>LNAC01000193.1:229585-264539 GCA_002007465.1 Ailurus styani
GTGGCCCCGCCCCCGCGTGGCCCCGCCCCCCGTCGCCCTGCTCCCAGGCGCCACCTCCCTGTTCCCAGCCTCCAGCCCTGCGGGGCCTGCGTCTGCACGTGTCCCGGGGCGCTCGCTGGGGACACGGACCCCGGAATCACGGCTGACTGATGAGCGTTAGTCTTACGGAGCCTGTGACTCACACGTGGACGGATTCTCGTTTTCGCTGGAAGCTCAGATCAAATTCTCAGCTCAGTTTTGGCAGTTCCATGGGGCTGGCTTGCAACCCAAACGAACCCTGGACTTTTTCTTTCTTATTTTTATCAATATTTCCCCAGACCTGATTTTTTATTTATCTGCTTTTCCGTTTTATTGTTTGTATTGTTGTAAGTGGTGTTTTTAGAATGAGAAAAGATGTAAAGAGATCTTAGTTCACAGATAAATGGATAAATAAGTCGATATACCACATGTTGGCATCCGTTGTATGAGGGGTGTGGGAAATGAGGTCCACGTCGCACCTTCAGTATCTTTTGACAGGAGCGTGAAGGCAGTGGGAACAGCCCTCACGACACCCGGCGTCTGCGCCAGGCCTGGTGATGCCGGCTTGGTCCAGGGCTAGCGTCAGGTGGGAAAGATGCTCTTCAGTACGGGACGCGTGTTCTTCAGAGACTGGACGGGAGGACGCCGGGACCCCTGTGATGACGGGGAGCTGGTGGGAGGGTGTGGAACAGCGTTCTAGAAGAGAAAACAGAGGCCACGGCGGAGGGACACACAGCTCTGCCCAGAAATCACGGAGCGCACGGAGTGCTGGGACCCGACAGTCTTCATAGGTCCAAGTGTGGTCTTGGTGGGCCGCGTTGGGAGGTGAGGGTCTTCATCCTACAAACAGCAGTGGGAGCGACACAACCTGGCATGTGCTGATGAACCACCCAGCTGGTCTTGGGAAGAACAAATTGGCACTGCTGAGGGAGGGGCCAGCGTGCAGGGAGGGCGGCCCACGGGGGTCTCCATGCAGCCGGAGAGAGATGCGGTGTGGTGGGAGGCAGGGAAGCCAGCGGTGGCCCTCGGCGCCCGAGACACAGACCACTGGACGAGGTCCCCACCTGGGGGAGATGCTGGCTGTGGGCGTGTCTACGCAGACCCCAGGGAGCTGAGGGCATGGCTCAGCCACACTTCCGTCCAACATCTACTAAAGATGTCCTGTGTGTCCTTCGTGGCCCCTCGTGGGGCTCACGGAAGCAGACGTCCCGGACGTCTGCTCTTCCGTGTCGGCTCTTGACATTGTTACGACGCATGTCTGAATTTAGTTTCCACAGTTGCTTCGTCATCCGTCACCCCCAAAGATCAACGGGAACAACTTCCTGGAGCCACAACGGAGTCGTTCGGGGGTGGGGTTGTCCGAGGAACGGGTGGCTGGGGCCTCAGCGGGGCGAGCGGTGCCGCCGGTGCTCGGATTGCTGGCAGCTCATTAGCACGGCCCCCCTTCAGATTAGCAGTAATTAAACTGTGAAATCAGAGCACCGCCTTCCGCCCAGACACCATACCAGGCTGTCAAGAGGAATCGCGGGGGATAAATCACCGGCCCGTGCACTGCATCTCCCTCTTGGCACGGGCAAGGCGGCGGGAGGCAGAATAATGAGGACATTCAGCCTCTCCTCTCGGGTGGACACTGGGCAGGCGAGCTTTCGAGGCGTTGTCATGACGATGACGGGGCACAGGCAAACTTCCTCCCGTGAGCTGTGGTTAATGAAGACGGTCGTGAAAAATTATGCCAACATTACGGCCATTTCTTGTGTGCTGAGTGGCACACGTGACCTCACGCCCAGTGGCCCCACGCGGCGGTGACAGTAATTGTGCACTGACGGATGGGGCAGAGACGCCGGGACATGCCTGACTCGGGGACATGCGCGTTGAGTAGCTGAGTGATGCCCTCGCTTGTTCCGTGAACCCTCGGTAGGTGGCATCAGACTGTGGGCGCCAGTAAGCACCTCCGGCCACGTCCCCTTGTTTCCCAGAGAAGAAACCGCTACTGAGGCACAAACTGCCCCCCCCGCAGAAAGATGAGTGCAAACAGATGAATTTAACTATTTTTAAATTGTTAAGGAAATCAGTACGTAACATTTCCAGATGATTTTTCTTGTGGGGTGGTAGTTTTACGTTTTTTAGTGGCTTTTTCCTTGACTGAAACATCAGAGGAGCAGCTGGGGCTGCGATGGGGAGGTGGCCCTCGGTGGCACGTTGGCCACCTCGGCGCCCCGTGAGCCCGAGGGAGCACGGCTTCTGTGCGCCGCCATGCCGGGGAAGACGAGCACGGCGACACTGACGGGCTCGCACCATGTGGTGGGGACAGTGGGTGTCCAGGCCGGAACTGCGCTGTCACTGTGCTGGGGTTGCCAGGGGCTCCTGATGAAGACAAGGCACGTGCGGTCTGCACGCAGGGCTGGGCTTGAGGGATGCGCTGAGAGGCACAAGTCCATGCAAACGAGCTGCTCAGAAGAGCAGACGACCATTTATTTACTGAGAAACGAGCTTGCCAGGCTGTTCTTCACACCTCTGAGGCTGGTGGGAAGTTCCAGTGGTTCAGAGAGGCCATGTGGAATCACAGATGTAGTATGTAGCCCACGAACACGCAGGTGCTCTCCCGCTTGCCTGGGTGCTGTCTGCAGCAGCTGGGATACAGACGCAGCCCAGGTGTCACCCCCAGATGGACGGAGAGAGGAGGGGATGCATACGCACAAAGGAATATTACTCAGCCATCAAAAAGATGAGATCTTGCTGTTTGCAGCACTGTGCATGGAGCTAGAGGAGATTATGCTGAGCAAAATACATCAGAGAAAGACAAATACCATATGCTCTCCCTCATGTGGAATTTCAGAAACAAAACGAATGGGCAAAGGGGGAAACAGAAGGGAGAGAGGACAAACCAAGAAACAGACTCTCAGCTACCGGGAACACTGCTGGTGACCAGACGGGGATGAAGGAGGGAACTTGGTGGGTCGAGCACCAGCTGGAGTATAGACGGGCTGAGTCACTGAGTTCCACACCTGACACTAACATTTTTGTATGTGAACTACTGGGAATTTAAATGAAAATTTTTTTAATGTAAGTGGCCACCTAAAGCGTGTGGTCTTCTGATCACTGGTTCTGTTAAATGAAGGCACGTGCGTCGTTGTGCTTCAGGGAGCTGTCAGTCTTCCCAGCTGTGTTCCGGTGTTTCGTGAGGGCAGGGTGGCCGCCATGCTGACAGGCGCGGTTCCCAGCAGGCGGTTCACACCCCACGTCTCCGAGTCCCGAACGCCGAGCTCCCTTGCGAAGTCCTCCCTACCTTCCCACTTACAGGATGTCCAACGGCAACGGACACCTGGCTGGAAGCTGGTGCTCGGGCACGGGGGTCCCCCCTGCCCCCGGCAGGGCCGTTGTCACCACCCCACCCCTGCCCCACCGTATTCCTAAACAGAGCTGGAGTGTGCAAGAGTGATGAGCTCCTCAGCCTGTTTCGCCGGCACAGACCCAGTTTGCACAATGCAGAACCGAGCAGAGCGCTAACGTGCAATCGTGGAAGGAACGCTGGTCCTGAATTTGAGGAGCTGGCTGAGCCCGGCTCAGGCACCGATGCGGTGGCCTCGGTCTTCCTTGGCAGGTAAACGGGAGCATTCACGATGGGTCACGCGCCTTCCGCGAGCTGCTCGCTCAAACGTCTTCGTCGTTGACGGGCCAGAGCACTCGAGCAGAGGCGTAAAGTGTGGGCGCCACCGCGAGGAACCAGACAGTGTGGACGGCCAGCCTCGGCTCACAAAGAAGACACAGTGAAGACAACAGGAGCCACTCGTGTTCATGTCAGCGCTCCCGCTAAGTGGGGGTGGGGGGACGGTGGTAAATGAACTTGGAGGTGACCGTGAAACTGTCCGGGGCTCGCGGAGTTACCGCTGCGTCGCCTGAGCCTCACACACCGAGCAGAGCCCCGTCACCTGCGCTGCACACGAGGGAGGCTCTGTCGCTTAGTGGAGCCCCCTTCTGCAGCAAAGCAAGGATTCGCGCGCCTGTGCCGAGCCCTGGCTGCTTTCCAAGAGGAAAGCAGAGAGCCAGCGCCTGGTGTCACCGTCTGGTGTCACTGGGTTTCGGGGAGACAGGGGCTGCCTGCAGGGAGCAGACAGGACCCCGCCACACATGGGGCTCCTTCCAGCACCCGTAAACCCAGAAAAGGCTCCTGGTGCAGGGGCCCCCGCGAGCCCACGAGCAAGGGCCTGGTTTGCGTGTCGCGTCGGCCACAGGGGCTCCTCGATGGCGGGCCTGCGGAAGCTGGGAGGGAGGCTGGGGGGAGGGGAGGGTCAGAGGCAGAGTGTCATGAATCACGGAGCTTCTGTGGGCCCAGCTTCCTGACCTCCCAGAACCCGCGTCTCAGCCAAATGCCGAGGGATCTTGTGCGAGAGACAGGCCGGCTGTGCCCGTGCTCCCTCCCCGCTGCGCACGAGGCATCTCGGGGATGGATGGGTGCTCTGTAGGTGACGGCACGTCTCCCCAGAGTGGAGGCTCCCAGAAGAGCTAGTCCCACTGCTGTGTCTGCCGCGCACGCGCCGGCGGACCGGATGGCGGCTAACATGTTACAGGTGGCCGCCACCTCTCTGGAGACCCGTGACCCCTGACGAGCTGCCTCTCGGCCGTGGGATCGGGGAGGGGCAGGCTCCGATGTCGCAGGACACAGGCCCCCAGGGCCCCGTCCCTGCAGGACCGGCTACGGGGCCTGCTTCGACAGAGATGCTCGCCGCACGCCCGCTCTGGGGCAGACCCGCCTTCACACGTCACGTCGCTGGCTCTGAACAGTTCTTCCAAGTTCCAGATGCCTTCGTAGAGGGCGCGTGGCCCGGGCGGCCCCCGTGGGCACTGACCGCTGAACGAGAGGGCCGAGGGGCACGGAGAGGATGGAGCAGGAGGAGCCTTAACGAGGTTTCTCCTTCACAGTTTCACCCGCGTCCGCCCTGCGCAGACACTGGTCAGCTCGAGGCAGACTTGTGGTGTCATCGCACTGGCAGTGTTGGGGAGTTCGGGGTCACCGTGCTGAGCGGAATGTGCGGCCCCGGGGGACGCGGAGGGCGCGCCCGTGTTGTCTCTCTCCAAAAGCAAGAGGGACGTCCTTCCTCACGGCCGCGCTCCACGTGGGGGACAGGCCAGAAGGACCCCTCTGCCCCTCTGTCCGAGGGCGGTCGCTGTGGGCGCTCCTGGAACAGGAAGTGCCAGCCGTGCCCACGGCCGCGGTGGTTTCTGGAAGCCGGACGCGGGCTTCCGCAGGCCGCCCGCGCACAGCCCCGAGTGCCGGTCCGACGAGGCGGTGGGGACTGTGCGGGCAGGGACGCGCCCCCCGCCCCGGGCTCCCAGGGAGTGAAGGTTCCCGCGGGACCTCGGCCCGCGTCACTCACACGGGGCCTGACCGCCGTCTGAGCACTGCGCCCAGGCCCCGAGGGCGTGGGGCCGGGTCAGGACGGATGCCCCCTGGGGTCCGAAGGACATTCTGAAAGACGCCACGACCTTCGGCTGCAGGGGCTGCCCAGGCGCCCACCTCGACACGCACATTAAACTGTTTTTAAACCTCCGAGTCTCGAGCCCAGCGTGCGCGGATCTGAGCGTGAAAATCACAGGCCGATAAAACACAGCGTCGAGTTTCACGGGCTGGTCCAGGCCGTGCCGGGCGAGCCTCACCGGCACCCGGGGCCGGGCCGTCCTGGCTCCGGTCCGAAGGAGGCGACTGGAAGGGGAGCCCTTGGAGCCCGGCTCTCGGGGCAGCAGCGAGAGGGAGTCTGTCCTCCCCCCGTGGGAGCCGGACGCGGCAGCCGTCGCCCGGGGGCAGCGTCAGTCCCCTCGGCGGGAGCCGGCCCCTCCCCCAGGTCCTCCACGGCCCCCAGCCCAGGGACTCGGCCAAGAACTAAGAGAGAAGTCAAAACGCAAGATGAGAACGAGTTCGTTGAAGAAACCTCCTCAGGCCCCGCGGGATGAGGCCCTCGGCCTCCGCAGTTAATGCACCGGCGCCGGGAGGCTGGGACCCCAGGGCCACGGGACGGGAGCCCCTCTGCACCGGGGGGACAGTGTGGCACGGGGGATGCCACGCGGCCGCTCTTAGAGGCTTTCGGCCTTCCTGAGACAGCTTTTAACTTAAAAACCTTTGTAAATAATCTGGCCAAGTCGTTTGTAGTGGTGCATCTTTAAACACAATTTAAACCAGAAATAAGTGCAGAAGTGAAGAAGCCAGTGGACCTTCCTGTGGGCCATTTGGCATCAAATACACAGAAAACAGCCATGGGGAGATCCAGCCTGGACTCCCTGCCAAGAACCAAGTTCAGGTTTTGCCCAGATCTCCGACTTTCCACTCAGATGTCATATACTCGCCGCACATGGTTTCAGCCGTCGCTGTGAGTTGGGGCAAAGGAACCGGCGTCCGGGCGACCTGAGACCCCGAGGGCGGCGGCTCCTCCTGCGGCCCATCTGCACCTGGCCAGGCAGGCCAGCCAGCTGGTGGGCCTGGACGGCTTTCTCGAAGGTGGGCTGAGCCCAGGTCCACGTCCAGGACTGACTTGCTCCCTTTAATCAAAGAAACATGTGTCCTCTTACTTGTGCTAAATTCAGTGTTTTGATAGTTTTCTGTAGGAAATCAACCCAGAACAGCAGCGTACCACCACAGATGCTGGGAGGGCCGTGGGGAGCAGCAAGGCCGCGGGGAGCAGCGAGGCGCGGCTCCTCTCTCGGGGGCCGTCGGGAGCTGAGCAGAGAGGACACAGCTTAGGTCAAACCTCACCTGCGAGGCTGCACCCCGGCCGCAGGAGGGGGTGTAGGGACCCCCAAGTTGGTCGGGGGCTTCGTGTCACCCGGTGTTTCAGACCGAAGGAGAAAGAGGAACACGGTCACTTGCCTTTTTCCTGAAGTGTCAAAATGAGTCGATGTGACTTGTGTAACTGTGAGAGAAAGTTGTGAGTAGGAAGACTAATGAATGACTTCGTCTCCTGAATTCCTGCAGTGGCCTGATGTCTGAGTGACATGCAGGCTGGCAGGGGCCCGGGTCACGTTCGGGGCTGCGCCCCTGAAGCAGCGGGGCTCCCCTCGGGCACCCGAACCGTCGGGCGTGGGAGGAAACCACGGTTTCCAGCAGGGATCCGCGGGCACGGGACTCGAAAGGCGCTGCTCTGTGCGTCCCGTGGGGGCTCCCACGTCCCTGTGGGTCAGCAGAGCGGCGGCCGGGACAGAACCCTGGACACTCCAGCTTTGTGTCGTCACTGGGTTCAGCAAAGGAAGACGGAACACTGGACACGAAGCTGGAGTGGGCCTGGTCCATGTCTTCCTTTGCCGAACGCAGTGACGTGGGGTGCGGACAGGCAGAGCCCCGGACGCCTGCCCAGGACTCAGGGGTGCTGGACGGGGGCATCCTGGGGGCCCCAGGGCGCTGGGCCCACCGGCGGGGACACCTGGGCTGCTCTGCCCACCCCTCCGCCCCGGACGAGGGCTGCCGGCCGCGCTGTCTCCGCTGCCCCCTTCGGGTGTGCGTGACATCCCGGGAGGACCCCCGACCCAGAACCACGGAGGGAGGCGTTCTGGGCACTGCGGGCCCCACTCAGCCATGTGGACCGGTGCGTGGCCCTGGGCAGACCCACTCGCCCTCCCCGCGCCCAGCCTGTGGGGGCCCTGGGGGCCTCTTCTCCTCCTCGGGGTGCGAGAACTGAGAGCGAGCGCAGATGCAGGCTCTCGGAGAGACGGGCAGCACCGGACGGCCGCAAGCCGCGGGCCGGGTCACTCTCCACGTCCCGTCCCAGCTCCCACTGATGCACGTCCAGCGGGGCCTTCGCGTGGAGCCTTTCCTCCGGCCAGCAGACCCGCCAAGGGACTCGTGCGGTCACTTCTCAGAGCAGCTGCGCTTCTCTCTCGATGGCGTCCGTCCCCCAGGGCCCTGCCGGGGTCCAGGGCCGGAGGGGAGGCCGTGCCGCAGCCCTAGCCGGTGCGGTCCTGACGGAGTCCCTGGGGTTCTGCGGCTCCCGGGTTGTGGGCGCCAGGCAGCGTCCAGTTCGTTCAGGGAACCCTGTTTGCAGGCTGAGATGTTTTCATATCATGATGTAGCGATGGCGGGCGGGTGTTCTCAGAAAAACCTTTATCTAGAGAAGAGTCTGACCTACACGAGTGAGATAGTGTCCGGAGCTTCTTCCTGGCGGCAACACACACAGCGGCTTAAAGACGAGGAAGACAGCACCCCGAGGTCCACGACGTCTCGTAACCCGCCAACTACCCCACACGCTGTGCTCCTGACACCTCCTGTCCGTCCTTCCCGTCTCCAACCCGGGACTGGTCCAGAGCTCAGGCCCACCTGCACCGGCCTGGCCCTTACTGGGGCCTTCGGTCATCCTGGGGACACTGAGTGCCTCTGCTCGGCTGGCGGGGGGATTCCGTGTCCCCCCGAGTGCCCTCCCTCCCACGCCTGGCCTTGCTGTGCCACGAGCCCCCCTCCCCCCAGGTGAGGCCTGTCCCATCGGGAGGCTGCTTTCGCTGTGTGTGCGCGAGGGTCCCTCCTGGAGACTTCAGGGTCGGTCTCGCTGGCACTGCGTCGCCCTCTGGGTCTCAGACTCCTAGGCGTCCCCGTTTCCTGCCGGGAGCCATGGTCCTCTCGTCTGCTGGGGCCTTGTCCCACATCTCCGACCTCTGAGCCACAATGGATCTCTTCCTTTGACCCGTCCGTGAAGCCCAGCTGTGTCCACGGAGACCTCCTCCTCCCGCTGGGCCGTTGACCGATGCCTTGGCCCCCCGGCGTCGGCTCAAGAACCACGGGGGGACAGCGAGGCCCTCCTTCTCACACGCGGCATCTCATCCGTCGGCAAGGGAGTGATCTCGTGGCTTGTTTGCCCGCCCCCTCCGCCCCACCAAGCCTCCCTGTGCCTCCGCAAAGGTAAGGCTGCTGCCGCAGCCTGCAGGCCGGTGTGCGGACGCCGCCCTGACTGACGTCTGTCCGTCTGCCTGCTGACCCTGCAGCTCTGTGCCCGCCTTGCAGTGGCAATAGTACGCGATCACGTGACTGCCTCCCGCTAAGAACAGGACAGCGCCCGGAGCCCGGCCCGGAGCCCGATTTACCGACCACAACCACAGCCTCACCCACTAGGGAAGCGCCTTTAGGCAATACCACTCTTCCAGAGAATTCCACTTTAAAAATACACAGAACTGTTTTGTCAGCAGACACGTCTTACCTTCCCACTCCGCGTGGACCAGTTCGTACGTGTGGATTTTTGCTTCACACCTGTCTTGCGTGGTCGCACACGTCCTGTCCACAAGGTGCCGGACCCGCAAGCTGCAGCTGCTCATGACTGCCATGCCCGCCCCGTCCTGGCGCGGCCAGGAGCTTGGGCGCAGACTCCGCCGTGGGCCTGGGGAGGGCTGCCCACGAGTTGAAGATGCTCCCGTTTTTCTGCCAGTCCCGTGGAGATGTCTCCGCATTCTCGTGGTCCACCCGGGAAGCAACCGCTGTGAATGTGCCGTGAAGTTTGATAAGCTTCCCAAAGAGAGGGTCTCTGGAATACTCCTATCGGTACCCTAGTACGAACTGGTCTAAAAATAACTGAACTGTTGGCGGTCAGTTCTTCCAGTGACACCTTTTCTAGTTTTCTCCACAACTGGAAGGGACCAGGCTCCCGGGTCACTGTCTTTCCAGCCCCTGAAGTCTAAAATTTCAGTGTTTGCATTTCCATAAAGAATTATTTTAAAGTAAAACTTGATAAGATTAGACTTTACTTCCATGCAGACTTCTTCACCGACCTTAATTTCCGTGCCACTGAAACGTGGTTATTCCGGTTTTCACCTTTGCTCACGCTCACGCCGTGCGCACCTCATGAAGTGGTTTCGGGTCCCGGAGGAGGAGGAGGCCGGGAAGCCTCGGGCCGGGCGCGCGTCCTGGACCTGCCCGACCTCCTGGGACCCGCGTTCCTTGGACTCCGTCTGGGGAGCAGCCCGTCGCCGACTCTGTCCTCACACGCTTGGAGGGGCCTGATTCTCCTGACCGCTCACGTCACCCTGCCATGTGGGGGGGCGGGGTGGACGTGGGGCTGGAGCGGCCAGGCTTTCTGAGGACGCGGTCCAGGCGTGGGCCCGAGGGAGGGCGGGCCGCGGGGCCGCGAGCTTGGCCAGAGCGGACGTGAGGCCCAGTGTGCTGAACCAAGACGTGCTGGTGTCCTGGCGGGAGCAGTGACTCAGTGACAAGGGGTCAGCGTGAGCACAGGCGCCAGCAGCTACTGAGCAGCGAGCCAGGGGACATGCGAGGCCGGGAGACAGAGTGGACGGGGAGCGTGGGAAAGCGGGAGCAGCGAGCCAGGAGGCCAAGGAGGCTGTGCGCTGGGCTGTCGGCGGGGCGTGGAGACGAGGCTTCCCGGAGGAGCAGGCTCGGGGCCGCAGGGCCTGGAAGGAGGGTCCTCCCAGGACTTGACGGAGAGTGGGAGTTGCTGTAGCGGTCACGTCTGAGTGGGCTTTTTTCTAGAGCCATATCGATACCCAGTCAACGATTCATATTTGTACATTACTGTCCCCAGGTCCCCTGCGAGGCACCTCCTGTCTGCGGGGGCCCACTCAGCGCCCACTGCCTCCTTCCTGGAGGATCAGCCCTGCCATCCACGTGACAGGCTCAGCTCCGGGGTAGCGCACGTCTGTGCGGCCCTGGGGGGTGTCCCCGAGGTGGCGGCCAGCCCTGCCCTAGAGGGCCGAGAGGCCAGCCCGGCTGTCTGTCCCCGCCGCGGCCGGCCCGGGGGAGCCGCCGGGGACTGAGCGAGCTGTCGCCCCTCTGCCGTGAGCCGGTGCCAGGAGGGGCAGACGTGGGAGCCCCGTCTAGCTCCCGTGGCGTCTGGGTGATGACCTGGCCCCGTCCGGCTGCCCTCAGTCCTGGAGACAGAACCCCCTCTGGTGACCATGGTTCCAGGGCTGGTGGCTCGTGGCCTTTGTGCGCCTTCGTCCTAAAGCATCGTAGAACCAGAGCTGGAACTCGGGCCGCACGGAGGGGAGGTAGGATCCGACGGCGTGAGCTGAGGTGGGCCGCACTGTGGGGGAGGGTCGGTCTGAAGGGCCGGGAACTGAATGGGGGGCGGGGGGCGGGAAAGCAGACAGGGAAGCCGGGGCCGCGTGGGGAGCAGGGCCCGCATGGCCGGGGCCGACCTCTGGGACCACAGGAGCACGCTGCCCTGTGCTACCCTGTGCTCCCCGGGGCAGGCCACGGAGTTGGGTGGAGGGCCCCCTCTGCCAGCGTCTCCCCCACCCCCCACCCCGTGCTCTGGCGCGTCTGCCCTGGAAGCAGGCGGTGGCTGTGGAAAATCCCTGAGCGTGTGCTGGGCAGGGGTGGGGGCGCAAGACTGAGAGCCAGAGTCTGGACAAGCGTCGAGGCTCCGGGAGCGGCTGCGAGCCGCTGGGAGCCGCTGGGAGCCGCTGGGAGCCTGGCAGCCGGAGTTGTCGGAACGCATCACAGCATCTCAACGGGGTCAGAGATCTGCGAGGCCGGGTTTTCCAGCAGCACTTTGAGCCCCAGCGTCCCTGCGCTCCCCGCTGCAGGCCTGTGTGCGTGCGCCCTCGCCTTCCCTGCGCTCAGCCCCTCTCCTGTCAGGGGGACCACGGTCAGAGTCTCCCACCGGAGCATCCTCTGCGCTCAGGCCTTGTTGGAGACAAAGGGCGCTTGGCGGCTATGCTCCATCCGCTCGAGCGAGGGCGGGCTTCCCGCCGGCGGCCGTGATTACAATGGCTGGGAGGAGGGAGGAGGGGGCGAGCCTGCTCCGTGCCGGCTCTCACCTCCGCGGACCCCTCCCTCCCGGGCAGTGGATGCGGAGCTCACCTAGGGAGCCGGGCCGGGTGGCGGGCACGCGGGGGTGCAGCAGTGAACCGCTGCGGAGGGCCGTCCACGGTGCACACGCCCGCAGCCGCGTGAGGCCTCCGTGCTAAATTGTATCCGACGTTTAATTTAAATGCACGACGCCTTCAGAACCACCCCTGCTGTGCGCTCGGGTGCTTGCCATATGGATTTTTCCTCGCGGCCCGCTCTCCCAGGGGGAGCCCACCTTCACCTCGCCCAGCGCACGCGGACGGGGGTTTGGCTGTCTCTTTAGACTGGATGTCAGCCCCGCGCACCCCCACCCCAGGGCTTCCCTCTGCATGGCACGATGTCTCCATCTGCAATTTGTAACCAAGAAAGAAATCAATTCCCCAGTATTGCGGCTGCACGCAAAGCCCCAAGCCCATTAATGGGCATTTGGAATGCCAGCTCCTCTTCACACCTCCGTAATCAGTGAAGCGCCACAGCCGGGCCACAGGCGGGGGCGCGCTGCCCGGGGGGGCAGGGAGCTTGCTGGGGAGTGGCTGCTTCGGGAGCCTCTGGCCGAGTAACCCTTTCCCTGCAGACGCAAGACGTGGCCCGGAGCATTCCGCTGCCGAGGGTCGGCCCCGTCCCGCCCAGCAGGACAAGAGGTGCCCTTGTGCCACGAGCCCCCGGGGTCCCCAGGCCTGGGCAGCAGCCGCTGTCCGTGTCACGAGCACATGGCGTCTCGGCGAGTCGGGTCCTGTCTGGTCCCGTCGTCTCAGAGTCGCTCCGGAGCTCGGGGTCCGGCTGCTTCCCCGCGGAGGACAGCGTCACCCTGGTCCATGTCAGGCAGCCTGCGGGTGGTGGGCTGGACCCCAGGCCACGGAGCTGAAGGAGCTGGACTCTTACAGCAGTTTTCGCTGCCAAAATCTGTTTTCGAAAGAAATGAAGACAGGGGCGCCTGGATGGTTCAGGCGTTAAGTGTCTGCCTGCGGCTCGGGTCGTGATCCCAGGGTCCTGGAATCGAGTCCCGCATTGGGCTCCCTGCTCGGCGGGGAGCCTGCTTCTCCTCTGCGCCTCCCCTCTGCTTGTGCGCTCTCTCTCTGACAAATAGAATCATTAAAAAAAACAGACGTCCCCCGATAAACGCCAGATTAAATGGAGTGCTCTCTAGCGGACAGGGCAGGTGAGGGTCCAGGACCGGAGCAACCCCCCCCGGTCCCTCCCCCTTGCCGGGCCTGGCGGGGACCCGTGGAGAGGGAGCCAAGGGCCCTCCTTCATTGGCAGGGTCACACGTTCAGACTTGGGACTGGCCTCCCACACAGGGTCACCTGCTTCCCTCCTCTTGACTGCGGAGGCCCTGTCTGCACAGACGGAGGAAACAGCGTCCTTGAAGGCAGGAGCCCTTCTCCTTGTCCTGGCGCTCAGCACTGGGCAGGACCCGGGGCCACGTAGCATCTGACTGAAAACCGCTGGGGCCACCAACCGCGGGACGCCAGGGTCCCAGGTACCTCGGAGAAGCCTGGAGCCCAGAGTGGCTCCTTGGGCCGAGATGACACCCGAGCTGCAACAGGGGGATTCGGGAGGGGCACGCCGCGGGCTGCCAGCCGTCTGGGAAGGGGCCGGGTAGGGCAGGCAGGGGGAGGGTCCGCGTGGGCCGCGAGCCCGGTGCTAGGGAGCCCAGGGGCCGGCCGGTTCCTCGTGTGGTCAGGTGGCGGTCAGCTCCCTGTGCGAGCCGCAGCCTCTCCTGGGTGAGGCCCCGCCGCGCGGTTGGGAAGGCGGACCCGGGCCACCGTGCGCAGAGCCAGGGTGACTGCGGAAAGGAGCAGAGGGTGCGTCTGTCTCCCTCAGGGGCCTCCCCCGAGCGCGACACTGACCCGTGGAACTCAGGGTGAGGGGCGCCCTAGGAAGCCCGTGGGTGCCGTCGGACCCCTCGGCCACACTCATCCTCCCGGTCCTGGGGCTGTGCCGGCCAAGATCGGTCAGATGCAAAGGGGTGAGGTGGGTGCGGGCAAAGCTGAGAGCCTGTCCCTGCTGCCGGCCCCCCTTCCCGCCGACCATCCCTCACGAGCGCCGTCCACCCCGCACACGTGTGCAGAGCAGGCGTCCAGGGCCCAGGGCGGCCGGGGTCACTGGGGGAGACGCGCCCCGAAGCAGGTGCCTGGACTGACACAGCCTGCAGCGTGAAGCGGCATAAGCAGGACCATGGGCTGGAAGCCAGGCATTCCGGCTCTGCACAGGGGCTGCCCTGGTCCTGGGGGCCCACACGCCCCGTGCTGCCACTTCTTCCTGTGGGGGGCTGGGGCTGCGTCCCTGCAGTGCTTCCCTGTCTGGCTCTCGGAGCCCCCAGGATGGGGGTCATGCTCCGGGATGCACCCGGAGGCCCCATAAGGAAGGCTGGTTTGTGCCACACACACGCCAAAATGACACCTAAGGAAGCTCGGGGAGCCGGGGGGGCGGGGGACACACTCGGGCCCGAGGCGGAGTCCTCAGTGTCTGTCAGCTTGTCATCTGTTCCGTTTCGCTGTTCTGTGTGTTTTGCCTGCACTTAGCTGAGTGATGAGGACACGGGAAGAGCTTGTCCTGCCCTCGGCCTGGTTCGGCATGAACCCTGTGGACGGGCTTCCTGCCGTGGGTCTGTGCTCACTTGTCCTCGGTCAGGTCCACACGTAAAAGTGGAAGGAGCAGACTTGCGTTTGTTTCCAGAACTCAAAACAGATTCCATCTCGTATCTTAAATGGAGGCTGTAGAGAGCTGCAGTATTAAAACTCTACTTATGTCTTAAATAAGGAATTAGCTTCCATGCTTTGATATTAAAATGGGATTCTGGGCTTGTTTACAGAAGAGCCATTCATTATTTCTAGAACGGAGTCCGTGGCTCCCCGTGATAGGAAGGGCTCGGGTCTGTGGATAGCATCTCGGGCCCCCTACGTTTAGGGGGGTCTCAGGCCCCCTACGTTTAGTGGGAGTTCCAGTATCTTCCAGTATGCGAATTTCAAACCCTTTGACTCTAGTTCAGTGTCTGGAAATGCTTCTGCGCCCTCCCTCCATCGGCCAGGTACTGCCTCGTCCTCTGCCATGGAACCTTCCGTTTGTCCTCACCCGCCGGGCTGCCTCGGGCTCAGGGGCGGGGGCTTGGTCTCCCCCACCGGACTTGCTGGTACAGACCCACCCAACACATAGTAGCTGCTCAGTGAATACGTGCCGAATACAGACCTTTGCACAGAAACAAGAAACATAGAAATTACCCAGACAGTATCAAACCTCAGCTCTTCTGAGCGCCGTCAGGGTCTTTCCACAGGACAGTCCGGTGGGCCAGGTGCCTCGCTTGTCACCGAGCTGCCTCAGTGTCCCTGGAGAGACAACGTGGCAAGGCCAAGTCGCTTCCACTTCGGTTGGTGCGGGGAGACCAACTTAGTGTCTCTGCACCGTCCTTGCTGGTTCCTTGCTAAGAACCGAATTCATCAACCAGAAAATATTTATCTCGTGTAAGCAGAAGAAAGGCGGATGCTGAAGCGGAGCAGAGACCCCCTGCCGATGCCCCTGGGAGCGTGGGAGGTCCCGTCCTCCAGAGACAGCCCCTGCCCAGCACACAGGACCCTGGGCTCCTCTGGGCCGCTTGCGTTTGCACTTGCCTGGGACCTGCCAGCCTCCAGCGCTGGCTCTGCTGGGCCGTGAAGCTCCCCGGCAGTGGGCAGGGAGGGGACTTTCCAGGGCCCCAGCGGAAGAATGTGCTCGAAGGTTGTCTAACGGCGTGTCTGTCGCTGCATCACGCACAGCGACCGACGGGTTTGAGTCCTGCTCACTGTAAGAACCTCTTGACTCAGAGAAAACGTTAAATGAGATATGTGTAAATTATAACTACTTCCAAGAAAAGGAGTTAAAGTTGGTTATAATTGTTTAAAAGCATGTATGCATACAGTGTGGTTCCGCCGAGGTGCTGGAAGGTACATGGGGTAAGGGAGGCCTGTTGGCCTAATCAGCAAAAAAGGCAGACTGAAAATATGTATTTAAACAGACGTAAATATAAAAAATCAGCTACGAAAACTTTCAACTGTGCAAAGTGTGGGAGGCAGCATAGCCCCCGAAGTTGAAGCCCAGAGCTCTGACCTTCCCTGCGTGACTCATGATGGCGACTCTGATGCTTCAGACACCAAATATCCGGTTATTTCATTTAAAAGAACAAAGCGTGGGTGTCTGAGCACGAGCCGGGTCTCCTGGGGGCGCAGCGTCAGAAGCACCAGGGCCACCCCGGGGGCCGCCACGGCTCAGCCTGGAAGCGCGCCGGCCCCGCCTTCCCGAACGAGGCCGGCGTCCGTAGGGAGGACAGTTTTGTCCGGCGGGGGCTGCATCAGTGGGCACCCACCTCGCTGCCGGGGTCCCGGCCCAGACGGTCAGGCGGGGATTGGGTGTGCACGCACGTGGGAGCTCTGACCTCGGAACCTTCACTTTGTGAGGTGCCCCGCTGTTCTCTGCCGCCAAACCCAAAGTGCATCCGTCCTTGGTTTTCCCACAAAAACCAGCACGGCGGCACTAGGGGGATGTGTTTGCTCGGTGACTGGAAGGAGCGTCTTCACTCCTCGGTATTCGATCCAGTAAACTCGTGGGGTTTGTGCTTGGGAAGAAAGTGGCCAGCGCCCCAGAGCTCAGGGCGTTGAGTCAGCCCTGGGCTCGCTGGGGCTGCGGTGTTCCTGAGTCCGCTGCATTTACAGAACTGGGGATGGGTTACGGTCCCCACACCCCCAAATACCACCCTCGGTTTCCTGCTGGCACTGGCAGCTCTGTCCCCAGAGACCCCGTCTCCGCCCCTCGGGCAAGAACAGGTGGAAGGCCGGAGGTAGCACGGACGCCGGCAGCCCTAGGTATGCAGGGCTCACAACCCAGCCCCCTGGGGTGTGCAAGGCTCTGGAAGCCGATGTCAGGAAGTCGGGGGCCCCAGCACAGGAGTCTGTGCCGCTGGCACAAACTGTGCGCATTTTGTGACCGTCCCCGGGGCCGCCCAGGCCGACGCCGCAGCTGCTGCGTTGTGCGTCAGTCTCGAGTTGCCGTTACCCAGGCAAGGTGAAGTGGAACTTCAGACTCCCGAGAGCTCGCGGTCATGGTCGGCTCACCGTGGGTCTGCGTGTGGCCCTGGGCAAGGCTCCGGTCCTCACCCCTGAAATGCTCTACAGCGAACCACGTCCCTGGGTCACAGAGACTTGGTGTCAAGGGCTCAAGCTGCTTGGAATGGAGTCACCATCTAAATAGGACGGGCCCACAAGAAACAACCTAGCACGAGGCCGAACCTTACGTTCCAACAGCTGAGGAGTGGTCCCTGCCCTCAGCCCCCGCTTCTGCTCCTGACGCCTCCCATCACCCTCCACCCCGAGGTCCACCAGGGCTGGCGGACGGCTGGTCAAGCGCTCGTATTTTGACTTGGGAACATCTTAAGGATCTGGTCCCCCCTACCCCTTCATGGAACTAAAAATGACACGCACAGAACCATAAAACACAAGTCTAGACGGCTCCCAGGGCTGACGTTGACTCCTAAAACACTGGACGCATTATTTCATTTAAAACCGCAAAGCGTGGGTCCTGGAGCTTGAGCTGGGTTCCTGTGGGGTGCGGCGGCGGGTGCCCCAGAGGCGACACACAGTAACGTCCACAAGACCCCACACTGCCCCTCGACCCCCCACCTGCGTGTGTCCTCCGTCCTCTGTGGCTCTGCCGCCAGGCGTCCTGCCACACGCACCACGCCCGGCTCACTGGCACCCGTGGCTCCTTTCGGATGCGAGAAACTCTAGACCCCAGATGCGATGAGGTCGGAGCCTGGCTTCCCCGCACCCGAGCGCCAGCCGTCTGTGCCGAACGCGTGCTGTTCCCACGGGTTCCTAGTGTGCTGGCCGCGACAGCCTCGTGCTAGTCAATGCAATAAACAATCAATAAATAGATTTTTTAAATGCAATGCAGTACTGAGAGGGCTTAGTGGTGTTTGAAGGTGAAAGCTTTTATGGTGCAACCCAGAAGAACGGTGAGGCCGTTTGGGGCTCTGGAGACACACGAGACTGGGCCCCAGCCTCCGGCAGCCGGCCCCCCAGACAGCACATGTGAGCAGGGTCCCAACTGAGGGCCGAGCCCTGGGGTGAGAAGCAGGGCTCCTTCATCACCTGTGTATCCACGTGAGCCACGTCCCCTGAGGCGGCTGGCCTCGCTGGGCCCTGAGCCACAGGTGTCCCGCGCCCCTCACAGCCTCTCAGAGCCCCTGTCACCGGCCTCAGACGTGGTGTCTGCCTGGAGTCGGTGGCGCTATCTGTCCATCAGTACACAGCGTCCTTGGCGCCCAGGCAGGGGCCGTCCCAGACACTCCAAGGAGCCCGTGTGGGCCTCGGAATGCGTCTCTGTCCTGGACGTCGTGGCTGCTCCTCCAGGCAGGACATGAGGACACTGGAAATGCACCAAGAGATGACCGGGAATGCCCCATTTCCGCCCCACCGGACCACCGCCGCAGGACGGAACCGGCTCCTCTCTGACCTGCTTTCAGTGGGGACCACGGAACCGGGACGGGAATCCCCCGCCGGTGGCATCTTCGCTTCCGAGGAACTGAGCACCGGGGGTCGGCCGCCGCCGGGAGCCCAGCAGGCCCAAAGCTAGGCCCGGCCCGGAGATGCGGGCTGACGCCACGGCGCCCCGTGCCCTCCCTCGTGCAGGCCACGGCGGTACGCGGCCCGGCCCACGGGGACGCGCCACGCGGGCCCCAGCCACGCCTGGCGGGGACGGACGGACTCGCGTTGGCCCGTGCTTCCCCAGGGCCGATCTTGAATCTTGTCAGGCCAACTAGGGAAGGGGAAAGTGCACAAAGGTAGGCATCGGGGCCCGACTGAGCGTGGGTGCTGAGACCGCATGAAATACTCGTCAAATTAACATTTTAAATGGTCGTGTGGGGTTCCTGCCGCTGGAAGCAGCAGGTCGCTCGTGTTTGTCGCAGACACCGGGGGTGGCGGCTCGCCGAGGGCCTGGGCGTCCCGGGAGCACGTCTACCGTCTCCGCACAGGCCGGCGGCCACCACCGCAAACGCACTCCCCCCTTAGAAATGCCACCTCCGGCCTCCCCAGGGCAGAGACAGCACTTGTTCACGGAGGGAAACCGCGACCCGCTGGCGAAATCCTACCCTTCTCTTACTCCTCCCTCCGAAAGTGCGAGGACTTCACCCGCGTAGATGGACGGCGCGCCTCCGCGAAGAACGGGAGAAAGGCGGCGTCGGGAACCGTGGCTCCGATCGCCCCGCGGACCACGCTCGCTGTGCTCCCTCTGAGGCTGGACACTGCGTCCCCCAAATGCACGAGGCCCAACACCCTGGCTCGCAGTCCGCTGGGGCAGCCACGACCAAACCCCCAGACCCCGACTCCCTCCGAGTCCAGGCCGGGGTGCGGCCGGGCTGGTCCTGCCCGTGGCCGCTCTCCTGGGCTGACGTGTGGACGGCCGTCCTCTTCCGCGTCTTCCTGCGGTCATCCCTCTGTGTGAGCATCCCCGGCAGCACGCCGGCCCGTCACATTGAGGGCCCGCCCGGGGACCTCACTGAGCCTTAGTTCTCTCCTTAGAGGCTCATTTTCAAATACTGTCACCTGAGGGCTTAGAGCTTCAGCAAAAGGATTGGGGGACACAGGTCCGTCCATAGTGCGTCTTCGAAAGCAGCAAGGCCAGTGCCTCCCTGCTGAGCAGCAGCTGGGGGGGCCGGCAGGTCGTGGGGGCGCGTGTGCCTCCCTGGGGNTCGCAGTCCGCTGGGGCAGCCACGACCAAACCGCCAGACCCCGACTCCCTCCGAGTCCAGGCCGGGGTGCGGCCGGGCTGGTCCTGCCCGTGGCCGCTCTCCTGGGCTGACGTGTGGACGGCCGTCCTCTTCCGCGTCTTCCTGCGGTCATCCCTCTGTGTGAGCATCCCCAGCAGCACACCGGCCCGTCACATTGAGGGCCCGCCCAGGGACCTCACGGAGCCTTAGTTCTCTCCTTAGAGGCTCATTTTCAAATACTGTCACCTTAGGGCTTAGAGCTTCAGCAAAAGGATTGGGGGACACAGGTCCGTCCGTAGTGCGTCTTCGAAAGCAGCAAGGCCAGTGCCTCCCTGGTGAGCAGCAGCTGAGGGGGCCGGCAGGTCGTGGGGGCGCGTGTGCCTCCCTGGTGAGCAGCAGCTCAGGGGCCGGCAGGTCGTGGGGGCGCGTGTGCCTCCCTGGTGAGCAGCAGCTGGGGGGGCCGGCAGGTCGTGGGGCTCGCCCCCAGCCGGAGACCCGGGACACAGGGCATGGAGGCTCTCGACGGTCGTGCCGGGCCCACAGGACACAGCGCGGCGTCCCAGGTGTGCCGCGCCGGCAGCAGGATTCCAGACGGGGAACGTGGGACCAGCATCTGCCACTGNCTCACCCCCAGCCGGAAACCCGGGACACAGGGCATGGAGGCTCTCGACGGTCGTGCCGGGCCCACAGGACACACCGCGGCGTCCCAGGTGTGCCGCGCCGGCAGCAGGATTCCAGACGGGGAACGTGGGACCAGCATCTGCCACTGTCTTTGGAGCCAGCACCCCACCTCCTGCTCCGGAGCCTGGATGATCTCAAAACCGTCTTGTCTCGAGACCTGCTGATCCTTACCGGTGTCATTATCAGTACTGTCCCGGGTGCAGACGTGTCCCCAAAGTCCGTGTGGCCCCGTGTCTGTTGGGGGTTCAGGGGCAGACAGACAGGCAAGAGAGCAGAGGACTCCTTCACTCTGTGGGGAAGACGTCCAGACCACGCATGCAGCACACGCCGCTCGCCCGGAGACGTGAGAACCGGCCCAGGGGTCAGATCCCGTTCTGTCACTTCAAGTGTTCCGATGCTATTTGATCTCTTCATGCTTTTCAAAGATGTTTTTAAAAATAGGCTTTCATTTATCTCAGCTCCATCTGCCCCTGTTAAAGAGCTCACTCTGTCTTGAACCCTAATCATTTCCAAGGGGCAGATTCGAAACCTTCTTTGCAAAACCAGCTCATTCGCACGTGCGTGCCTTGGGCTGCTGCGGCGACCAGGAGCACCCACACAGCACACAGATGGCCAGTAAGTCACGTTCATTCGGGGCCATGCTAGCGATGGGGCCTCCCGCACAAGCGGCCACAGCCAGGGGACTATGCTGACCCAGCTGAACCGCCAGTCCAAGAGCAGGTATGATGGATTTCTTGGCACATTCACCCAAGGTGGCTCGACGTGTCCATCTGGCCCACACGGTCAATCTGGTTGTGAGTGTTCCCCCAGCTGGCAGTGCCGGGGCCACGGGGAGCAGGGCTGGCATCACGGGGAGCAGTGCCGGGGCCACGGGGAGCAGTGCCGGGGCCCCAGGGAGCAGGGCCAGCGTCACGGGGAGCAGGGCCGGGGCCACGGGGAGTCAGTGCATCTGTCCAGGGCACCGTCGGCATCAGGACTGAAGCTTCCTTGGAGAGATGACTCTTTCGTGGGCCCCTGCGTGGCTTCTGTTTGGTAAGCAGAGATGCGCGTGTCTCCTAGATGGCACATGGCTGGTTCCCATGCCAACATCAGTGCAAGAGCCGCTGGTGCGGGAGGGGCACTGGCTTAGAGTCAAGCTGCGTCCTACCCGGGGTCTGCCTGTGGCCAGCGGACCTCCCAGCCCGCATTCCGCCTCCACCACGTGGGTGGGGTGAGGGGTGATCGCGGGCGGCCCACGCGGTTCTAGGTCATAACAGTGCCATGGTATTGTCTCAACACCAAGTGAAAATGGCGTTCCGAATGTAAGTACAGCCTTGTAACATTTTAGTGAAGATGGGAGCAGAGTTAAGAATAGAAAATTACGCATTCAGGGAGTCTTGGCTGAGTCACCGTTTAGTCATTGGGGTGTTGTTAAAATATTTGTACATCTGTGGGGCAGGAAGATGTTGAAATGATGCCTCTGTCTTCCTCCCTCTCTCTGCTGCAGACCCAAGCAGCTGCAATTTACGCTGAAGCTATACAAGTCTTCATAAAGCAGGCATGCTGCTCCAGCGGGTTAGAAATTGTTTTTAAAGATCAAGTTGTGTCTTCCTGGGAAAAAAAAAACAAAAAAACATTTACGGAGCATTCTCTGTCCAGGACTGTGCTCAATGCCAGAGACACAAAGAAGGGTGACCTAGAGTCTGTGTCCCCGAGGAGATCCCACTAATTAACGTACTTGTTCCTTCGGCGAAGTCTCACTGAGCCCCTGTTGGGTGCGGATGCGGCGCCCAGGTCACACTGCAAACAGGCCACCGCCGGGCGGTGTGGTCCTGCGGGACGAGAGCTGTCCACGCGGTCCGGAAATGTCGGGGCGGCCGTGGGTGACGGGGCCCCGGGGCAGACCTCGAGGAGGAGCTGCTGTGCCGGCGGGCGGGCGGTGCTCCGGGGACGGGCAACTGGCGGGGGGCGGCCGGAGCTCTGTAGGTACGAGCCGCCGCGGGGCGAATCCAGCGCAGGGTCCGCAACCGACAGCGCGCTCGGGGGCCCGGTCCCTGCGGGAGCCTGCCTGCAGGGGAACGTGGGTCTGGAGGCCCGGTTGAGAGAAGACGGCCAGGGACGGGGCCAGGCAGCACTCGGGTGGGCTCGCGGACGTCCCGGCCACGTGGGGGGTTCAGACGTGTCCGCCAAGGGGATTTTGCTCAAAAAGTAGCGCGAACAGACTCACATCTTGGGGGAAACTTGGGAGGGAGCTTGAGACGAGGGCGGCCGGCTCGGGGAGGCCCGTGGGGGTGCGCACTAACCAGGAGAGAAGCACGGGATTGGCCTGGAGCACTGCGCTGCCGGGGAGGGGGGACGGCGAGCGTGGAGCACGACCGCGAGCCCGCCCCGCCTCCCCGAGGCCTGCATGGGCACCGCGGGGGGAGCTTCACTCAGGGGGACGGGAGGGCCGGGCGCGGGAGAGGCACGGCGTGCGCAGTGACAGCGCGAGGCTCGGGCGTCAGGCTGACACCTGAGCAGACGAACCGTCAGTGAGGACCACGCGCACGGAACGACGTGACTGAGCGGCCGGGCCTGCTCGTCGTCATGTCCGGCGGGAGCCCAGCGGACGGAGGACCCGATCCTTCCCAGAGTGAACTAGGCGCAGGATCGGTTCCGGCGTGCGGGCACCAGGCAGGGTGTCCCACAGGAGGCCCGGGTTTCTGGGCTCGGGTGCTCCGCCGTTGGATGGCCTTCCAGGGGCGTGCCGGCCGAGACCCCCGGGTCGCGGGACTCAGATGTGCTCGCTTGGTTTGTGTTCAGCCAACGTGCTCGTGTGCGGTGAGTCAGGAGCCGGGCAGAGCGGGGGCTGGAAACACAGACGTGTGGGGCCGGGCTGCACGCGGGAGTACAGGGCTCAGAGGAGACCCCGGGGGGCGGGAGGCAGAGGGAGCCCGAGGGAGCCCACCCCCTCGGTCGGAAGCGGCGTGACTCTGGGGAGCAGGGGTGAGGTCGCTGTGAGGAAGGAGGGGCAGGACGAGGTGGGGCAGGGGGCCCTGGGGGAGAGAGGTGCCGAGACCAGGCCCCTGCCCGCGGTGCCGCCGCGCCTGGGGGGCCGGTGCGCCAGGGGAGGCGCACAGGGTCTCCGAGCAGCCCGGGGGCTCTCCCAGCCCTCACTACAGTTGCGTGTCCCCTCGGCCCGTTACCAGAGGCCGCGCGGCGTTTCAGAGAGCTCGAGGGCTTCCCTAACGCTCCGGAAGAGCATGGGGGCAGAAGGCAGGAGAGCGGCCTGGCCTGGTTCTGGCGGTGCCCTGGGCCCTCGGACCCCAGGAGGGGGCTCGGGGACACGCCGTGCCCAGGCTCCACGTCCACGTGCTCGGCCACGTCCGGCTCCCCATTCCCGTCCTCCCAAACGAGCCTCGGACAGGCCCCAGGGACCCCGGCAGAGCACGGAGCCCCGCAGGGTCCACACACCACGCGCCCCGGGGCAGAGCCCAGGCGTTGTCGGCCTCGAGCCCACAGCAGCCAGACCGGTCCCTGTCAGGTGACGTCCTGGGTGCGTGTGACGAAATTTCCCCAAATCCGCCAATGAACTTGACCCTCGAGGAAGGCGGGCACATTCCCCTGGTGGCCTCCTGCGCCTTCACAAGACAGAAGTACATCCTGCACTTGACACAGGTAGGTTGTTTTCTCCCAAAGCAGAGACAGAGAGGGAGGGGGGGACGAGGTCTCCCTGGCCCAGGGGCTCCCGCTGACACGGAGGGCCCGCCCCTGCAGGGACCGACAGAGGTCACAGGGGTCAAGTCTCTTCCGCCCTCGGAGTTTCCGAATCGACCCTTGCATCTCTGGCAGGAGTGGCCCAGTTTTAGCGGCAAAAACCTTTCGTCAAAGAGAAGTTTCCAGGACGTCAGGGCACGTGAGTTAAAGTGGGGGCCGGTCCCCCCTTGCCCCTGGGCTGGTGCCCTCACTCCAGCCGCCGCTCCAGAAGGCAGCGTGCGGGGTTCCTGTCTCCCTCCTGAACACACCCGACCTAGATCAGCCCCCAGGTTTCTTCCTCCTTTAAACATACGAGACTTCACAGGCGAGCCGGTGGATGGCATGTCGTGGTTTCTGGCTCTGGAAGATGCGTGTGTCAAGGTGATGACCAGCCCTCCCATCTTCCCCGTGCTCCTCCCGCCTGGTTCCGTGTGCTAGGTTATCACCTGGGTTCAAAGGGCCACGTAGACACCCTGACCCGTGGTCTGCGCTGTGGGGCCGCCTCTCTGGGGACTGACGGGGTCGCAGGTGTGCGTGGCGTCCGCGCCAGGCTGAGCTTCCTGGGGGAGGGGAGGTAGGAGAGCCACCATGAAGGCTCCCCGCTCCCTGGACCCTCTCCGCAGGCCTTCTCCAAGCAGGGTCTGGGGACACATACTGTTTGTTCTGGGCCTCGAGGTCTGCCCTGGACTGGGGATTCATTCCTGTTTGTCCCGATTTCATTAACCTCCTCTAAGAAGCAGGTGAAAGCAATTTATGCAAATCCTTTTTTCAATAGTCTAAGACTTTTACCTTTTGATAATAGGCAGCCCGCCAGAGGGAGGGCCGCAGACAGCAAGTTTTGAGGGCCCAATTTAAAATGTGAGCTCCCTTTTTCCCCCCACTTCTTCAAAAGCTTTTCTGAGGATAAGATAAGAGTGTAATCCCTAGTTTGGTACAAATGTTTTAAGACTTTGTGTTTCTAAAATCCAATTTGAATTGGCCTTGAACTTTAAAGCTGTTTTGTCTCCTGAACCAAAGATACCGTGTGATGCCACAGTGGGAGCGTTGTCCGGCCTCTCCCCCCCCCCGACCCCCGACCCACACAGGCCAGCAAACGCGTCCGGAGGCCCATGTCATAGCGTTAGAAGACAGCGAAGCTTGTACCTTCGAGGGAAGGGTTCCCTAACTTCCGTCCCCACAGACGTGAGGAGTCATATAGCCTCACAGCTGGCCGCCCGGCCAAGCACCCCTGGACGACTTTGGCCTTGTTGGAGACGCTTGGGGAACACGTGCACTGCTCCCACCCAGGCCTCGGTGCAGCGGTGCAGGGCAGAGAGCCCACTCCCCTGTGGGCTCCCTCACGGAGGACCTGGTGCCTGCCTGAGTGTCCGTCCCGTCCGCGGGGTCGGCCAGGTGGAACGAGGGCCCACAGGATTCCTGGGGCGGTGCCCGCCGTGGGAGGAGGAGGGCTGGCGTGCTGGGTGCCGGACACAGTCGGAGACGCGGGTGCTGCCCTGCGGGCCTCGGGGATCTAGCCCGGGTGCCGGCTGGGGGGTGGGGTGCTGGCTGGGCAGCGGGGCCGCCCTGAGCCCGCCCACACCGTCCGGCTTCACCGTCTGCTCTCCCACCTCAAGCCCTCTCTCAGGAATGCCTAATCCAGAGGAGCCCCATACTGGGTGTCTCTCCCACTGTTACATCCTTTCTCTTTTTGTCTTTATTGTGGTAAAATTATACATAACCTAAATTTTACCACTCCAGCCATTTTTCAGTGTCAAGTTCAGGGCTTTGAGCACATGCGCGTTCTTGTGCGACCACCGCCACCTCCGTCTCCAGGGCTCCCTCCTGTCCCCCGGCGGAGACTCTGTGCCCGGTGGACACTGACCCCGCATCCCGCACACACTCTCTGCTCTCTGTCCCTGTGGATCTGACGGCCCAGGGACCTCTGATACTGGACTCACGCAGCTTTTGTCCTTTTGGGACTGGCTTCTTCCACGGAGCGCCGTGTCCTCAAGGTCCTCCGGGTCGTGGCAGGGGTCCCGATGGCCCTACTTTTTAAGGCCGAACGACACTCTTGTACATCTTCAGCACACATCGTTTCTCCATCCGTCTGCTGACGGACACGTGGCTTGTTTCCGGGCCACTGGGAGGAACGCTGCTGTGAGTCTGGGCGTACTGATCGCGATCCAAGTACCCGTTTTCAGGTATTTTAAGCGTAGACTGAGACTTGGATTGCTGGATAGGGTCATTCCCTGTTTAATTTTTGGGAGGATCCCATGGGGACTGCTCCTGCTTGCATTTGCCCCGGGGAGGCACGAGGAGGCCGGTTTCTCTGTGCCCTTCCCCCCCAAAGTGTGTAATTTTCTGTTTTAAGTCAGAAAAGCCGTCCTTCTCGTGTAAGCCGTATCTCTTGTTGATTTGCGTTTCCCTAACGACCGTCCCCACTTGGGCATCTTTTCCCATGCATCTGTCCGTCTTCTTTGAGAAATGTCTGTTTGCGTCCTCTGCCCGTTTTCGAGCTGGGTTGTCTGTTGTAGGAGTTCGTTATGTATGCTGGGTACTATTCCCACAGGAGAGATGTGAATTCGAACCATTTTCACCAGTTCTGTGGCATGCCTTCTCGCTCTTAACGATGTCCTTTGATGCAGAAAAGCTTTTAATTTGATGACATCCAATTTGTCTAATTTTCTTTTCTTTTCTTTTCTTTTTTTTTTAAGATTTTATTTATTTATTTGACACAGAGAGAGAGATCACAAGGAGGCAGAGAGGCAGGCAGAGAGACAGGGAGAGGAGGAAGCAGCCTCCCTGCCGAGCAGAGAGCCCGATGCAGGCCTCGATCCCAGGACGCTGAGATCATGACCTGAGCCGAAAGCAGAGGCTTTAACCCACTGAGCCACCCAGGCGCCCTAATTTTTTTTTCTTTTATTGCTTGTGCTTTTGGTGTCATATTCAAGAAATCATGACCAGATCCAATGTTATTAAGATTTTCCCTGCCTATGTTTTCTTCTAAGATTTTTATAGTTTTTCCTCTACCTTTACATATTTGATCTTTTTTGAGTTGATTTTTGTCTCTGGTGTAAGGTAGGGGTCGAGCTTCATTTTGGTTTATGCGGACACCCGGTTTTCCCAGCACCGTCTGTAGAGAAGACCATTCTCCCCCTGACTTTTTCAAAGTCCGTTTATTTTTGTATAGTATATGGAAAAAACAAGTAATTTCTAAGTAAAAGAGTTTTATTTCAGACTATATATTTTTTAAAGTTATGTTCTAAATTCATTTTATAAAATCTTTAGAATATCAATAATTTATAAAGCCACATATTGACTTTGCCGCATTTAACACATGATGAGTCCTTTCTCATTTGTTTCAAATGACTAATATGGGGGAAAGCATAATTCATGAAAAGTAAACTCAATAATGTGTCATGTTTGGGAACTGGATGCATATTACAACATAAAGTGAAATTCAGGCGTTATGGCTCTAATAATAGTCAAAAGATACCTTAGTGACCTGATGCTTGAAAATACTCACTTTTTCAAATAGAAAATTGTTTATTTTTTAAATTGCTGTGTTTCAAGTATGAATTAAAAGATAAAATGAGAAGGTTTAGCTACGACTTGTAAGCAAACCTCTGCAAATAAACACATTTCGGTCGTGGGCAATCTAAATCCTTAATGAATTAGAAGCCCTTTGGGTTTCTCTTTGGTGAATTTGGGTATATTCGCCCTTGACTTTTCAGTTTCGAGCACTGGTTTCGAAGCAGGAGAGTCCTCCGGACGCGCTGTGTGAAACCGGGATGGGACGGAGGCGGGTCGGCGGCTGCTTGCGGTCTCCCAGCTCACCCCGTGCTGCCGCGTTTCCGTGCCCGGCGTTGGTCAGAGGCGGTGTCACTCCGTCACCGTGCGGGTAGGAACTGGAAGTGGAGAGCCCGCCGTGCGTAAACAGCACTGGCATCCTGCAGGGGGCGGGGAGCAGGCTGCCCCGGGCTCAAGGCGGGAGACACGGAGGCCGAGCTCCGGGCCGCGGGAATGGAGGCAGGAGAAGCTGTCTGGGGAGTAAAAGCTGCCAGGCATGGTGGCCGCCGGATGCGGGAAGGAGGGCAAAGGTCAGGGGCCTCCAGGGTCGGTTGGGCAGTGGTGCCATCCCCTGTGGGTGGCTGGGCCAGGGTGACACCGCCGTGAGCTCTGGGGACACCAGGGGAGGCGTGCGGCCCGCGGGGCGTAGGGAGCCCGCGCGCCGGGACAGGGAGCGGGCAGCAGCTGTCTGCTCGCTGGGACGCCCACGCCCTGGCACAGCCCCGCGATGCCCAGAAGCCCGGTTTCCAGCTTGATTGAGGGAGCTCTTCTCTAAAGAGGATTTCTGAACATCCCTTAATTCAGTTTTGAACTTCCAGCAAATCTCCCCTCGTTAACTAGAACTAGGTGGCCGTCTGAATTACGGAAAATCAGGGTTTACGGAGATCTTAGCGACGCACGGGGCCGTGCAGCCGGGGTAGGAAGTGGTCGGGAGGTGGTGTCACGGGCGCAGATGTGTGTGCCAGCAGAGCCGTGACTCGGGCGCCGTTTACCGAGCAGCCGGCAGGGGCCCTTCAAGCCCGAGAAGTGTGTCTGGCCCACCACCCGTGCGGGCCACACTGTAGTGCAGGCT
This sequence comes from Ailurus styani, assembly GCA_002007465.1. Taxonomy (NCBI): domain Eukaryota; kingdom Metazoa; phylum Chordata; class Mammalia; order Carnivora; family Ailuridae; genus Ailurus; species Ailurus styani. The sequence continues at coordinate 258,131 of LNAC01000193.1, forward strand.
GCAGGGCCCCCTCCCGCCCCTGCCCTCCCGGCTCCTGTCACACCCCTACCGCATGAGCACAGGCCCTGGAGCGGAGCGGCCAGCCCTGCTCCCCTGCCTGCTCGTCTCAGACTCCAGCTACTCCCTCTCTTCCCCGGCCCTCGGCCTTGCTCAGTGCTGGCCCCTCCCTGCCGGACACGGCGACCCCACGCTCCCTCGCTTGGGCACACAGGCGCCGCACCCGCTGAAGCCGACACGGACGTTTCCCGACCTGCCGTCCCTGCCCCGTGGGTGACCGCCCGCACCCACGTCCCATTTCCCGACGTGCCGTCCCTGCCTCGTGGGTGACCGCCCGCACCCATGTCTGTCCCACCAACCCCTTTCTTGTTCCCCGTGGAGAGCCCGTTCTCTCCTTGCTCACCCTCACCCCGCATCTCGAGGTTCAGAGACCTGCACCCCAGCAGTGTCCCCTCCCCCCCCATTCGTCCCTTCCCCTCCTCGGCGCCACAGCATCACCACCATTCTCCGAGCCCAGCGTACCCCCGACGGGCTCTCCTCGTGCACGCCCTCCCTTGCCCCTCAGAGGGTCGCGTTCCTGGCCCGTGGCTGGGGGGACCCTGCTTGGGGAGGGAGGTGTCCAGAGGGAAGCCACGAAGGTCCACTGAGGAAGGGCGGGGGTGGATCCCTGCTTCCCCAGGCCCCCCCCCGCCCCGGCCTCCGCGGACGGCCGCGCTCTCCCCCTCAGCCCCTCTGTGCTTTGGAAGCGTGTAGGTGTGTGCGCGCGGAACTGGGAGGGAGCGGCCGGGCGGCGGGCCTGGGGTGAGGGCACCGTGCTGGCAGAGGGTTTCCTAGCCCGCCCCCGCCCCCTGAGCGTGAGCCTGGGGAGAGCAGCAGCCTCACAGTCACGGTCACGTCTGCGCCCTGCCCCCCACACCACGCGCCGGGGCCCTTCCTGGAAGGGAGAGGTCTGTCCTCAGACCGGGGCATCTGCCTGAGACGCCTGAGAAATGCCTGCCCGTCGCGGGCCGCTCGCTCGCCGGCCCACCGTTCCCGGCACGGCGCGTCCCCACGACACCGGAAGCCTGTGTCCCGGCCCTGCGACGGCAGTGGGTGACAGGGGGGACTTGTCTCCGCTTCTCCGCCGTCTGGAATTCCTACTGCAGAAAGGAGAGAATACCCACCGTTTTCTGATACCCTTCGTTTTGTCGCCACAAAAGTGACCTGACGGAGATGGGACCAGGCGCAGGGAATCCGCAGAAGCCGCGAGCCCGGCCGAGCGTGTCGGGCCGCAGTCTGCGCACCGCGTCCGTGGGGCTCGGGGTCGTGTGCCAGGGGCCAGCGGGCGGCAAGGCCACACAGCAGGGCTCACGCGTGACCGTGTCTGGACAGGCTGCTGGTGCGGGTGGGCCACGCGGCTTCGGAAGCGCAGCCCAGACCCCCACCTGTGGCTCTGCCGTCTCCGTCCAGGGCTGGGCCGGCCTTGGCCCCGGATCTAACACGAAACCTCTGTGTGACATCACAGCGTCAGGCAACGAGCCTTCGGGAAGGGTCTGTGACGCAGGGGAAGCATAGTGGCCACCCTGCCGAAACGGGGCCCTCAGGAAGCACCCGGCACGCGTGTACCCCACGTGGGCCTGGGATGTGGGGAGCACGTGGTCAAGACCGCGTGCAGTGTCTCTGAGGGACAGCAGAGCTCACACCCGGCGCCCCGTCAGCACCCAGCTCTCGGCGCACGGAGAGCCCGCGCGGGGCCAGCCTGCAGTGCCGGCCGCGGGGGGCTCCGAAGCCCACCCTCACCGCCGCTCTCAGAGACGCTCTGGGGCTCAGTCCCGCGGCCTTGGACCGCTGTGATTCGGGCAGCCAGAAAACCCGTAAGTCACTTGGGGCAAGAGGACATTTAGGGACCCGTCTACCCGGAGGGTAGCCACAGCTGCAGTAGGAAGCACCCCAGGGTAGGCGGTGGGGGTGGGCCGGGCCAGCGCGGCAAAGGTGAGGGGGTGGGAGTTCACATCCTGCCTCTAAAGGTCCTGCTGCAGGCCCGGAGCCTGTCGGGTGGCGGCCCCAGGGGTGGGGAGCCCCGAGTGGAACCCCCACACCCGCCGGCATCACCAGCGAACAGATGAGAAGCCTGCACCGCACAGCCGTGAGGGGCGTGCCCAGCCTTGGGGGAAAGGGTTCAAGCTGGAGCCCCCGAGGCCTGGGCCCTGGGAAGGTCCCTGCTTCTCTGCAGACGTGCGTCTCTGGCCGGGGCCGCGGGAAGGCCAGGAGGGCCTGGCCTGCAGAGGGCAGAACCGTGGAGGCTGGGGGCGCAGGCGTCCCCTGCCCCAACACGCTCACCGTTTTCAAAGCCTGCTGAGACACAAACTGAGTTCTGTTAGCAAAAACAATAGTCTGATTCACTTTTATTGGCCAAAACTGAGTCAGTGTTCTAAAAAACATGTCCAACAGAATATTTCCTGCTTTTTTTGATGATTCTTTCTTCACTTTTCTCCGTGAGCTTTCTAAACCAGAGAACTTTCTTGGCAGGGGGCACGCTTCCCTCAGTATCTCATTTTCAGTTAGGAATTCCAGCACCATCCCGTGCAAGAATTCCCGTTGACTCTGCCTTCGGATTTCCAGCTGACTGTGAATACATGTACGCATCGTGAGATTACTTCGCACGTGGGCATGTCTTAGAGAGCTTCCTGTGCCTGCTTCAGGCTCCCGGGGCTGCCACGGCCCGCGGCTCCCAACCCGGCAGCTGGAGACGACACATGCACACACACATGCACGCACGCATATACACACATGCATAAATACGTGCACACACAAATGCACGTGCATGCACCCATGCACACACAGACACGTGTGTGCACACATACATGCACAAATACACGTGTATGCACGCACACATACATACGCATATACAAACATGCATACACGTGCGTGCACACAAGTGCACATGCATGCACCCGCGCACACACAAACACACGTGCGTGCACACACATGCACAAACACAGGCACGCACCTGCACGCACGGCTTCTCACGGTCCTCACGCTGGAAGTCTGAAACCAAGGTGCCAGCACGGCCGTGCCCTCTTTGAAAGTTCTAGATGATCCTTTTGGGGTTTTTGGCTTTGCTGGCGAGATCACTTGCGGTCTGCCGTCGTTGCGGCTTTGGAGTGTCTAACAGAGTGTTGTTGACGACCGTCACCGTGCAGTACGGGACTCCCAGGACCTGCTCACCTTACCGCTGAGACTGTGTACACTCGACCAACCTCGCCCCGTTCCCACCCTCTCCACGAGCCCCTGGCAACCACCGTCCTACTGCTTCTGTGCGTTCGACTTCTTTGTTCAGATTCCACACACAGGAGAGGTCCCGCAGTATTTGTGTTTCTGTCTGACTTCTTTCACCGAACACCATGCTCTCCAGGCCCAGCCGTGTCGTTGCAAATGGCCAGGTTTCCCTCCTTGTGCGGCTGAGTCACGTTCCTGTACAGATACACACCCCACCTCCGTTGTCTGTTCACCGTCGGCGGACACTTCGGGTGTCTCTGCGTCTTGGCTGCTGAGGATAAGGCGGTGATGGACGTGGGTGCAGGTATCTCTTCCTGATACTCGTTTCCGTTCCTTCCGATAAATACCCAGCGGTGGGATGGCCTGGTGACACGGCAGCTCTGTTTTTAACGTTGCGAGGAGCCCCCACACTGTTGTCCAGAGCAGCTGCTCCCGGTTGCCCTCTCACCAGGAGAGCAGAGGGTCCCCTTCCTCCACGGCCTCACCAACACCTGTTGTTTCCTGCTCTTTTTTTTTTTTAAAGTTCAATTTTTTTTTAAGATTTTATTTATTTATTTGACAGAGAGAGATCACAAGTAGGCAGAGAGNATTTTTTTTTTTTAAGTTCAATTTTTTTTTAAGACTTTATTTATTTATTTGACAGAGAGAGATCACAAGTAGGCAGAGAGGCAGGCAGAGAGAGGAGGAAGCAGGCTCCCTGCTGAGCAGGGAGCCCAGTGTGGGGCTCGATCCCAGGACCCTGAGATCATGACCTGAGCCGAAGGCAGAGGCTTTAACCCACTGAGCCACCCAGGCGCCCTGTTTCCTGCTCTTTGATGACAGCCATTCTGGCAGGAGCGAGGCGGTGTCTCAGTGTGGTGCTGACTTGCGTTTCCCTGACGACGGGCGAAGTCCAGCCCCTTTCTGTGTGTCTCCTCTGGAAGCCTGTCTGTTGGGAAGGCCCTTCCTTGCGTGTCCCGGCTGTGGGGGGTTGGCCGTCCCTGGCGTTCCTTGGCTCGTGGCTGCAGCCCTGCGCTCCCTGCCTCTGTCCTCACGCGGGGCTCGCCTGGTGCCCCGGTGTCTTCACAGGGCTGTCTTCTTATGAGGACATAAGATCCTGGGACCCGATCTTAACTAGTTACATCTACGACAACCTTACTCCAAATAAGGTCACACGGTAAGGGGCTGGGGCGTCCCAGTCTGTTTGGGCCTCTGTGACAAAAATACCGCAGACTTGGAGCTTCGGCAACAAACATTTACTTCTCATAGTTCTGGAGGCCGGAAGTCCAAGACCAAGGCACCCGGATATCCGGCGTCTGGTGAGAACCCACTTTCTGGTTCAGAGACGCTGTCTTCTTGCTGTGTCCCCAGCCGGTGGAAGGCATCTCTCTTAGAAGGACACCGATCCCTTCCTGAGCTCCACCTCACAACTCATCACCTCCCAAAGGACCCACCTCCCCGTGCCACCGCCCTGGGGTGGGGATGTCCATCCATGAACCTTGGGGGACCCCAACTCAGGGCATCACACAGGACGTAGGACTTCAACCCACACCTTTGTTTGGAGGTGGTACATCTCAACCCACAGCAGTAATTCCGAGTGTTGCTGGCTTTTGTGGGGGAGAGAAAGTCGCGAATACGTTCTGACATTTTAGTAGGATTTCCTGACGGAGGGGGAGGGAGCTTCCGCACTCAGCAGCCCCGCCCCACCGCCCCTGCCTCCCACGCTGGACGGAAGACCGTGAAAGGGCGCACACGGGGGCCTGGCCTGCTCGGCCCCGAAGGTGTCTGGGAGTGGCCCCCGGTGGCACCGCGAGGCTGGAAAGAGATCTTTCCGTGAGTGATTGTCTGACCCCCCCATACTCTTTCCCCGAAGTCACAGCATGTCCCACATCTTCCCTTTCTGCGGGGTCACAGTGCTGACGGCTCCAGGCCCGCCTCCCTGGAGTGAAGGGTCCTCAGAAGCGGCACCCGTGTCCTGCTTGTCTTTACGGCCCCCACGGGGCTGTCCTAGCGCCTCACGCTTCATAAATAAGGAATCGGGAAAGGTCTGATCAGTAGGCCCCAACGAGCGGATCAGCTGATGGGCCCCCTTCTGGGTGATAGCGGCAATGCGCCTCTCAGTCCAGTCAGACTGAGGAATGAGGGAAAGAGGTCGAGAATTCCGGAAGGCAAGACGCTGAAGACGGTTTCCTTGGGAAACATGCACCTCCCCGGGCCGCCAGGGGGACGTGAGCCGCCAGGCAGAAGCGAGGCACCCAGGTGGACATGCTTGGCGGGGGGACCGCTCTGTGGAGCCGTAGGGCCGGGGGGAGCTGGAGGCCCTGGAGCCCCCACCCCCCAGACCAGACGCCGGGACAAGAAGGCAGAGGACTGGACACAGGCCTTCCCACTGGAGGACGAGGGAACCACGCACGGGACTGGCCCGCCGGAGGCCGCCGGCCAGACGCAAGATGGCCAGACAGCTTGCTGTTGTCACGGACGGTAGTCGGGAAGAATCCACGAGGCCGACTCCGGGGCCGTGGGAGGAAGGGTTGCCGTGTTTCCCGCACGCACCTGTGGGGCCGCCTCGAACCACCCTTCAGCTTCTAGGCTGGTCCATGCGTTCTGGGAAAGTGAGCGTGTAAAGAAAGCTTTCATTAATCTCTTCTTTTATGTAGTGTACGTGAAAGCGGAGAAAATGAGTTGTTTTTAAAATAGCTTCTCTCTCTGTATAAGTGATTATCTGTAGAATTAGCTGATAGTTCAAAAACTCTAAATTTATTTGCCAAGTTCATTCAAATTACTCTGATTTTATCACCCTCCCCAAATCCCACATTTCTGGCAGATTTATTCTTTGCTGCCCCCTCCGTCCTTATTATGGCTTAGGAGAGATGACAGAACGGAACTGATGAGTAGTTGCAAAGGCAGAGTCGCCCACAGAGGAGTCGGGGCCGCGTGGCCAGGCGCAGAGGTGAGGTGCGGATCTGCGGGGCCGTGGGAGCGGCCCGTGGCCACAGGCGTGGACACAGAAATGAAGTGGTCACATGTGTCCCACAGTCACTTGGAGGAACAGTGACAAACGTCTTCATATTAACATCCTAAAGTCATGCGGTGGCAGGAGCCATTAATCGTCTTACGTAGGGAAGAGTCCGGAGCCGCGGCGGTGATGGACGCCTGCCCTGCACTCTGGAAGGCT
>LNAC01000193.1:266110-279362 GCA_002007465.1 Ailurus styani
AGCCGTGGCCAGGGGTGTTCCCAGCGTCCGGGGGAGGCGCTGCCTGTGTGCGCAGGTCTGCACTCAGGCCCCACACTCCGTGTCGCCTGCGCCTGGGCCTGGAGCGAGTTAGCGCCCCTGGGAGTCTGTAACGGGCAACTGTGGCCCAGGCTGCCGGTGGCCTCCATGCCCACATTCAGGCCAAGCTCAGGACAGCCAACCCCCAAGTCCGTGGAAGCTGCCCGCCAGCAGCCGGAGCCGGGAGCAGGCCGTCCTGTCGCCCGTCACTAGCCGCTTCCCGCCCCCGAGCCCTCCGGGGCTGCCAACGCGGGCCAGGCATCGAACAAACCAATATTTTTACAGACACAGACACAGATGCATGTGCGCTTTCTAAACGTCTCCGTGCTGATGGCGCCAGGAGCCCCAGCTCTCATTTCCAGGTGTTTCTGTGCAGGGTCGTGGGTCAGTGCGTCCCCCGCGGGAGACCTGGGGGTGCCCCTCTCCCCCCAGCCCTCCCAGGGTCACAGCTCTCACACCCCCGCCCCCTGCCTGGAGCAGCCGTTGCCAAGGCCAGAGGCTACAGGGCTGTCTGTTTAGTCTGTGCCGCCTCCTGGGGTTCGTTTTTCATCCCCAGTTTTTGGGGAAGATTATATCTTAGATTCGTCTTACGCGAAATGAAACAAAAAGGAAATCTGAGTGTTTAACCCCTAAGTGCATAAAGACCACTCTTCAGGGGCTGCTGAGTTTCCATTCCTGACTTCAGCACCCGGGTCCTTGGCCTTCGCGGGGTGTCCCTCCTCGTCTCCCCCAGGCCGTGATCACGCCACAGCTGGGACGGGAGGCCTGCGTCCGGCCCCCTCGGCAGGAGTCAAGGAGGAAAGTTCTCCCAAGCACTCGGGCACCACGTCCCCAGAGCCCACCTTCTCCCCGGCCGTCCTGGCTCCCAGTGCACGTGTGGGGTCTCCCATCAACCCTCTGTCGAGTGGGCCGGCCTGGTTCCAGAGTGGCCGAGGTTCAGGGCAGTCAGGCCAGCGGGTCCCTTCCAGACTCGTGCCCTGGGATGTCAGCGCAGGGGTCACGGGTTACGGTCAAACCCACGGCCCCAAAGCTGAGAGCATGCAGAGCCCTGTGAGGGGCACTGCAGCAGCCTCACCCCTGCCTCCCGCCCAGCCCCCCACCTGCCCCACTTCCCACCCCCTCCCAGGGCCTCCTGTCTCCTCTGCCTGGGCTGCCTGGGGTTTCCAGAGGAGCCCCCCCCCCACCAGGGCCGTTCTGTGTGACCCGCACCCTTCATGTGTCCCCACGTAGCCCGTGTCACCAGCTGCCATCCGGCTTTCCCCGCCCGTCATATTTCCCTCCCCACCTACCTGCATGGGAGGCTTTTCTTGAGAAAGATCATCTTACGCGAAATGAAACTTCATTCATTCGGGATGAAGGTGACACAAAGGACACCAGATAGTATTATTGGAAAGCCGGACACAGAATATTTTGAGGAGAAACACGCAGGGCTTGATGATGTGTTTCCACAGGGAGCTGGCTCCCCGGGCTCCCACGCCGCTTCTGTCTGTGGGTTCTCCTCTCAGAGCCGATGCTGGCTTTCTCGGGGTTGTAGGATATTGATTTTCCGAGGAAGAAAATAGTTTGAAGTTGTACTCAATAGCAATTAGGTACCACAATTTCTAAATTCATGAGTTTTCCTATTTTTAAGCCTTGCCGGCTGTCCTTCTCGAGTCCCCAGGCAAGGGGCCACGCGTCTCTCAGGACTGCCGGCTCAGTTCCGCAGGTGGTCCCAGCCCAGCCCCGTGCGACAGAGCAGCGGCCGCGTGGCTGTCGTGGCCTGAGTCCCCGGCCGGCCCGGGGCTGGGAGTGAATGCGGTTCGAGCGTGCGTAACGGGCGGTACTGTCCTGCTCGTGAAGGTGACCGCCCGGAGTCCAGAGCGTCTCAGTCAAACTCCACCGTGAACGTAGGCTTTACACACATCACTCCACATTTCCATTTCATAGGCTTGTAATGTCCCTCGTGAAATGACTCAGAAATAAAGACAGGAGGTTGCTGGCTGCCCCGGGGACGGCCACCCTCTGGGTGTCAGGAGCAAGGTCAGAAGAAATGCTTTGGTGCCTTCTTGGACTTAGGCTCCCCAAAACGTGGAGTTCGATCTTCTTAGTTCTTTCCTCTAAGACATATGGGGCCATCGCTGCGTCCTTCGTGGAGGGCAGTCACCCCCGAACGGGCAGGAGCAGCCTGTGGCGCCTGCAGGCCGGTGAGAGCTGCATCTGAGCCTGGCCGGTGCCTGTGTCTTGGGGCCACCAGGCACACGTTCCCAAAGGGTCGGGGTGGTTCTGGGGACCCATGCCAGCATGCGTGCTCTGATCCCTGCTCAAGGCACTCGGTGTTTTCAAAGTTGAGAAATTTTACACAAATAACCCAGAGGTCTGTTTTACTTTAAACAAAATCAAAAGTTCTGAGCACCCGCAGGCCACCTTCGCTCCTGGCGTGTGTGCAGAGCAGGGGTGGGGGGGCCGGGTGGGCGGGCACCCCAGCTCGCCCGGCCTTGCTCTGTGGCTACACCTCTGGGGCCGACTGGGCCCCGGGAGCTGGGCGCTCACAGACCCTGACCCTGCTCTGCCGCAGGGAGGAGTCAAGGCCTCTCTTGGAAGGGTAGTGTGCGCCAAAGGAAGGATGAAGTAGTAAAAGAAGTAGAAAACTGTGGCGTGGGGGGTCGAGAGCGTGCCGTCTGGCAGACCCGCAGGGCCCTGCCGGGGGAGATGGAGGCCGGGCACGCGGCGCCCTGGCCCCCTGGCCCCCTGTGGGATAGCCCGCAGCTCTAGGCTCTGCCGTCAGATGGCAGCCTGAAGCCAGAGGAGCGTCAGACCGGAGGAGAACAGACCCGAGGGGCTGCCGGGCAGTGTGGGCCGAGGAAGGAAGAGAGAAGGTAGGGGAAGGGATTAGCATTCTCACGTCCTCAGGTGGCCAGCCCTGGCAAAGGGGGTAGCCTCCTGCGGGCTCCGGAGGCCAGAAGAATCGCAAGGAGCCCAAATAAAAAAAGCCTTATTTCGGGGCCATAAATACCAGCTCTCTAGTGCTTGGGGCTTTCCAGGAATAGCCCAATTGCCTCCCTGCTCGGGGCCGGGGCATCACGGAGAGAGCGCAGACGGGGCTTAGACAGATGATGGGCTTCAGGAAAGATAGGATCCAGCAGCGCGTGAGGCCGTGGGAGGAAACGGAGGCCCGGGAGACCCGAAGCTCCATGGGCAGGACTGCACCACAGCCCCAGGCTGCACACGGCCCCCGGGTCCCGTGCTCCCGACCCCCGGCACTCGGCCTTGACACCAGCGCCCCGGGGCTGAGCGAGTGTCCGTGGAGGCGTCCTGGGCCCTGCGGGGTGTTAGCAGCACCCTCCCCCGTGGCCAGCTGCACCTCCCCTCCAGCGCCAGATGCCCCTGGGGGCCGCGGCTAACTCCCCCGCGCACACGCACACGCACGCGCACGCGCACACGGGAGCACCTGCGCTGCCCGGCACAGCAGCGGGGGTCCCGAGCCTCCCCCGCGCGTCCAGCCCCGGGTTCTGGACGGCTGGCCTCAGGGAGTCAGACGGCTGGGTTTGGATCCCAACCCCGCTAGCTCTCTGCCCCCCACCGTTCCCCCCGCACCTGTAATTCACGTGCGAAGTGGAAACAGGACAAGAGATGAGAAGTGCCAAACTCGTCTACGGCCATACCACCCTGAACGCGCCCGATCTCGTCTGATCTCGGAAGCTAAGCAGGGTTGGGCCTGGTTAGTACTTGGATGGGAGAAGTGCCAAACTCTGTCGCTGAAAACAGCCTTACGTTGTCTAAGACGACTGGATATTTTTCTTACCCAAGAGCAATGACAGACAACATGCCAACAAACAGCACTGAGGATAGAGTCAAGTAGAAGAAAAGCACTCTTCGCCTCGCGTTTCGGGGGATGGGGGTTACCAGCGTTCACTGTTCCCAAAGCAGCCTTTAACGAGAACATGCTGGTGAAAGGGAGCTCAATCTAGTCCGTGCAGGAATCGCTAGAAGTGGGAGTCTTGTTTCTCGCCCCCGTTTGGAAGTTCAGCAATAGAACACTGGCCACGTCTACGGGAGAAAGGTCGGTGGGCATCTCCTTTCCTCCAGGATCTTAGCTTCCCGGTGGGCTTGGAGGTCGGCTGGAGGGCGATGCCGGATTCCTCCAGCAGCCCGACTAGGACTGCTCCCCGAGGTCGCAGGCAGGCCCCAGGCCCCCACCCCGCAGCCTCAGGGGAAGCCGTGAGTCTGGTCGACGTGCTGGGACCGGCCGTGGAGCGGGCAGCCCTGGCCGCCAGCGGAGGCTTCGGGGGGCTGGTGTTCTAGGCAGGCCACGGCCTCCTGGGCCCAGCCCCACCGCCTGCTCCCCGCGGAGGGCCGAGCGAGGGCAGGCTCGGACGCAGGCTCAGGGCTCCCTCCCCACACGCGGGGGGCGACGCTGAAGCTGGCACGCCCAGCCGGACAAGGGGCGTCCCGCTTGTGGTGGCCTGCGCGCTGGGCTGCCAGGTCCCTCCCTGAATTCTAGCTTCTCAGTGTCCCAGGCCAGTGAGAGGCGGCGGTGTCCTGCCCGGGGGACGCCTGGGGTCCCCGCACATCAGGGTGAATGCAAGCAGCCGGGGCCCCTGGGCTCTCGGAGCAGGTGTGTTCAACCCTCGGCTCCCGGCACACGTGGCTGCAGTGGAAGGGGGAACACACGTGAACCCTGCGTGTGCCTGCACCTCCCGGGCGGCGGGCGGATCCAGCCGCAGCGTCTCCTGCGGGTACTTCCCCCGTCCACACGCCCCCTCGCACGGCCCGGGCTGTCCTTACTTTCAGGGGGTGGCACTGAAAGGACGCTCAGAGGCCCAAGTCTCGTTCGCGGCTTCCTTGGAAATGAAAGTAAGCAGCCCCTTGCAGACAGCACGCCCATCAGGAGCTTCTGAACAGAATACGCACGGGAACGGGGTCCGACCGCCCCGTAGGGTCCGCGCTCGCCACCTCCCACAAGCCGAGACCGCAGGAGCGGCCTGTGTGGCCGGCCGGCTGGGCAGCGCCGGACAGCGCGTCCCCGGGCACGTGGCACCCGCCCCCCGGGAGGAGTGGGGGCCCCGGTTGCTCCGACAGGCTTGCGTTTGCCGTGGAGGGACCGGATCGTGGCGTCCGGCCCCAAGTGGACTCTCACTGCCTGGGAAGGGTGTCATTCGCAGGTGACAGTTTCCGCTCAGACAAGGTGTGATAGTTAGCCTCTGGCAGAGCAATATAAACGCAGGAATGTTTCCAGCTCCTTACGAGACCTTCATCGAGCCCTACTTGGCTTGTTACTAAATTTCGACTACGACCCGTATTGTGTCTGATATACAGGATAAAGAAATTATATGTCTATGGGTGATTAAATCGCATTCTTTGGTTTATGAGCCAGGAAGTCCCACAGAGAGAGTTACCAATCACGAGCCGCCTTCCTGGTTCACTTTAAATGCAGAATACCAGGTTGCTTTAAGACGTGTAAAGGCAAGGAGCTCCTTTCGGAAGCCTCTGCGGCTTCACGCACCCCTGAGCGCACGTGGGGCACGCCCCGCCGCGGCCACTTCGTGGGGACTGAGGGAGGGGCAGTCCCACGTTGGGTGGACAGCCGTCCCGGATGGGGCTCTGGCATCGACCCACCGTCTCCCGGGGACCCGGCCCAGTCCTCGGTGGTTGGTAGCCGCTCCCTGACGACGGGAGCCGTGGTGGTGGTCTCCACGGAGCATGAAGGCGGCTCGGGCCCCTCCGACGGCTCTGAGTCCACAGGAAGGCAGGTGCGCTCTGGAGGGAAAGAAAAGGGGCATCAGTGGGTAGGGAAACGTGCATTTCTCCACAAGGAGCTGTGTCCGGAGTGCGAGAGTGTGGGGAGGACGGGTTCTCAGTGGGAGCTCCGCCGTGGCCTTCCTCCCGGGAGCCCAGCCGCTGGCGACCTGCCACGTCCCTCGGCCAGCAGAGCAAGGGCGGGTTTCTCAAGCAGTGTGCGCTGTTCCACCACCTGTTGGGAGACATTTGCTGAAACTAGGGAACCGTACGGATTTCTTTTTGAGAATAAAAATTAAGGGCATTAGATGTCTCGACACTGGTTTTGAAGTGGCGGAGAGGTCTACACCTGATGCTGCTCAAGGAGGCGTTGTCCATGGCTGCGGCTAACGCGTGCAGGACGGGGCGCGCCTGCCTTCACACCCGTGACACGCGGCCGTTTCTAATCACCGCAGCCGAACGGCATCCAGGGAGCACATACTCCAGTGAGTCGGTAACACAAATGAGCCCTGCGTCCGCGGAGCGAGGTGCGGCCCCGGGGAACGCAGAAGGGCACTCGGGGTGCCAGGCCGAAGCCACAGGAGCCCCCACGTCTGGACGTGAGCAGGCGTGAGGGTCGTCTGGGTTTCTCCGAGCCTCGTCGGACACAAGTCCTTAAGGGAGGCAGACGGTGTGGGCGCCCCGACCACTTCCTGTTGCTGCGTCCCCCAACGCACGTCCAGGACAGAGATGCTCCTGGTCCCACCTCGGGGGAGGCCGGGCCGCGGGCGCAGAGCTGGAGACTCAGCGCGGTCACCGCAGGGGCTGCCCAGGCGGGAGCGCTGTTCCTCGGCCCGCCGCGCACGGGGGGTGAAGTGTAGCCCAGGAGGCGCGGGTCTGCACTCCAAGCTACACGACTCTGCTCTGAGGAGGACGAGAGCGACAGAGGCTGCGGCAGCCGCGGAAATCTCCAGTGGCTGCACCACGGCCGCGCCTGATCCTGCCTGGCCCTGCGCCTTCCCAGGGGCTCGGAGCGTGGCTTCTGCTGGCTCGCAGGCGCCCGGAGGAGGTGCTGGACCAGCCCCGAAGGGAGCACGAAGAGCCCCCCTGCAGGGCCCCTCTCCGCAGCGGGGTCGGACCCTCCGTGCCCGGCCTGCCGGCTCGGAGCCTCGAATGCGTTGAGGTGGGCTCCCTTTATCGGGAAAAATTCTTCCTCCTCGTATTCCTATTACCGAACCGTATACGTTAAAGGACAGCCTCGACGTTTGTCTGGAAAGAGACTTTCCATGCGCGTGGTGGAAATGACGGTGGAGCACACAAGGCAGGGATAAAATAACCAATAGCATGTGGCCGGCTTCGCAGAGGAAAGGTTTGTGACTGGATCCTGGGAGGGACCTCTGGTCACCTGGCCGTCTTCCATCCCCTGGATCCATCACCCGGTCCAGCCCACCTCCGGGTGACCTAGCACCCCAGCCACTCTGACTCTGCACTCCCAGATTAGCCCCATCGCTTGGCCACAGGCCGGACATAGGACTGTCTTGGGTCCCCCCATGTCCAGACCTTCTGTGACATGTTTAGAATGTCAAAGCAGTTACATTCTTTTCCTTGATTTTAGTTTAAGGCTTTCCACAAAGAGCTCCGTCACCAGCCCTCTCACAGGACCAGTCCTATTGCAAAATAACAGTTCAAGGGGTGCCTGGGGGGTCGGTCAGTGAAGTGTCTGCCTTCGGCTCAGGTCATGATCTCAGGGTCCTGGGATCGAGCCCCGCATCGGGCTCTCTGCTCAGCTAAGAGTCAGCTGCTCCCTCTGCCTGACACTCCCCCTGCTTGTGCTCTCTCTCTCTCTCCGACAAATAAATAAATAAAATCTTTAAAAAAAATAGCAGCTTGAGGTGTAAGGGCCCCTCCAGATTTCCTCTGGACACCGCATCCTCGTCTCGTGGACCTGCACCCCCTCCCAGAGGCGGGGACCCAGCAGTGGTCACCCCACAGGCCGGCTCAGCAGGGCTGGGGCACGAGGCGTCAGTGACACAGAGCAGACGGCACAAGTGTGTTTTTCGGGTTGTATACATGGTTGCAGTCATTCAACAGAGATCACTTCTTAAAACCACACGTGTAGGACTGACAAAAAGAATAAAAGCCAGCTGTCTTTTTCCAAACACAATTATTACTAAATTGTCACCCGAGTAAGAATAGCTGCTACTATTTTGGGGGGACGCTTGGAGGGTGTGCTGGGACACAGGGGCACAGCCTGTCCGGGAGCTGCTCCCCGCTTCTGTGGCACTCTGGCAGGGCTGAGGCCAGAAACCAGTTCTCCCCTAGACCTTGTATGTGTTTGTCAAGGTCCTGGCCCCGCCCAGCTGGGGGCCCAGCCTGCCCCTCGGCGTTGGTTCTGTCGTCTGCAAAGCTGCGAATGAGCGTGCACGAGCCCTGGGGTGTCGGGGAGAGTTCCACTAGACCGTGCGCAGAGAGGACGCCGGGGTCCACGGCACAGCAGCCCCGTTCGGGATGTGCATTCTCTTGTCTACACGTGCAAAAGTTTGCACATGTGTGTTCAGTGTGTATGAGAGAATGTGTGTGTCTCAGATGACGGGCACAAAGTATGTGATGTGTGTGCACACCTATCTTGATAGTGTGTGTGTCTTTGTGATGGTGTGTGCTCGTGTGTGAGATGGTGTGTGTGTGTGTGTGTGACGTCGTTCCTGTGTGATGGTGTGTTCACATGTACGTAGATGGCACGTGTGCCATGTGGTGATGTGTGATGGTGCACGTGCATGTGTGTGGCGTGGTTCGTGTATGATGGTGTGCTCACATGTGTGTAGGTGATTGTGCCGTGTGGTGGTGTGTGCGCACGTGTGTGAGATGGTACACATGTGGCGGGGAGAATGACACGATGGTGTCTGTGCATGTAAGTGATAGGGTGTGTGGATGAGCGTGTAAACTGTTCACTTGCGTGTAGGTGTTGTGTGTGCGTATATGTGAGAGGTGGACAAGTCTGGAACGTTCAAGCGTCTGAAGGCGAGGGACTTGTGTTGGCTTTCAGGCGAGGGCAAGCCCCTGAGCCGAGGAGCCCGGGGCTGGCGTTGCCCCGATGAGAGCCGAGGGCAGCCCCACAGCGCCGGCGGGGTCCCGGGGGCAGCCGAGGAGCGAGGGCGCTCCGGAAGCACGATCCTGTGCGGGGTTGGCGGGAGACGGGGGAGCCCGCCTGCCGGGATCGGAGGGAGGCCCGCTGGAGTTGGCAGCGCGAGCACGGCCGCGGGGCCGATGGATCGGGGTGGGCACTCTGAGGACACCCGGGTGGCGCCAGGCAAACCAGCACGGGCCGGCGGGGACCACGAGTAAGGGCAGAGCGGTCGTGGCCCCAGAGCAGCAGGAACTGACCGGGGGGCAAAGGGCAGGGCCGGCTGACGCGGCAGCGCAGAGGGGGTGGACCTGCCGAGCGCCGGGCGCCGTGTGAGCACGCGAGACCCGGGGAGGCTGGTCCCGCCGCCGGCCTCCTGGGCTGCCCGTCTTCCCGCCAGGCCGTCACGGTTTCCCGTGTGCTGGGCATCCATCACTCCTGTCAAATGGCCTCTCGAGAAACAGTCTCAGTGGTCGGAAGCGATGGTTCTTTAAAGGCTTATTTTATTTTTTCAAATTCCCAAGAGGGGCACCTGGTGGCTCAGTCAGTCGAGTGGCTGACTCTTGATTTCAGCTCAGATCATGATCTCAGGGTTGGGAGAATGAGCCCCGTGTTGGGCTCTGTGCTCAGTGGGGAGTCTGCTTGAGATTCTCTCTCGCTCGCTCTCCCCCCACCCCCGCCGCTAGCACGTGTGCACGCTCTCTCTCTCTCTGAAAAAAAATAAATACTCAAGAGCCATCGGAGATAAGGATGATGAAATGGGGTGATCAGGCTAAGTAATAGAGTTTAGGGGAATGAGAAATAAATCGTCATTAGAAAATATAAGACTAGATTTCTAGTTTTGTTGGGGCATAATCCAGATAATTCTAAATGGGAATTTTAGATACAATGGAAAAAGGCTGAAGTGAACATATAATGACTTCCTAAAGTGTTGGAATTGAAAGATAGCAGGATATACGTATCAGGTAGGTTTATAGGAAATTTAAAAGCATATTGAAGATTATATGCTAATTTTGTACCGTACGAGCGACAACGCCAATGCCCTCGTGCAGCATCTATGGAGAAGATCTATTTTTTATCCAGTCGGCTATTTGGTAGCCAGGGGCGAATTCATATGAAATTCCAAAGCACCATTACCGAATTTTCCAGAGAGTGATGGGCCAATCCTGAGGCTTCTGGGATTGGTCCACGTTGTGTCAGGAGGAAAAGCAACTAGCTGCTTCCAGTGCTGGTGTCCCCGTTAGGTCTAAACGCATGCGCACATATTTGCAATACAAAATCAGGAAACACTGGACACTCTGCAGTGATCCGTCTTCCGGAGACTCCAGTTACCAAGGTGAGGGCTGTCAGGCTGGGCTGCTCCGTCATTTAACCGGAGCCCATTTCCACACAGAAAAGCAGACATCAGAGTTTTTCCTCAAAGTATATGCAAACAGTGCAAAGCTGAATTATATAATTGTGCAACAAACGTTACTTGAACTGTTGTTCTACTTTGAATTCCAAACTGATTTAAGGAAAAAACTGTTTCCAATTATATGGACCAGTAGCATGCAACTGACAGAATTTACGGAACAGTTTTGGCTGAAAATTAGAGCAAAGCTGGGTATTCTCCACAGCAGTTATTTTGTTTCCTGTCATCTGAAGATAATGGCAAAAAAGTTAGATTCTTGTTCACGAAATAAGTCTTTCCTATAAACATTCATTCTAAGGAATTTTAGCTGAATTTTGTGAAGAAGAATAAAATCTAATCATGAACGTACTCTATATCGATATGCTACACTGAGCACCAACTAGTAAATATGTATTCTATAGCATTATTTTCGAAATAACTAAGGTCAGATCTTTACAACGAGGTAGACTGAAAGTGATACACTTTCTAGATCCTAGAACCTGGAGGATAAACAGCAGATTAACCTGAAGGGAGGCTGGCTGGCTGCAAATATCTGTCCCTGCGAGCAGCAGGATTTCCAGCTCCCTGTAAGGAGCTGCTGAGGAGAGCAACACTGAATCTGTGAGGCTTTTCTTGTTCTTACGGGAATTGTCATTTCCAAGTTGGGAAGAGGAAGTCCAAAAAGCCTTACGTATTTGTTAACCTGTCTTTCAGGAATAAATTTCTTTTGCTAAAACACATTTTTTGTTTTTAGTAAAATGGTTTCCTGTTAGGCCGTTGGAGAGGGTACCAACTCCGTTTTGTACAAGTGTTCTCTCTTTTTGGATTTTAAAACTTATAGGTCAATGTGAATATGAGCCAACATGAGAACTAGTAATGAAAGCTGAGTAATTTGGTAATTATTTTTCAAAACCAAAAAGAATGACTTTTCTGTTTAGAGTACAGAATTCACATTTTTCTTGAAATAAGGTAAAATATTTGAACCAATAATTTCATTATTTCTCAGTGCCTCTCAATTTTAAAGTGAGGGCAACAATTTTATACAAATATCTTCAAGCTGGTAACACAAGAAATGCAACAAAGCCTTCTCCTAAAGAATCTCCCAGTTGGGTGAATTTGATTGTCCCTGACTGACATCCAGGCCCCTCTCCCCACAGCGGATGTGTCTTCTTTCATGACCAGTAAGGACTTGTCCGTAGTGTCTAAAGCCTTTGCAGATATTGTCCTTGAAAACAGCTACTTACTGACAATTAACTTCAGTCTAGAGTCTATGCTCACCTATTCAAGTATCTTCTTTTTAAAATTATCACAATGCCAATTACTATGTGTCACTAGGAAGTTGACCCATTAAAACATCTTGCTTTTCAAAATTCACTCTCTGATATTTTTGAAATGTTATTTTAACATTCTACTATGTATGAAAATACTATATACACATAACTACAATATTCAAAGGGACCTAATTTCATTTTTATAATTTAGTCATTTTTATTAATGGATTTGCAAATCAGAAGTATTTTAAATATAGTTTGTATACCATTATTACAAATTATTATTTTATTTTTAAAACAAAATTGGTTTAGATGTTCTGAAATCAAGCAGGTATCCCAGAAGGAGCATTTTTTTTTTGTCATTTTCTATCTAACCATATTATTTAAAATACCTGAAATAGGTGTTGTTTTACTTTATAATAATCATGTTTCCCATGACAGTCTTTCCTTATTTTGTTTAAAAACACATTTTCTTTGATAATTTAGTACACTGGAAATTTATCCTAATCACTTAAATATGTGATATATAATAGTTTGGTGTTTCCTAAATTGAAAATGAGATTTTTATCACAGAACATTAGGTTTTACACATAACAAATGTGAACTGATCTTTTAAAGAAGTATTAGCAGGATCAACAAATCATTTCAAACTATTTATATTGTTTAGCTATTTGGTAGATCTTGGGGAATTTTACATATCCTATATTTTTTATTCATCAGTCAAACAATCCTAACTTCTATATGAAGAATGTACTCATTTATCATGTATAAATGACTGCCATCAACAGGACTCTTGAAAACATTTTGTGTCATGTTTAAAAGTTTTCTCTGTAAATGTCACTGACACCGAAAATTGAAATTTATTATTAAATGAGGTCTAAGCTCTCATGAAAAAAAATCCCCACCTAACATCATTCATTCTTCAAGATACTAGCTGACTCTAGTCTCCCATTACTGAAAAGACACTTTTTCTAAAGTATTTTCAAGAATGAAAAGATGCATTTTTTCCTGCTCTGGAAATAAGAAGGGATGTTAAAGTAAAGGAAAGGAGCATGAAAATCTGGTGGATTAATGTATCAGTTTCTGAAACAGTAGACTAAAAGGATCGCCACCTAAACCACAAATACGTTCTTTTAATGAATTCCCTGGGCACTCCGTTTATCTTTCAGCTCCGAGCGGGCGGGTTAAACAGCCGGGCGGTGCCGACGGCAGGACCCTGGAGGGAGGGGCGGCGGGAGGGGGCAGGGGACGGACCAGAGGGAACCCAGGGTGTGTGCGTCCCGGGGCGCGCGTGAGAGGATGCACGTCCCTCCGCGGGCACCCCTGCCCTCAGAGCCGAAGGCCCGTCTGACGCTGCACAGAGTGACCCAGAGTGGCTGCAGCCAGCCGTGCCCGCTCCGCTCCTTCCTCCCGAAGGCCCTGGGCGGACAGGTGGGTCCTGACACTCGGAGTGACGGGGATGTGGCGCCTCGGCGTCGGAAGGGGCAGCTTTGGGACACGCGGAACACGAGCTGAATGGAATAAACGTCGCCGTGTACTTACGGGTTCTGTCCTGTCCTGTTTGTAAGGAACAGGCCGTCCGGCCTGGAGCTGCACCGCCCGCCCCGGCTCGCGCCCCGGCCCCCAGGACCCCTGCCCGGCGCCGCGGGCCTCCTGTCGCGGTGGGGGGCCGGGCGCCCCGGGACGCTCGCCCCGCTGCGGGGGGCTGCGGGCTCCGGG
>LNAC01000193.1:286936-301427 GCA_002007465.1 Ailurus styani
GAGCCCAGCCGAGCCGCGCATCCAGGCAAGAAAATCCAGCGTCTTTTCTCATTTAACCCGCGTTTCCATTAACTCAGTCCCGGCACCAGCTAATCCGCGGCACCGAAGGCAAAAGGAGGCTAATTAATGACCAGCTTTTCCAGTCAAGACCGGCGATAATTGCTTTGGTGGCCTTTATGATTACAAGATAAAAATGGCCCGGCCTGACATAAGAGGCCCTGTGTACACTCGCAGACAGGAGGGAACGAGGAGGTGGGAGGCTGGATGCGGAGCAGAAAATTACTAATAGAAGACACATAATGAATAGGCCGGCCAGGCATTCATGGGGAAAAAATCCATTTTGTTACCACGCGAAATTAGGTGGTGGAAAGGAGTTTGCTAATTGTTCTCATCTTGTAGCAACCGGGCCGAGGCGGGGGCGCGCGTCTCCATTCATTTACCGAGGCCCTGTGGGGGCCGGTGGGGGCCTGCTGGCCGGAGCCCGCCCGCCCGCCCGCCCTCACCGGCGTCCCGGGGGCTTTCTTGATTGTGGCTAATGCACCTGCTAAAGACGCGAAGGTGCCAGGCCCCTCTTCTGCGTGGAGACTAGCGAGGTGCGCCCAGAGGGTCCCCCACCCCCAAAACAACGAGAATCTGAGGGTTGGCCTCCCTCACTCTCTGCACCGTGGAGAAGTGCACTCGTGGACCCTGGTGTCCCGAAGGCCCTGCAGCTCCTTCCAGGGAAAGGCGCTGAGGGGCGGCGTTGCGTGTGTGTCCCGCGGCGCCGCCGAGGGGCTCGGGTCCGTAGGGGCATCCAGGAAAGGTCTCTCCACAGGCGGGCCTCCTGCACTGGCTCCAAGACTGAGGACTTACGTGCGACTTGAGAACCTGCCCCCGATCATGCTGTGTGCTGTCCAGGTGTTTGACCTCCCTGTGCCCCAGAATATTTGTGGGGCGTGCCCGGGATAGACTGGGGTATTCCGCCCGCACCTGTTTAGAAGAAGAGATGTGCACTTTTAGTTGAAGCAGCAAATAAGCTGCCAAAGACCACGTCGTTGTGGTTAGAAAGATGGTGGCCTTCGGGAAACCAAATAAGGCCTCTGAGTTTCCTTTTTGAAAACGTTGCAGTCTGTCGCGTGCTAGTTAGAAATGCCTTCCCCCCTTGTTTGAGGGGTGCTGTTCTGGATGGCCCTCCTGTGATTGCTTTAAGGCCAACACCGTGCTGGGGTGAGCTTGGCGTTTGCCCCGCGTTGCAGAAGGGTGGTTTCCAGGAGGTCATGATCTGCTAGGTGCTCACGTGTTCCTTGTCTCCTGTTCTGCAGAAAAGCAAACTCAAGCTTCTGCCACACGGAACGGAGCAGGAGGACTCAACCCCGTTCATCGTGCTGACCCTAGTCTCTGTCGTGGCCATGGTCGGGGTCCTCCTGGCCTCAGGGGTCATCTACTGCCTGCGTCACACCTCCCACTCCCGGCTGCAGGAGAAGCTCTCAGGACGCGGGGAGCGCCCCGGCCCAGATGCCACCGCCGCCTACCAGGTAGGGGTTTGGATGGGTTCCGTTCATCAGTGCACGGTCTGCGGCCCCTCCCCGTTCCCAGCGCTTCGTGTAGTCATGTTTGGGTTCTTTCGGGAAAACAGTTTGAAACTGCCCATCAGAGTTCACGTAAATACCTCGTAACCGCAGTTTCACTGCTGTGTATTAATCTTACTCTGTTCTCGGCTAGTCTCAGTTAACTGTGATAGCAGGTTACTCATTAGAAATGTGGAAAAAGTACAAAACATGAATTATGTATTATCTGTTATCTTTCTTAGTTTGGCCACTATTCATGAAAAATGCCAAAGTTGCAAGATAAATGGGTTGCGTAGACGTTTGAAGATGTCTCTTAAATCATGGACTTCCTCCGGGTCTCCTATGAAAAGATCCTTTGACCTGATCCATCGCCACCCCCTGCTAGTATTTGGATAAAGTGAAATCTAGTGCTGATGAGTGGGAAGGAAGCCAGGGGGGCGTCTCCGTGACAGTGATGGTGACGGCTGGGAGCTGGAACGCAGGACTGTTCCAGACACACCCAGAGACAAGTCAGAAGCCAATGAGAATGTGAGGAAGGCAGGACAGGAGGAGGTTTCTGGACGTTCTGTAGCACGCACTTTATACTCTGCCACGTCCTACAGTGAGGCTGAGCCCTGTCACAGCAGCGGCAGCCCACAGCATAGACAGGTCAGGGCACGACTCTCAGCGTCCTTCCCATCTGGGAAGGTACGATACTTAATCGTTGTTTTAGAAATTCAATCAATATGTATTTGTGAAATATTTTCTCCCCTTGGACAAGATTCTTTGTTTTCTCTACTCACGTGATTATGATGTGTGATGGCTCTGTCTTGTAAATAATACACCGTATTTTACAATAATATACAAGTTGAAGAGTCAGTCATCACAGTAATATGGGGGGGGGTCTCAAGATCTTTCTAGAACCACCCTCCCTCCATTCTGTCGTGCAAGGTGCCTGCCCTCGAGGAGCTTGTCTGAGCCAGCTGCTTTTGCTCCGTGGGCCACCCCTGACACGGGGCCACAGAGGAGCTGGGATGAATTTATAAAATCACTATGCTTCAAAGACCAAGAGATAGCATTCTGCCCCCATTAGAAAATTCTTGGTATTCTCACTGAAGAGAGAAAAGTGCTGGTTTTCTGGAGGAGGTCACGAGGCTGGTCAGTGTGATCTTCTCTTATAAAGAAATGGCACCTTCAAATGTGTGGGAGGTGGCATTTCAGCCCCAGTGCACGGCTGTGCTTCAAAGCAAAAGAAAAATCACGTTTGAAGAAGAAGCCCAGAAAAAAAAAAAAATGTCACATAAACTAGTAAGAATTTATCCAGAAATTCTATTGAGCAAGACCATCCGTGCGGGATGCTGGGGCTTCTGGGCCACGTCTGTGCCAGGACATAAATAAATTATCACACTAGTTCTGTTCTGTGTGCAGGAGACGGGAGATCACAGAGGGGTGGATTTTTAGAAAGCATGGCATCCTTTGATACACTTTGAAATTCAAATATAAAATATTGATAGAATGGAAAGGTTGGACTTGCATGCAGAAATGAGTCAGTTTGGCGAAAATGCAGGTTGAAATTGCACACTTAGAACTGAGTTTGTGATAATTAACAGAAAAAATATCTTCCCAGTGACAGCTCTAATTAATAGTATCTGTAATTAAAATCATGCCCTTCCAGCAGGAAAATTGTTTGAATTTCTTGGAGTGACCTTTTTGCTGTTCCTCCTGGGGGCATAGTGGTTAAGTTGATATTGATTTTATAATGAGCTCTGGTTTGTTTAATAAGAATCTGTAATCCAGACAATAAATGAAATGTGTGCTTTTCTTCAATCCAGATTAATAAAAAGGGGGAAAAGCACAGAAAAAAACTTTCCTTTGAAAATATGATCTAGGAAAACTTGGAAGTGAAATTATTATAAAGATTTTCTGATGGGCTCAGTTTTGAAATCACTATGAAGTACCTTTCAGGGAACTGCTCTGATTAAATGCAGACACTTGACCCAAAGCGGGCTGTCCACTGAGGGGAAGATGCTGGCCAGTGGGGATGGGGTTCTGGCAGTGTTACCTCTCGGTTTCGCTGAGTCATGTCTGCAGGGTTCTTGTAGTGTCGCTACAAATAGAGGATGTTTACCTCTGCCAATGAAGCAGGTATTCACTCGGGAATGCAACCAAACTTGGCTTTTCCCGAGCCACACCCGAGACCCCTTCCAGCTTCAAGTCTGTCTGAGAAGTTGTTTCAAGTATTACAAACATGAAAACCATTTCAGGAAAAGTTGCCTGGATGCTGTATTTATTTTAAACTGTTGAACTTCTGCGCTCTGCTAATCCTATAATACAAGTGAAATTTGGTTAACTGCTTCTGATTCCCAACGCTGGGTGATGAGGAAAATGGAGCAATTTCATATCACGCCTTATTTCACACTCAATCGTTTTTATAAACCCTCCGAAAGAGACGAAGGTTATTGTGTACAGAGGTGAGAAGTGGCTGCCTGGGAATGAGGACCGGTGGGCGGTCGTAAGTTTTATGTACGTCAGAATGTGAACTTACCGTTTAAATGGAGGAACTAAGTGTCCTTCGCAGAACGCGAGGAGGCTTTGGGACCACAGGGAAGAAGGGGGAGCTCAGGGCTGGTGCCTCAAAGGAGGCACCGGTAGCCCAAGGGGACGGTCCGTCTGCGTGCAGGTAAACCGCAGGGCAGGGGCCTCGGTGCAAGAGGGCACAGGTGGGGACCCCCCCAGCCCACCCTTTGTCAGCCCTGGTCGGCGTCAGCCCCGACGGCGCGCTCCGTCCGGTAGCTGCCCTCCCGGGCTCCTGGTGGCCAATGCAGGGCCCCCGCGTGCTCATCCTTCACGGTCTGTGGCGTCAGGGTAGTCCCAGTGCATTTGTGGAGTGTTCTAGAACAATCAGTGTGCTCGTCTTACAATTGTTTCAGAACAGTGAGTGGTTTGCTATATCAGGTCCCAATGCAAACACTTTTAAACCCTTTTCTCTTCTTCCTCAGAGCGGAACTATTTCATAGAGTCAGCATCTTGAAGCTTAGTTTACACGTGTGTACGTGTGTGTGTATGCGTGCGTGCGTGCACGCGCACGTGATATTTTGGTTTGCTTTACCTGTCAGACAATCAAATATTTCTCGGTAGACTCTTACATGTTCACACTTACCGAGAGATCAGTCTTACCAGATAACCTATCAAAGTTTAATTTCCCCAAACTTGAAAGAACTGGCTATGTTAAGTTTCAGAATCACTGAAATCCATTTGGAAAGGCCATTTTTTTTAATGGCCACCAAACTTGTCCCCAGTGTCTTACTGAGCATTATTTTTTTCTTCTAAATATATAAAACGTAATATATTTTGATTAAATCTGTACTTCATCACCTAAAAAGATCATTTCTTTACTTTTATTCTCTTTTCTCCCCCCATACCGGCACGTCGGCACGTAACATGTCCGTCGTGTGTGCGCGCGTGCCCGCATGGGTCTGCTTGCCGCTGGCGCGTGCGGCTTGCTGCGGAAGGGGCGCGCTGCTGTGCCCGGCACGAGACGGGCGTCTCCTCGCACGGGCGCCCCGACTCTGTGGAAGGCCGTGGGCTGCACGTGCAGAAGGCAGTGATGAGGTGGTTAGAGCCCACTTCCTCCTCTCCCTCTGAGCCTCTGGGCGTGGCCTCCTTTCCCGCAGCCGGCATCACCGTGCAGCGGGCCTTCAGCGCTCGCCGGCCCACTGCCCTGTCCCCACACGAGGCCACAGACTCCTGCAGAACGTCCAGCAGGCCTCTCGCAATGGGTTATTCCCCCACACCCAGCACGCTTCCCTATGCCTTGGAGGCCTTTGGAACCAGACCCCGAGGGGAGCACGTCCCGGGTGGGGTGGGGGTCCCGAGCCCGGCGATGACCAGCGAGGGGCCGCGCTAGATGCCAGGTGGCCGTTGTTTGCGGGGCTCCCTCTGCTCCGGCCGAGGGGCCAAGCCCGTGGCCCGAATGCGGCCCCGCTCCTGCCCCCGGGGCACAGGGCTGCCGGCCCCTTGAAGAGCAGGGCGCCGGTCACAGGTGGGCTTATTCTCCAGGGCCTTGACTTCAGGGACCCTTCTTTTTCGAAGGCAGTTTAATCTTTTGTAACTGGTACAATCACTTGTTAGAGAAGCCTTTTCCGCCCTCGGTAGAAAACGGGAGGTCCCCTGAGGTTTGCCTGACCCACCACAAGCTCCTAGAATAGCGTGTTTGTGACAGCTAGGGATCAGTCAGAGAGAATGGCCTTTTTTTGCTTTACACTGAAATTTTCAGGTCAAGATAACTCTTGTGCAACTTCCGAGCAAGCGAAATCTATCCTGCTTCATAAAAAGAAAAGTGCCCTCAAATATTATTAGAGAACTTAGGTTTTTATCCTAACCCAGTCAAGCCTGAGAATGGGGATTTTGCTAGTTTTGCCTTTGCAAGAAGTCACCGTTAGCACGTCTGTCTGTGGGGCGGGTTCTCTTGAAGCTTTTCAGACACTGAGTTGATGTCTCATCCAGTTCAGGGGAGGCCTTGTCCTGGGGTCCCGAGCTCCACGATCCCAGAAGGAGGCCTGGGCTTCGCCGTAAATGAAGTAAACACGTCTCCACACAGTCACGTGAGAACCGAAGGCGAGCTTGCAGAGTTCGGCTTTGCCGCGAGGCCGCGTCCGGCCCGGGCGTTTCGAGAGCCTGTGTGTGTTGGCGTGTATGTGCAGCTTCAAGTGATCGGAATTAGGACCGTGAGCTCCGCTGAATCTTCCAGATTGCTTTCCACCGCGGGTCTGAACGCTGTCCTGTGAGGCGCGAATCTGTAGTGCGTTCTTCTCATAAATCTTACATCTTCCAGCCTGCGGGTTCCCGACGCCGCGGCTGTGTGCCCACTCTCCAGTTTCTGTGCAATGCGTCTCCTCCAAAATAGCTCCTGAGGTTTGGGAATAAGTGTAGAGGAGGCGGAAGGCTGGAAAGATTGCCAAAAACATATCTAAACACAAGTGAGACGTGGTGCTGTCCTAATGCGGCAGCCCCTCCCCCGATCCGACGAGCATAATTAGATCGGGCTCCATTGAAAATAACAGACTACTCGGTGAGCCAGCTGGAAGACCGAAGCTCGGGGCGGCCGGTGCGAGGGATCCAGGGATCCAGGGCCCGGAGGCGGGGTCTTCTTCGCACTTCTGTGGGGCTGGGCTCTGTTGGGCGTTCGCGGCCCGCCGGCAGATCCGGATTTCACTGGAATCACTGTCTGTAGGGGAAAGACGGGCCGGGGAGGGGTGGGGGCGCGGGCTGCGCCTCGGCTGGGTCGGGCCGCATGCCGCAGGGTGCGTCACGTTGTCCACGAGGACCGGCACAAAAGGAGGCACCACGGAGGCTTCAAGGGGACAGCGCATGTCCTGGCGGGGCTGCCTGGGGAGGGCCCGGCGCGGGGTGGCTCGTGAAGCTGTAAGCTTCCGTCGAAGGCCGAGGGCGCGTCCAGATTGCAGAGGCCAGGGAGCCCCTCCGAGGGCACCCGGCGCACGCAGGAGGCTCCCGGCTCCCGTCCTGGGGCTCCTCAGCCATCCCCCCTCCATCTCCCGCCAGGGCCCAGGGTGGTGCTCTGCAAGCCCACGGGACCCCCAGCTCACGTGAGTCCATGTGAGGAAAGGAAGCGTCAGGTCAGCTGTGACTTGTCCCGGTCCCACGGCTGGCGGGCGGCAAAGCCGAATTAGGGCGATTTACAGCGTTTAGGCCGGAGGCGCGCGCGCTTCCCACCGCACGGAGGGGGTCGGGCCCGGGAGCACTCGCACACGGGACAGGGCAGGGCCTCCTTGCAGCCCCAGACCTGGGGGTGCCCTTCCGCCTTTCTCTTCGCGGTGCGAGGCGCCGTAGCAGCGTCAGGACTGGTCAAATTCACTTCTCCGCTCCGTCTCTGACTTCTTGAAGACAAGGAGTTTTCCGTGAAACCGCAGGAAGCATCAGTGCAACACAAGACAGGAAGTGACGCCACGGAGGGGGAACGGCATGACGGGCTCACGACGGACGGGCCCAGGGTGTCCCCTCACAGGGTGACAGACTCCATGGGGACAGGCCACAGGGCGGGAGAGGACAGGCGGGGACACCCTTCCTGTGCGCACTGGAGGTGGGGCCGTGCGGGAGGGACGCAGGCAGGGCCCCCAGCCAAGCGCTCCTCCTGCGGACCAGGTCTGTCCTCCCCGGCCAGCGCCCCGTGCTGAGGGGCCGAGGGGGAGGGCGCTCGCCTGTCCTCCGGCTCCTTCCACTCATGCTCTCTTCTCCGTTTAAACCTTTCTGTCCCAACCTCTGCCCTCGGGAAAGGGAGACGGCGAGAGCTCCAGCCCTCCTGGGCCTCGCGCCTCCGCGCCCCAGCCACAGATGGATGCAAGGACCTGTGTGCTCCTCGCCGGGCCGCTGAAGGTCAGAGAAGGTCACACGAGTGTGGATGCATCTCAGTCCTAAATTCCGTGTGAGAACAGTCATTTGTGGCGATCGTAGGTGCTGGTGGGCAGGGAATCATCACAGTCGCCTGGTTCGTGATGCGCCCCTCCCTGTCCAGGTGTGAATTTATCACCTGCTCTTACGCGGGCAGCTGCTCTGTCTCCCCTCGGCCCCGATTCCCAGAGGTGGCACATCTCCTGAACCAAAACTTAAGACGGACAGTCTGTGAAGGAAGCACGTGCCTCCAGGGACATCCAGACTTCTGGAAAGTTGGCGCCGTCCTAGGAGCACAGTTAGCGTGGGCGCAGGTGTGGAGGGAGTCCTGGGGGCCCTGTGAGGGGCTGCTCCTCCCTCCTCTTCCCAGGACCAGAGAGCAACGAGGCCGTCCCTCGTGCAGTCCCCGGGGCGAGGTGGACGCAGGTGCGAACTGGGGCGCACCTCATGGCCCACGTGCCGGCCTGGGGTCTCGGGGAGGGGAGTCCCACGGCTGCGTGCCCGGAGACGTGCTGCCCTCCGCGGCTCAGGGGGGCTGTCGGGCTGCTCTGGACGAGGGGGTGCTGGCGGGAGAAGCTTTCGGCGTGAAGGGAAGTAGGCAGAGTGGACGTCGCGACATTGAGACCAAAGTGGCTGGAGGAGGGAAGGCACTCGGGCAGGTGCGGGGCTGGACCAGGCGTAGGGCTGCCCCACCGCGCAGTGCCGCCGGCCCAGAGCACGTGCTTCCAGCTCCGAGAGGCTTCTGCGCCGGCTCCGCCTGCTCCCCGACGGGGGCCGGAGCCTGTGTGTGCGGGGGGAAAGGCCGGGGGTGCCCCTGCGAAGTCAGGCCCTCCACGCGTGGGAATGACACACGCAGCACGGCCTGCAGTCGGTCTTGGGGTCGGCCCCGTGCACGGCAGCGCTGAGCGGGGTCCATATGACGTGCTGGGGTGCCTGAGCCCGAGGGGACCCTCCACTCCGACTCAAGCCCCGGGGGGCCTTTGGGGAGTACGGCCCGTGCTGAACGGCACCGAGGAAGGTAGGCAGGACACGAGGTGTTGGGGCGGGAAACGAGAGCTTGGACCTTCAGAGACACGCAGGACGTGTGCTCAGGAGCAGGGAGGGCTCTGCAAAGAGCAAGGGCACAAGCAGGCCCCGGAGACTCAGACGGATGACAGTCGTCCCCCAATGTCAAAGGAGGAGCATTCAAGGTCGTGAGAGCTAGGGCCACTCAGCCAGCGGGCCCCCTCCGCCCGAGGCACAAGTCCCGCAGGTCCTGCCTTCTGGCCTGCCCTGGGCAGGCCCGCATGTCAGCGTCCCTGTCCTCCGAGGCCCGCCTGCTCCCTCCTCCCGGCCTGCCAGGCAGGTGTGGGCGTGTGGGTCACCGTGGAGGACGGGAGTGCACAGGGCCCGGGACAGGCTGAATTGCCTGACTTAGAAGTGGCCCGTGGGTTGCTTTCCAGAAAGCTAGTTACTTCTAATGAAAGGATCACGTTTTCTGTGACAATAAAGATGGCAAAGACCTTTATTTCACCTTGGAACTTCCACATAGAACCAGTTTACACTGGTGTGAGCATGTGCTTGAGACAAACAGGGGCGTGATGGTCCACAGGGAGCCTAGGGTGGCCCAGGAGGGCTTCCTGGAAGAGGTGAGCAAGAGACGCACTCGGGACGTGATGTGGTCTGTTCAGTGTCAGAGTCGTTTCTTAGGGAGGGAAGAATAAGGATTTTTCCTTTTCTGTTAGAGAAGCTGCCTGTTTGGGTTTCTCTTCTCCATCTAATTAGTCATCCCTAAACTTTGTTCCTCAAAATACTTCCGTCTCCACTGGGGTTTTCTGCTTTGGGAGGATTGCTGATAATTAAGAGTGGAGACTTGGTGGGTCATTTCTCTGTTAGCAAGTACAGGACGTTCACGGTCTCCAGTTAGGAAGGGGACTTGTGAGAAGGATTCACTCCGATTCTCGAATGAACAGCCAGGAGATGAGGGTGCTCAGGCCACGACATTGACCACCCTGGTGATTGCCAGGGTCGACCCCGCACATCTGACCGCCGAGGCAGGCATCTGCCTCCTCCCTTCCTGCGCCACGTGCATCCCCCGCCAAAGCTGCGCTGGTCCAAGAGGACCTCTGTACCCCCAGATGAGGGGCGCGGTCCAGGACCCCCGATTCCTCGGAGGGGGGCGTGGTCCGGGACCCCCGTTCCCCCGGAGGGGCGTGGTCCCAGGACCCCCGTTCCCCCAGAGGAGGGGCGTGGTCCGGGACCCCCGTTCCCCCGGAGGAGGGGTGCAGTCCAGGACCCCCGTTCCCCCGGAGGAGGGGCGCGGTCCCAGGCACACGCGTGGCCACACTCGGGGGCCCCAGACCAGCTCCACGCGGCACGGGCGTGAGGCCAGGCAGTCCAGGCCCAAGACTCCAGACACGTCCAGATGAGGCGCTGCTGTGCGGTCTGCCTTTCTTAAAGAAAGTTTAACGATTCTTAAATTCAAAATTTAAAAATAAAACAACCAGGAGAATTACATGTGTGGGTCTATGTGTGTGTCTGTGTGTATGGTTATTTGGAAAACGGGAAAAGGAAGATTCAGAGCTGCTTCTATTAACAAGTAAGGCTTTAAAATGCGTAATTCCATACAGCGTTTGGAGAATGTGAACATGACGTGCAGCTTTCAACTTGGACTGGCTCTGGCGTTGGTCGGAAGCCGGCTGGAGGAGTGGGGGGGGGGTAAGTGCAGGGATTGTCACCGTACAGGAAGTCACACCCCTGGGCAGCTAGACTTAAATCCTCTAATTAAAGTTAAAAGTCTGGATTTGTTCCATAAAGAAGAATTTTATCACTTTCATTTTTTGTGAAGACAACAAAGCAGCCGAATAACCGAGAAGAAGTATTCCTAGAATTGCACCTTCCATAAATCCATACAGAAACCAGGAGGGGGACGTAAAATACAGGTTTGTTTATAAAGCCAAGTGTTGGGTCGAAGGGACGTTCCACGCGGTTCTGTGCTTTGGGACTGTCTCCCCCTCCCTGGCGTTCCCATCCTCTGCCATATTCAAGGGGAATGAAAATCCTGAGTTTGATGCCCCCAAACTCTGAAACTGAAACTGCAACACGAGGGGAAACCAGGACAAAACCTCCGATCGTCCTACTGGCTGCTCTGAGCTGCTGCTTTCCTGACCCCGGACGGTGGCCTGCCTGCCCCTACGCGCGTGGCATTTCCTGGGCACGTCGTGAGTCTGCAAGTCTCCCGTGGACCCCCAAGCCAGGCAGCCCCACCAAGCCTGGCTGGCTGCGTCCCAGGCGCCTGGTGCCCGGACCCTCCCCACGCCTCCCGTCCGGCCAGCCCCACGGCTCGCTGCGCCCAGCTCGCCCGGCGCACGGGACGGCACCCTGGCTGGACCCAAGCCAGGGCCACGGGAAGCGCTGGCTTGCTTCGAAGGTGCCCTTCCTGGACAGGACAGACTCTCAGATATTCTGAGCCGGCCTCCGAGGCCAGAGTCCTTCATCCGTTGCACGGCGGAGGAAAGCCGCGGGCCCGGGGCTCCCCAGAGCGCTCTTGTGGCCTCGGGCCGCTAGGTCGCCATGCAGAGCAGCTTCAGATGGAATAATTGGGCCCGGGAAGCATGTGCAGGCCCTGCGCGTGCACCGAGAGGCAGCTGCGTGGGGGGCTGCCCTGCCCTGCCCCCGCCCCCAGGCCCTGCCCTTTGGCTTAATTAGGCGCCGCTGCAGAATGGAAGGACCTGAATACCTTTTGTGTCCCTGGCCGGCTCCTCTCAGCCCCTAGAATATCCCCTGTGCTTTTCTGTCTCTGAACCTTTGTGCAGACTGCTCCCCTCACACTGAAAGCCCGCCCGCTCGGCTTTATCCTTCCAGATCATTGCCATCTGTCAGCCTGTGCAGACCCCACACCCGCACCGAGCCTTCCCGCCCAGCCCAGGACGGCCCGCGCTGCCCTCCACGCCAGCACCCTTTCATCCGACCCTTTGTTTTCCCCGGACGCTGCCCTTGGCGTCTGTGGGCTCCATCACCCACCGTCTAGCTGGGCTTCCTTCCCCACCACGGCGCCCTGAGACAGGCCCGGTCCTGTCCCTTCCCCGCCGCGGCCTTCCGTGAACGTGGGCCTCACCCCGGTTCCCGAAACGCCAGGTCTCTAGGATAAACACGCAGCGCTGGGCAGGGGACCTGCCGCTGCTCGGTGAAAGCGGACCGGTACACAGCACTGAGACGTGCATGTGAGCGGAGCCGGTCGGGGGGGCGTGTCGAAGGCTCCCCACACCATCCCTGGTGCCGGCCGGCCTCTGAGGTGGTGCCCCGACGTGATGGTGGCCTTGATGACAAACGAGAATTCATTACCTTCTGAGCAAAAAGAAAGGAACGGGACCACAGTTTCTTGTAGAAAA
Source organism: Ailurus styani (assembly GCA_002007465.1). Taxonomy (NCBI): domain Eukaryota; kingdom Metazoa; phylum Chordata; class Mammalia; order Carnivora; family Ailuridae; genus Ailurus; species Ailurus styani. The sequence continues at coordinate 299,241 of LNAC01000193.1, forward strand.
CAGCACTGCCCTCCCCCAAGCCCATGTCAGGCCCAGGTTGCTCTCAAGTTCATTTATGACCGACCTGGTGACCTTGGCTTGTCTAAGTTTGAACCGCGCGTGTGGGGCTGCTCGAGACTGGCTCTGCTCACAGAGGCCGAGCCCATGGAGCTGGAGCCGTGAACCCGGAAGGCATCGCGGGCTTCTCGGGGACGCTTGCAGCTTCACGGCGGGAGGGTTGTGGGCAGGCGACCCCTGCACACCTCGGGTTGGTGTCTGTCGGACCTGCCGCACAGAGGCGGCCTGGCTGGGCTGCGCAGGGCCCCGACGGCTGTCGGGCCATCCCATGGGCCCCGTCCGCGGCCCAGCCGGCTCCAGGTTCCCGCGCGGGCCCCCCGACCAAGTGTGGACGGTCGGAGAACGATGCTTCCCGAAATGATGTGCTTTCGCTCCTCTGACTCGAGTCTGCTGTTTATCGGGAGCAGACAGAGGCAGAAGATGAGGGCGCCTTTGGTCTTAATGGGGAGGCAGAGTGGGTGCAACGTGTGGGATTCCAGGCGTATCGCCCGTGTGTGGACAGAGTCGCGCGTACTCACTCACGGCCTTCGGGGCCTCCCCGGTGGGCAGTGTGCCCCCTGCGAAGGTCGTGAGACTCCGGGGAGCCTCTGGACTTGACCGTGCTCTCGAGCTCTCTCCCGGCGCTAGACGGTTCCCGGGGGGCCGGGTGACAGGTGGAAATGACTCCTGTCCTCGAGTTCGGGAGGTGAGACCTAGTTCTTGTCCTGATGCTCGAGGACAACCCAGGATGGCCATTCCTCGGGGCCCGCCCTGGGGTCGCGCCAGCGTGCACGGCGGGGAGGCGAGGAAAGCGGTTCTTTTCTTCTGACAAAGAACTACGCGAAGACCCTTCTAGATTCCAAAGACCACGGAAAAGTGTTTTCGCTTCTATAACTTAAAATGTGTCTTTGAGTTTTATTTTGAGAAAACATCTTGCAAAATGGGATAAAATTACTCAATATTCCTTGGCAAACACTGTTTATCATGGAGCTGTTTGGGTTAGTTGACGAATGTTGTGGAACCTAGCACTTAAAATAACACAGCTGCACGTTGGACCAGAGGAGCGCGGTTTGCAGCCCAAGCAGTTAGGGGGGTGGCAGTGGTGGGGGTGGGGGACACCGCCAGAGCCCCGGGGGACGGGCCGAGGGAGCAGCTGACCGGCCCGGGTCCTGGAGCCCGGGTTGGCATTCGCCCTGGAGAAACGTCCCTGCCGTGTGGCGTGGCGTGCTGTGTTGTCCCCTGGTCCAAATCACTGACAAGCCCGGTGGAGGGGGTGGGGAGGAGGTGTCCCAAGACAGGCAGACGTGGCCACGCGCCCGAAGGCTGGTCAGATGGCATGAGCTGCGAACGGGGCCCCCCCATCCAGGCAGCAGGTGCGGCTCTGACCTAGATGAGGGACGGGCCACCCAGGGTACCTGCTATGGCTCTGACCTCCACGGGAGGAGAAGGGAGGATCTGTTTGTCTCCCAGAATGAGCCCTGGCCCTGTGTCCCCACGGTGTCTCCCATGTGTCCCCCAGTGTCCCCCATGTCCCCCAGTGGTACCCTCAGTGTCCCCCCAGTGTCCCCCGGGGCCCCTCTCGCCCCCGGCATCGCCCCGTGTCCTGGGATGTTGGGGAGAGCCCTTCCAGCACTCGCTGGGCCCGGAGCTCGTTTTTCTTCCCACAGCGTCCCCCTCGGACGAGAACGTGCATGTAGGCGGCCTGCCGTGGACCCCACGGAGCGTCCCTGTCTGGGCGCCCCGGCCTCGCCGGCCCCCCGCGCGCCACAGCCCCGCCCGGGCCCACTCGCGTCCGCGGGGCCGGCCTCAGGAGAGCCGCCGTGGAGGGCAGGGCTCGTCAGACGCGACGTCCTCTCTCTTCATGGGCCTTTTTCCCACGTGCCCTTCGAGCCGCTCTGACAGCCTGGGAGACGCTCTCCCGGACGTCGCCGCACACATGCTTTCCGAACATTTCACTTAGTCTTAATCCTACGGCACGAACCGTTTCATCGATCCTGGACACCCCTCGTGTGGGTGATCCTCGCGACCAAAGTCACACAGGCTCAACTGAGGAGAAATGAAAATGAGCAAAACAAAAAAGGAGCTAAACCCGCCCGTCTTCCCGGCTGCGGGCACAGGGGCCCCGCGAGGGTCCCCGGGTGCCCTTCCGGT
>LNAC01000193.1:301521-332843 GCA_002007465.1 Ailurus styani
CCCCCCCCCCCCCCGCCGGGAGGGCCGCGCCTTTTCAGCGCGCTCGCTCAGTGCTCGCCCGGCCGGGAAAGTAATTGGCCTTTCCCCCCCGGCCCCCCTAATGAGCCGTCCCTCCCGCCCGGCGGCTTTGTGCCCTCCTCTTCAGTTCTGCCCTGTTACCACAAATTATGCTCTCCCAATAACCCTAAAACTCCAGCCACCCTTTGTGGACACACTTAGGCAGTGAGCTGCTTTGTTCCGATTATTCCTTGAAAGGTACAAAGCGGTTTTTCTTAAGCCTTTGTCGTCTTGGTCTTTCTTTTGGCAGAATTTGGGAATGACAGGTCTTTTCTCTCAGAGCCATTCCCACTCTCTGCAATTTTCCCCCATCAGATAAAGATTGGAGAAGTGAGACATTTGCATTATTATGTGTGTGGATGGATTGCTGCTCCCAGAATCCTATTCAACTTATTTTTTGCAAATTGTGTTACAGAGAAGTGTGGGATACCCGGAGGTTCTGCGGACATACCCCAGGGCCCTGGCTTCCAGTCCCAGAGCAGGCGGCCTCCCGGGAGGTGGGGGCTGTGGGGTCGAGACGCGGCGTGCGGGCCTGCACCCTGAGAACGAGGAGCTCTCCGGGCTGGCCCTGCTCGGAGGGGTCCTGCCCCGGGGCCGGGGGTGGGGGCCGGCGGGGGCCTGGGTGCAGCGGGCTCTGGACACGCCGGGGACGGCCCCACGCCGCACAGAGGCTGAGGCTTTGAACTTCCCTGGGGACTTGTGGACACCCGGGTGCAGGCCCGCGTGTTTTCACCTGACCAACGAAGCACCTTTAGAGCACTTCAGACAGTGTGGCCCAAGCTTCAGTGTCTACTTTGTGATCGAACCCTTCATCTGGAGCCTGAAAACACTGTTGTTTTCTTCCTTAGAAATCCCGTGTTCTGGTTGCTACGGGAAGGGTGGGGAGAGTCCCCTTGCTGAAGACGGAGGTCCGTCGCCACACCGGGTTCCACGTGCCCCGTGGTGCCGTGGTCCGGCAGGCGGTGGGGCCTGGCCTGGCGTCCTGACTTCGTCTGCCGGCTGTGTAACCCCCTCGGCGCCCGGGCATGAGGGAGCCCAGCGGCGGGGACACGCCAGCGTGGTGCTCGGGGCCTCACTGGCACCCGCTCCTAGACCCTGCCCCCCGCCAGCTCTGCACGGTCACAAAACGGAGACACAGGGAGGGTCGAGCCCCTTGTCGCACGTGCACCTGGCAAGGGGCTGAGCGGATTCCGACTCCCCAGTCCGGACCCACGGTCCTTGCCGTCGGCCCCCCGGTCACGTCCCCAGACGGGTCTTTGCGCAGACTGGGGTCTGTCTCGGGCCTGTGTTCTCCACCTCGGTTGGATTTCTCTTTTCGCCGGGGGATTTCCCCTAAGACACTAGTGATCTAGGACACATGCTTATTGGCCGTGGACGGCTGCCGTGGGGCGGCCACCAGCGAAGCCGTGTCATCTTCTCGGTGTGTGCGCACCTTCTCCTCAGGAACGTGAAATGATCTGCATCTGTTTTCCTCAAGAACTTTATTCACACCTGGTGCCGGGGTGGGGGACAGACAGCTAAGAAGGGACCGAGCAGAGATGCGGAGATGGGTGGATCTCTCCAGAAAGACCTGGAATCCATCTCCAGAGCTGGATGGCCAGGAAATGCCAAGCAGCCTGTTCCCAAAAGAAGGGATTTCCCCCTTTTGCTCTCTGGAAGACAAGTCTCCCATTCACGCCCTCACTGGCGTCTTCTTCCGCATTGAATGAGCAAAGAAAAGCAATTTGGGGAAACTCCCAGGGGAAGTGGTCGTGAACCCGCGGTGAGCTCTCTCGGGGTCGGGAGAGGCGCCCAGCAGGTGCGTGTGGGACACAGCTCCGAGTAGGTGCGGATCTCGCGTGCTCGGCGCCTTCCGGCGGCATAAGAGGGCCGAGGGCGGCTGACTAGGGAGCCAGCTGAAGGGGATTCCGTGACTTGCTGGTTGACCCCACGTGTGGTTCTGTGACTCCAAGATCCATTTGATGAGACGCGCCTTTCTTCTTCCTTCATGATTAACTGCCTCTTGGCTGTTGAATCCCATGAATCACGACCTGAAGATGCTAATTGTCTAATAAACTCGAGGTGACCAAGCTGGAAGGCCATTTTCGTCAATGTGGTGCTACCTTGATCATAATTTAAAAATTAAAGTGGACTCAGTCTGGGTCTTAAACATGGTAGGATTTTTAGTGTTTAACGAGGGGCTGGGAGGTTCGGCACCGCCTTTTCCAGCCAAGTGAAGATATATTTGGGGGGAAATCTCTGCAGCGTGCAGGACAAGGTGTGCCCTGCGCCAGACGTGCGGGGTCCCTGAGGAGGTGCTGGCCTCGAGGGTGAGGGGTGGCATGATTTTACTGGGTTCCCGCCCTCGTGGCGAACACCCCCGATGGCCTGCCTCTCCTTTCACGGCATCGATGACCCCGGTGCGGGAACCTGCGTCACGGGGGTTGGGGATGCCCGTTTTGCTTGCTGCCAGGATTACAAATCAGAGGAGCTTCAGGCGGCCCTGGGCCGGTCTCCAGGTTTCTGCCAGAGCGTGCCTGCACTGTCTGTTGAGCGTTCCCCGTCCTCTTTCACTCAAGTGAAACGCCCCCGTGGATGGCCCTGTGTGTCACAGGCTGTTGCTCGGTGACGTGGGTTTGCCACACTGGACCGAGTCTCTGCTCTGTCCTGCATGGGCCCTTCTACAAGCCTGACGGTAAATGCAGGGCAGGAAAAGCAGAGAGCGCTGGGGTCCATTGGTATTTCCAGGTAATGGGAACTAATGCCGCAAACTTCAAATTACATTTTAAATACGTGTTTATGCCCAAACCACTGCCGGGTCAGTGCCTAAGGGGTCAGGGAGATCACGCCTCCACGGGTCTGTGTGTGGACTGCGACTGCCTTTTTAGGTGTAGATGAGACGTTGGCATGAAGACCGTGGTGTTGTCTAGAGGCCAGCGGAACTTTCTGGCCCAAAGGGAGGGCAGAGGCTCTCCCTCTCCCCAGACAGCTCTGCTGAGAGAATCACATCTGCGCAGCGCAGTACCCTGGACCTGACTCCGCACCTGACCCTGACCCTGAGCCTGACCTGTGCCTGACCCTGCACCTGACCCTGTGCCTGACTCTAAGCTTGACCTATGCCTGACCCTGAGTCTGAGTCTGACCCTGACCTGTGCCTGACCCTGAACATGTGCTTGACCCTGAGCCTGACCTGTGCCTGACCCTGCACCTGACCCTCTGCCTGACTCTGAGCTTGACCTATGCCTGAGCCTGAGCCTGAGCCTGCATGCTCTCAGCCCCGTCGTCTCGCCGTGTGGTCATGGGTTATGTCGATGAGATGTCCTGCAGCCGGCCTGGAACAGGGGGCCGGCCCTGTTTCTTCCCACGCCTCAGATTCAGAGGACAAGGCAGGAGAAGGCACGCGGTGTGCCCACGGTCACAGGTCAGTTGCTCTTCCTTCCCTGGGGCGGAGCTCAGACCCCAGCCCCACAGGGGCCGCGAGGGGGGGCTGGTCCCGTAGGAACCTCGTCACCAGAGCTCGCACCTCGGCAGTGGCCAGGCTGCTGGGAGGCGCACACGGCGGGTGGACTTCTCTTTGGATGCGTGGGAAGCCCGCGGGCACAGGTGGGCTGCGAACGGCCGCTCCCCCCGGAGCCGCAACCGCACAGAAAGCCCCCCGCTGCGCACGCTGCCAACCGGACAGACCTGCTTGCTCGCGTCCTCGGACGCCCAGGAGCACGGACGGCAGCCGAGCACAGCCTGGAAATGCAAACCGACAAGGGCCGCCCTCCCTCGGCCCGGCCACTAACTCCAGCCGCCGCGACACTTGAGCCCCTACGGATGTCCCCAGCGGGTCTGTGGCGCCTCATCCCAGAGGCCCCCACCCGCCAGCCCCCAGCCCCCTGAAACGCCCAGCAGACGTCGCAGGTGCTCTGGGCTGGGCCCCGAGGGCGGGAGCTCCGGGCCGTGCTTGTCGTCCTCTGCAGTCCTCCGGGCACCAGGAGTGGTCCGTGCGCTGAGCCAGAGCCGAGTGAATTAAGCCAGGCGGTGCCGAAGGCGAGTTCTGAGCGCGTGCTCTTCCTCAGTCCTCCAGAACCACGGGCTTGCTTTCACAGATGAGGAAACCGGGACTCAGAGAGGCTAGGGGGGTTGCCCGAGGTCACACAGCCAGCAGGTGCTGAAGCCAGGACCAGAGTTAGGCATTGTCGCTCAGGGGCTCCGAACGGGGGAGGGACTTGCGGGAATCCAAGGAGAAGGGTCAAAGGCAAAGGTGTTACGGCGTGTGTCTCCCAGGCCCCGGTTTCTAGGTGGAGTCTCGGCTGGGACAGCAGAGTTGTGCACATCTCCCTGGCGTGCGGCCCCCTCCCGGCCCTCGGAAAGCCCAGCCCAGCGCCCTGACTGGGAACGCCGGGGAGCGCAGCTGCGGGCAGCCGCCCACGGAGGGGGGCCTCACAGGCCTCCCATGCCCAGGGACTTCAAACCCGAGAACCCACTTCAACCTAACCCTCGTGTCAGGAGCCCATCGCCACCTCCAGACACTCCCTGTCTCAGCGACTCCTGTGTTCATTATGCCGAACCGGGGCGGCAGTCAGTCCAACGCCAAGTCCGCCTGCGCAGGGGACGCCTGCCTTTACCTGTGTGTGAGGATGTGATGGCAGAGGCCGTGGGCCTCCTCGACGTGGGAACGGCCCAGCTCCCCCGCTAGGCCACGCCAGGGCGACTGCCAGGCTCTCGGGGGGCCGCTCCCGAGCCAGGGTGCCTGGTGTCGGCGGGGAGGCTGCACTGCCTTTGGAAACGGGCTGGGGACCGTTTCTGCTGGGAACCTTCCTTCTGTTTCTAAGCATTTCGTTTTTTTAAGGACCTACACAGAGCGCGTGGCTCTGCAGAGTGCTTGGCCCCTGGTCACGGCCTCACGGGGCCCGCGGGTTGTCCAGTCAGCCCCTAAGTCACCTGTCAGACAAGCAGGCCTGCGGGGATGACCTGCTGCCTCCTCAACTCCCACATTCTGCACTTTCTTCAGAAATACCTTTGAACTTGCCGAGCCCCTGAGCATTTGTTCTGGTTTAGAGAATTGCTTTGATTGTTGGCGCCAACATCTGCTGATGAACGACCAAAGGCTTCCTCTGTAGTGGGCGCCACACGGGCGTCCGACGGGAAGGAAGCCGGTGCTTCCGTTTTCCAGGTGGAAACACTCGGGCTCCGAGACCTCGCGTGGGCCCGCCGTGCGCGCTCTCCCTCCACCGGCAGCGAGAGGACGGGAATCGGGGGCTGGGGCCGTCCTCCCGGCTCTCTGCACAGTGGCAGGGCAGTGGCCTGGCTGGTGTGACGTTTGCTTCTCAGCGACTAAATCTCAGCCCTCTCGAACCTTCCTCCCCAGAGGCGCTCCTCTGGGTGGGTACATTCTGAGCTCGCCCGGCCGACACTGGGGTTGTGTTTACACTTCGGTGGGAGCGCCTGTTAATCTTGCAGGTGAACTACGTGACACTATAGCATTTAGTGCAGAAACGCCATTTGGTGTGATCTCTCCAAAATCAAGTAACATCCCACGTGCGTCCGGGACACAGAAGTGGTTGCTAGTACCGTGGGCCTGTTCAGAATTGCCCACGGCGCCTGGGGTGGGTTGGTTGGTTGGTGTGTGTGTGTTGTTTGTGTTTAAGGTCCTGAGCAAAACGGGCTCAGTTCTTTAAACAAACTTGGTGTCTGAACACCAAGCGTGAGCTGCGAACGCTGAGGGCGGTGTAGGCCCGCGGAAGTGCATCCTGCCTTCCACTCCGTCCCGCGGCCCGCACAGCGGCCCTTTATGTGAAGGTACCGGTCTCTTCGGGATGCCTGCTGCCCTGCTCTGTGAGACCCAGTGCTCTGGGGGGTGGGGGGGCCCCTCCACGTACCTGTGCCAGGCGGCACGCGCCGTGCGCTCCAGGCATCCGAGCCGAGCCTCTCAGGGGAGCCGTGCCGGGGGCGGGGGGGTCTCTTTGCTATGGTGGCACCTGCCGGAGGAAGGTCTTGAATGCCAAGGAGCAGCGCAGCCTGCGTGAAGGATAAGGAACAAGGGTAAGGGTTCTGGGGGCTTTAGCCAGCGCCCCGGGGCATGTTGAGCTGGTGGGACAGTGGGGTACGGCCTCCCCTGGGCGCCACCACGGGGAAGGGAGGAGCTCGCTGGAGCCACGCGGCTTTCCAGCATCTCTCCCCGTGAATGCATTTTTAATTCCTCTCTTGGCTCAGATTCTCTTACAGAGTTTTTCTTGGTATCATTTTATTTCAGTGGCTCGGGTTACACTGATCGTTTCAGGGGGCAAAATGCTGGGATTCATCAGACAGGATGCAGGTATTTTGCTAGTGAGAAGTTGGAGGGGGTCCCAACTGACTCCCTGGTGACAGCCAGGAGCTAGTACGCGGCCCCACCAGGGTTCCTTGCTTCTGAGCACCGTCCCGCCTGCGTGTTCAAACACCGCCCTGCGTGGGGTCGCTGGGACCCTGCCAGGACCTGAGAGCAGCTCTGATCGGCCATCAGGCCGAGGTTTGCCTTGAACTCTGGAGACTTGGTCTTTGCAGTTCTGGGCAGAGAAGCAAATCTTTTCCATTAAACTACATACTTTCCTGTTTGGGGGGGAAAGGGAAGAACCAAAAAGGGGTGGTTGTTTTTTTCTGAAGACCTGAGCACAGTACCGAGTTTAGAGCATGGTGTAAACCCCTGTCTCTCCCACTGTGACCGAAATTCTAAAAAGGAAGGAAAGACAGGCTAGCTCAGCTGGCATGTTGCGTTATTCCAGATAGTCCAGTGGTCCCCACATGCAGACCCAGCGCCCTTTTCTCCGAATCTGTGTGTGTGTGTGTGTCTGCACTCTACCTGTGTCTGTGTGTGTCTGTGTGGGTTACGTATCCGTACAGGTGTGGGAGATCTGTGTGTGTATACACATGTGCGTGCATCTCCTTGTGTGGCTGTGTGTGCATTCGTGTGTTGTGTGACATGTGAATGTGTACCTGCGTGTGTCTGTGTATCGTGTGTGTATACACACGTGCGTGCATCTCTGCCTGTGTATCAGTGCATGTTGCATATCTGTGCATGGGTGGGATATGCGTGTATGTGTGCATGTATGCACGCATGCACAGCCACAGAGCAGACCCCCGACTGCCCCTGGGCTCTCCGGCCGGGCAGGGCTGGGGGGTGAGAACCGAGCCGTTGGGGGCAGCCCTAACCCGCCCTCGCTGTCTCCCAGGAGCTGTGCCGGCAGCGCATGGCCACGCGCACGTCGGAGCGTCCGGAGGCCCCGCACGCATCCCGCGTCAACAGCGTCTCCTCCCAGTTCAGCGACGGGCCGATGCCCAGCCCGTCTGCACGGAGCAGCACGTCGTCCTGGTCCGAGGAGCCCGTGCAGTCCAACATGGACATCTCCACCGGCCACATGGTCCTGGTAAGGCCCGCGGTGCTCGCCGTCGGGAATCTCCGTTCAGACCGTCAGGAGGGAAGCAGGTGCAGGGCAGGGAGCGGGGAGCGGGGAGCGGGGAGCTCATGGCACCCCTCCCACCACACACACATCTCCTGGGCTCCCGCCGCGCACCTAGCCTGCGTCAGAAGTGTCAGCAACAGCGTGCTGGCCACCAGGGCTGACCGGGTCAGACAGCTGGCCAGCGGACGACAGCCCAGGGTGCCAGGGCCCCCCACTGCATCCTCCTGCTCTAAGTGCGGTGAGTGTGTGCACGTGCACACATGCCAGATCACACGAGGGGTTCTGCCCTGGGCACTGTTCTCGGTGGAGGAATGTGCATCAGTGAGTGCCTACTGTGTGCACTGCTGTCTTTGAGATTCCAACCAGGAGACAGTCGTGGCGTCTTCCCCTCCTTGCGGCTCACCAGGCGGAGACTGGGACACAGCTGTCCCTCACTTGCTGCTGCTACTTGACGGTGACTGAGGCAGCGATGGGGTCTCAGAGCCCTTGTCGGGGGCCTTACTGTAGACGCTTCCCCTGCCCGCCCGGCTCCCTGTCCTGTCTTCCCCACACCCTCGGAGGGCCACGCGTGGAGAGGCGGGCGGCGCCCGTGAAGCGTGCTTGATGTCTGACTCTCACGAAGAGATGTTCATAATTCCACCCTTTTTACCGGCGGTCTCCCGAAGGCAGAGCCGGCGCTCCCGGAGCCTCGGGCCGCACGCCTGCTGTCTCGTGCTCGCCAAGCCGAAGCAGCCGGCAGTGGCCGTGACGCTCCTCCCGAAGCCCGAGCGTCCAGGGGTGGCCGGCGCCGGCGCCACCGTCTCGCGGCCCACACTCCCGGACCCGGCACACTGTCTTCACCGTCTTCACCGTCCGCGCTGTGTCCCAGGCGTCGTGGGGGACGGCCCCGAAAGCCGTGCGTGTGGTCTTTAAACTCTTATTTGTTGTGGCGAGTTTCCTCATGTGGTTCTTTACTGACAACGTGAGCCGGTGAAATTGGGCCACGGCCCCGTCCGCTAGGGCCGCCGGGGGCACCGCCGCAAACCCGGGGCTGGACAGCAGCGTCCGCCTTCCTCTCGTCCCGGAAGCTGGAAGCCCCACGTGGACGAGCCGCCGCCTGGGGTCTGCCGAGGGCCCTTCCCTGCTCCGAGCTCACACGTCTCGCCACGTCCGCCTGCCCCTCCCCACGTCCCCGCGCCGCAGCGGCCAGAGATTTCCTTCGCGCTTCCCTGGCCGGCCTCTGCTCTCACGTCCTGAGCCGCGGGGACACACGGTCTGTGCACAGTTGGCCTGCGCGGCAGGGGCTGGGGGCTCTGAGCCCCTTCTGCTCGTGCCGGGCCCTGACTGTCCTCTGGCCCCACGCGAGGTGGGCTCAGGAGCTCTGTCCACCCCGTGCTTAGCGTCATCCCCAGCACCCCGCTGATGCAGAGCCCAGAGGCCCGGAGCCCCACGGCGTAAGCAGACCAGTCAGCATTTTGACAGAAATCCTCGCCCACTAAATGACTCCTCCCTTAGGCCCTGACATGAGTCCGTCCCCCTGGGGCAGGCCACAGAGCACACTGTGGTTCGAGCGGCGCCATGGTCAGCAGGAGGCGGCCCTCGCGTTACTGGTCCGCGAAGGGCCCTCTCCCTCCCTGGCGGAGCCCGTGGAAACCCGCGTGTCACCACCGCAGAACGTGCTGGAATGCCTGACCTTCTCACTCCTTAAGGCAACAGGAGGTTAATTCCTGGGTGACCAGTCGCCCGACCCTCCGTGAGGAAACTTCCACATTTGCCCGACAGCTGCATGATGGGCTCCCTGAACAACACACTGAGGATCCGGAGACCAGCAGGTGAATCATGTGACGTCCGGGCCCATCCCAGGAGCCAGCGGCTCCACGAGTGTGTCACGCAGATGTGACAACTTAATTCACGGTGTGACGGAATCCACGGCAAGGGTGTTCACATTTGGACCCCAGGGTGGGAGCAAGGAGCACCCACGACGTTGGAAGGGAGTTGGCCGAGTTACCTGGAAAACGTCCTCATCACTGAAACCTGGGGCCAGTGTGCAAGATGGGAATGCCGTCTGTGGCACAGGGTGGAGAGCGTGTTTGAAGCCGGCGCTGGCATGGGACGTTAAAAAGCCAAATGTTGACCCCTCGGGCCAGAGTACTGTCAGGAGCCACTGACCTGGGGGCAGGTCTGACCTAGAACCAGGGGCGGGGCTGACCTAGAACCCCGGGGACGGGGACGAGTCTGGCCCAGAGATGAGTGGACCTGGGGGCAGGGCTGACCTAGAACCAGAGGGCGAGGCTGACCTAGAACCCCGGGGATGGGGACGGGTCTGGCCCAGAGAGGAGCAGACCTGACGGCGAGGTTGACCAGGAAGCCGGTTGACCTAGAGCCAGGCTCACCTGGGGAAGGAGCCCTCACACCCCAGCCTCCTTGGGTCTGGTCACTTTCTGCAATAGAATCCTGGGCTACCTGTGCAAGGTGCTGTGGTCTCCTGCCTGGAAGCCATAGGAGTAGAATTCTAGACGTTAATGCTCCACCCAGAGAGTGAAAGGAGCCTCAGCAAGGAGACAGGTGGCCCGGGGCTTTGCGTGGGAGAAGGGAGGTCAAGGGCTGACAGAGGGTTGCGAGGGGCGTCGCGGGCCGCTGCTCCGTGGCGACACCCCTGATGACTCTCCCCGCTCATTCCTAGGCAGCCGTCATGGGAGAGAAGCTGAGCCCCATGGGCCCGAGGGGAGGGACTAATACCCTGGTCAGGGGGCCCAGAGTGGGGGCGACCTGCCGAGAAGTGAGTCAGGGGAGCACATGTTGACTGAGGCCTGGAGACACCACGGGGTCAGGATGCGAGAGGAGAGGCCGGGGCAGGGAAGCGGAAGGCATCCTTTGGCCCCTCCCAGGAGCTGGTCTTCCTGCGCAGACCAGGGGCCTCAGAGCCGCCCTCCTGGGGCACCCGGGGTCCGCCCGAGAACGGGGTCCTGGGAGTCCACCCTTCAGCGAGCAGAGGGCAGGGCAGTGGATCTGGGCTGGACACGGTCCTGGAGCCGGGGGGAGCGCAGGGCCGCGTGGGGAGTGGGGACGCCGTGCGTTTGCAGGAGGCGTGCGGGAGCTGGGAGCGGGGCCACGAGGCAGGAAGGCCCCGTCACGTTTCTGAAGGAACACCTGCGAGGGAGCTTGGCAGTGTTGAGTCAGGGCTGAGTGCAGAGCTCCGAAGACACGGGGCCCCGTGAACAGTTGTGAAACTGTTACATCATCACGTCTCGAGTACGTGACGGGGGATGCTCTGGGTAAGGTCAAGAATCACCTTCGAATTTCGTTTTTAAAGAAGTCTGTTCCATGTCACATTTGTCCTCAGAAGTTGAGCACGGCTGCTTCGTAGACGCCGAGAGCAGGTGGCTGTCCTGAGAGGTGCCGGGGCCAGGAGCCCGCCGTGAGGCAGGTGTGCGAGCGCGTGTGGACGGAGGCGCCTGGAGCAGCCGTGAGGGCGCGTCTCCTCCCTCCGCAGCCTCTCCCTCACTTCCCTCCTGAGTTCGGGGAGCAGGGGTATTGGGGGAAAGTTGGCTGAATGTTGTCTCCCTTATGACGTAAGGAATAGAGAACCTCGTTCAAGCAAACGGGGCTGATGCATGTTGACGGTAGGGACTGTGACCCTTGCGTCCCCTTTATTCTTGGAGACGACGAGGCAGGAATGAGCATCACTGACCGTTTGCAGAACAGCCCCTGTCCAGAAGCCACGCGGGCGGAGCTGACGGGTGCCCATTTCACAGATGAAGACCCAGGACCGAGCGCTGCCCTGGCAAAATGAACCTCCCGACACGGGGAAGAAGGACCAAAGGCCACGCGGCATCGAGGACAGAGGGAACGAGCTGCGGCAGGGGCTTTGGTGACCAAGGGCGCAGAAGGCCTACAAGGGGCACGGTCGCGTCGGCTGTGGGGGTGGCCCAGGCGCTGGCAGAACCCCGCTGCGCCCGCCTCGCCACCAGCGCCCACCCCCTGCATGCCCACATCGTTCCAGAGCCTCGACGGCCGACGTCTACACCCCGAGTGGCAGCTCCTCTGGCCACCCCCGTCCCACTGGCCTCCACGGCTTCACGCTCCGTCCTGTCGTGGATGGCGCAAGTCACCGCTACCTGGGAAGGCTGGCTGGAGGGCTTCACGGGGCTGGCTTGGCGGAGCAGGGGCCCGTGGGATGCTGGCGTGGCCTTGGGCGCCTTCAGCTTGAGACCAGTACGTGATAGTCTTGCTACAAGGACGCGGTTCTGTGGCGCCTCTTCCTGGCCCTGCTCTCTGAGGCCGGATGGAGCGCCCGTGGCACCCTGGTGGCCGTGCTCCTGGGGAGGGGACAGGCCCCTCCCCCAAAGCCAGCGCGACCGTAGGTCTTTGGTGACAAGTAAGGAGGAGCTACTCAGACCCGAACACCGTCCTTCACAGTTTCCGGTGGCTCCACGGGAGCACACGTGACTCGACTCTGCTCGTCTTTGCAGACCCGTGTTTCCCTGATACTCCACGTGTGATTATTTATTTTATATGGCTAAGGGTGATTTAGGCAATTTTCAAATTTGGCCACTTCAAACAAGTAGCACGGTGAAAATCATTGTAGGCTAAATTTCTAGGAGACCCTAGGTCATGGAAGATGCCTTTCATTGATTTTGAGAAATACCAGCAAACTTCCTGCCGAAATGTTGAGTCACTGAAGCCCCCACCAACTACGTAGAAAGTGGTGCCTGTGTCCCCAAACCCTGCCCAGATTTGGGTACCGGCCACCCTTCGTCTTTGCCGCCGGTGTGTGGAAAATGCTAGTATAAGGCGGTTTTAATTTACATTTCTGTCATTGTGCATAAGATTGAGCAACGTTTCCTACGTTTGGCAGCTATTTGTTGTTCCTTGCAAGAATGGCCTCGGAAGTGTCCCTCCAGGGCCGCAGGGCCGCCGGCTTCTGAAGCCCACCGAGGGCGAGTTCTGCGAGCCGCAGGCGCCAACAGGAGTGTACCACGCTCGACACCACGGGAAAACCAAGCTCCTCCTGTCTCTTCTCTGTGTGGCCGATGTGTCCCTGTGAGGGAGGCAATGCTGTCACCTGCTCTGGACAGAGTTTCCCTAAGAGCAGCAAGAAGAACCCTAGCAAGGTCACCCTGGGACCGAGATTGACGCCAGCGAGTTGGACGGCAGGCAGACTCCGTGCCTGAGGCCGTGTACCTCCTGTGCATGGGAACGGGCCCCAGTGTTGTGAGCGGGGCAAGGGGTGTCGTTTCGGTTTCTAAAAAACTCCTCTCCAGTGACATCAGTGAGAAGGCACGAGTGCCTGGCTGCTGCGGGGTCTTTGCACCTCGGGGGACCTGTCTCGGGGGCTGAAAAGGCAGAGATGCCCTTCCTCACGTCCTGGAGGCTGGAGGTCTGAGATCCAGGCGTGGGCAGGGCCGCTTCCGCCCGGGCCGCCGTCCTGGCGTGCGGACGCCCATCTTCTCCCGGTGTCTTCCCACGCCCGTCCCTCTCTGTGTGTCTGTGTCCTGACCTTGTCCTCTTACCAGGACACCCATCCTATCAGGTCAGGGCCCATCCTAGTGACCTCACTTTACCTTCACTACCTCCTGGAGACGCCCTGTGCAAATAGGTCATGCCCTAAGGCTGAGGGGTGGGCTTCTATGCCAGAAGGCAGGCGACACGAGGAGCCGTGACAAGTGCTGGGGCTTGAACTACCCTGTGTCTTCTGTAGCTCGAAGCAGGTGACAGGCCCCAGTCTGTTCCGTCACCATCATGTCCCGCATGCGCTGCGGGGGCCCAGCAATCAAGAATACCCTCGTGCCAGGCTCTGCCCCCGAGAGCTGTGCCAGGACCAGGAGAGGCTGCCGAACCATTCACGGCTCCTCGCCCTTCCAGGCGCGGCTCACGTTTCCCTTTCCGAGCCGAGCCTCTGGCCCGTAGCTGTTCCTCCCCGAGAAGGCCCCTCTGTGGGCAGCGGGAGGCTCCTTATGCAGCTGGGACGTTGGCGACTCTCATTAGCTTGGTTTTGACACAAGGCGAAGAGTGTCATTTCTGTCGTTCAGTCTTTACTGGGGGAGGCATGGACTGACTATGTTTTTGATGGGGAGGTGTGATGTGCTATGTTATTTTTAAAAATCTGCTTTGCTGTTCAAAATGATAGGATAATGTGAGAACATTTTCCCCTGCTTGTTAGACCTTCTCGTAGGGAGTAAATTGGGGAAAGCAGAGTGAGTCAAGTCAGGTGCCCAGTCATACTTGTTGAATTAAATTAAATATCAGACACTAAAGTTGGCAGTTGGCAGGTCTATGAGCTAACGTTTATGAGGGGAAGAAACTGAAATCGCGGCCCTGAACAGGCATGGACTGTGTTCATCCACATTCCTGTGAACAGGAAGTACTTTCTGAGTGCGACCTCAAGTCCACCTGACAGGACGAGCCAAGGAGGGCTGCACGTCCTCTGGCCTCTCCTGTCCCCCCAGACTTCCCAGATCTGCAAGCGGCGCAAGCGGGAGGGGACGGCAGCTGCGGCGTCCCACGTGCAGGTGGAGTGACGTGATGGTGTGTGTACACGTTACTGTGAAAAATCGACACTCTCTAGAAAGTAGTTTTGGGAATGGCATCAAGCCTGTGGTTCCATGCATAATCCACACACAGACGAGTGTCCTTTGAGTTTGCTCATCTCTGTGTCCTTAGCATTGAGCGCAGCTCGTGGACATCATGGGTGTTGGATGAAAATTGTCTGAGTGCCCAAGTGGAGCATTTGCTGTTTTTCCCCCGAGAAGTTTACAATCTCTCTGAAGTGACCAGAGGTGAACATCTAGAGAACACTGGATACAGCCAATGCCAGGTCGTGCTCTTTTGCGGGAAGACTTCTTCATCTTTGTGGGGGCGGCAAGGAGACGGAGGAGGAGAGTCGGCCCTGAGGGGTACCGGGTGCAGGGTGAGCCAAGGAGGAGCAGCTGTTTGGGGTCGGCGGGAGCCAGAGCGGGCGCCAACACAGCTCCTCGGAGCCCTGAGTCCGTCCCCGGGGCTGGAGTCTCTGGAGGACGAAATAGGAAGTCCGTGCGTAAACCTGGACCACAGCCCAGCCAGACTGAGCCCCCGCATACGGGCTTGTGCTTGATCCTTACACAGCCGCTGTGGTTTCTTGAAAATAAGAAAAGCGACCTTCACTTGTTCACTTAACTTGTGTTCATTCGCCAGAAGGTGAGAGCATCTATGACAAACAAGCCGGGGAATGTTCTTAATTAATCCTCACACTTGCATAACAGATCAGCCAACAGTCGAAGTCTAGTTAATGTTTTCTCATTCCTTCGAAAGTCCTGTTGTCTTTGACGCCCAGCTGTTGAGAAGAGAGTTTGTGACCGGCCCGGTGGCTGCCTTCGCGGGTCTTCCCACGTTCTTCCTGGATCCTATGCCTTCGTTGCTCCAGGATCTTCCTGGGCCCAGAAGGGGTGGTGGTGCTGACCTGTTTTATTTTATCTGCGTGCAGACCTATTTTATTTTTACTTTGGCTTTACGGTGTTCCTCGGTCGGAGAATCCCTGCTGTGCGCGGGTCCCCGGGAATGACGGACCACACACAACTGGGGTGCGCCCTCTGTGCTGCCTGCTCTTGTGGAAGCTTCCGGGGCGTGTGTGTTCCAGGGGACTCCCTCGGGTCCGGTGTCCGGTTTGTATCGCTTCTCTTCTGCAGCGTCTCATCGATATGTGACCACCCATCACACTGATAATTCCAAGGAGCATCCTTTTCATTCGTGGTTGATCTCTTCATTCTTTTTGAACCTGCCTGCCGTATCGTTGTCCCTTCAGCCCCCACCGCAGTATCGTCGATCGTTGTAAATGCATTATTCGTTTCTACTTCGTGCTGCTGTCATCTAGGTTCTTCTGAAGTCCATCCTGCTCTTGATGTGTTTGCTGAGTTGCTTAGGGGAGTTTGTTGTGTGCTGGTCCTGTAATACCCATCTTTCAGAATTCTGTGGGACCACGTTGAGGGTGTTTAACTCAAGAGAGGATCTGGGGTCACTTTGCCAGACACTCTGTGCTCCCATTAAACCAGGACCATCTTTGTATCAGTTCCTCACCTGGGATTTTCAGACCATCCACGTATTGTAAATTTGAGCCTCCATCTGGTTGAGGCCTGTGGTCCGAAATTCTTCCCGTTCTGAATCCATGTGGAAACAGACATGCTTTCTTGTGGCATGAGCGAGGCCTTTCCCTGGGCATGGGGTCTTCCCAGGGTCCTGGTGGGGGGGCTCCCACATCCACCTCCTTACCTTCCGCCTGGCGAGGTTTCCCCAAGACCCCACGTGGACAGCAAAGCCAAGACCCTGGGTTTGAGGTGCAGGACGTTGTGTGCCCTGCCCTCTCTCAAGGGCTCCAGTGCCTTCAGGTCACGAGCTAACAGCTCCACTCTCCTCTTCGTTCCGGACTTCCGTTCTGAGGACTTCCTTTCATCTTATGAAAACCTGACTCTGCCATTTATCCAGGATTTCTACGTGTCTCATATGGGAGGCCCTTCAGGTCACCTCGTTCCTCATGCCTCTGGGAACGTAAGGCTTAAGGCAAGTTAAACAAAGGAACACAGGGAACAGGGCATCCCCACTTGATTTCACAAGGCCCTGACAATCGCATCTGAGAGCCAAGCTCACGTTCTGCATTTTGAGAACGATGTGACGGCGGCAAGCTTTCATCTAAAGAAAAACCGGCAGTGACATCATTCAGACTGGTTCCCACGCTTCCCCCTCTGTCTGCGGGCGACGGGGCAGGAAGTGCTCCCACAGCCATGCATCCGGACTGAGCCGTCTGCGGGTGGGCGCTGCCCGGAGCCTGGGACCCTCGGTGCTAACGGCCGGCGGCCTGAAGGAGTTCCGGACAGCACCCATGCTGCAGCGATGGCAAAGACGGCTGCCGGCGGGGTGGCTCGGGCTCCGTGGCTGCGCTCGTGGGGCCGGAAGAGTGGCCGGTGTGCCATCTGACAGCACACTCTCACTTCACCCATCAAACCCAGGAACTCCTGGGCGTGTGATACGGGCCATCCACGGTCGGATGGGCAGCTGAGCTGGAAAAAGATTAAAAATATATGTGATCGTCTTAACTCTGACTTTTCACCCTGCAACTGAAGATAATTTCTGATAGATCAACTCACTTCTCTTTTCTACCTCGAACTCCTCGTTTCAAAGGCACCGACCGAAGACTCTGGCCCATCGGCTCCCGGCTATGGAGGCCGACTGATCCCCGCTCTTCTGCTGTCCACACTGCATGCCAGCGTCCCACTGAGGACGCCGTGGGAGAGTCGAGGACACGCGGGCCTTTCCAGGGGAGGACGCATGCGCGGTCTCCCGTGAGCTCCGCTGGCATCTGCGCCGTGGACTGGCCTCCATCCCTGTTTATTGCCCACAGCACATGGCCTGTTGGCTCTAGGAAATCAAAACTCCAGAACACTCTGGATCCCAGGAGTGCTCTCAGCGTTTCTGCAAGCACATCCTACTAATGCGCTGTAACAGGATCCCGCAGTTCCCATCTGGACCTGGGAGGGCAGTTCCGTGTCTGTGCGTCTGTCCGACGTCACCTCGCTGCCTCCCTGGGACTCTCTGGTCTCCCTGAGCACGTCCTCAGGAGGTCACAGCGAGGACGTCCTTGTTGGTGCAGGGCCCCCAGTGCTGCCCGGGGAGGACCTGCCACTGCGGGACGGCCGGGGCCGTCTCTGCTGCTGGGCAGCCAGCACCCCCACCCCAGCTCCAGGGCTCTCCCTTAGACCGCTGCTGTCGTCTCGGGCTGGGCTCGCCACACGCCGCTGAGGGCAGTGCTGCTTGGTCTTGGAGAGAATCGATCCTGTAATCGTGGCCGGGAACTGGCCGTGTGGACTTTGTAGCTGACCCTCCCTTCAGGGGGGTGGGTGGAAGGCCCACCACATGGAGACACAGCTCTTCAAAACCTGCTTCTGAAGAGCTCTAAAACCAGCACTGCCTGAGACGCAGATGTCAGTGTAGACATGGTGGACGGGTAACCAATTCCTCCATCTCACCGCCTCTCGCTGAGTATTGGCCATCGGGTACCCACACTGCCAGTGTAGACATAGTATCGGCCGTCGGGTACCCGCACTGCCAGTGTAGACGTACTATCGGCCGTCGGGTACCCACACTGCCGTGTAGACGTAGCATCAGCCATCAGGTACCCACACTGACGGTGTAGACATGGTATCGGCCATCGGGTACCCGCACTGCCAGTGTAGACATAGCATCAGCCATCAGGCACCCGCACTGATGGTGTAGACATGGTATCGGCCATCGGTACCCACACTGCCAGTGTAGATATGGTATCGGCCATGGGGTACCCGCACTGCCGGTGTAGACATAGTATCGGCCATCGGGTACCTGCACTGCCGGTGTAGACATGGTATCGGCCATCGGGTACCCACACTGACGGTGTAGACATGGTATCGGCCATCGGGTACCCGCACTGCCGGTGTAGACGTAGTATCGGCCATCGGGTACCCGCACTGATGGTGTAGACATGGTATCGGCCATCGGTACCCACACTGATGGTGTAGACATGGTATCGGCCATCGGTACCCACACTGCCGTGTAGACGTAGCATCAGCCATTGGGTGCCCGCAGGTCCAGAGCTGGTAGTGGGTGCCCCTTGTTTGGGAGACCCTATTTTTCTACGAGGATTTGTTAGCAGAAGGCCTTTTCGGGGTTTGGTGGTCGCAGAGCTGCATTTTCGTGACGTGTTTCCTCTTGTATCCCCGCCTTTCCTGCCAGCTCTTTGGAATCCCGTGTTGGTTTCCTGCTGAATTTTGTACATGAATTGAGTGTTAAATAACTTGCGGCTTTAAGTATCTTTCGGATGTCAAAGGGACATGGTTGCAGCTGAAATCGTATTCTCATTTTCTCATTTAATAAAGACTGCGTGTCAATTTAGATCAATAGAAATTTGTTGTAAAACTCTTTGCAAACACATTCTTTCGTATTGTTGAAGTATCTATAGAAATAACCAGAAATATAGCTTTGTCAGACGGCTTCCTTTTCCAGTTAGTGTTCTCATTTCTGTTCCACATCAGAGTCTCAGAAACATGACCTTCTTTGTAAAAGTTAACATCAGTGTCTGCGCTACAGCCTAGTCAAGCTTAGATCTTACAGATGTAACGATTTGCTTATTGTGAAACACAGAGACTTGGCGTGGGGGCGGGGAGAACGGGGGCGCCGTCGGGGTCCTGTCATCCCCGCCAAGCTCCTTCTGGCTCCCAACGTGCCGTTGGTGGAAGTTAGCCTCCGTAGTAGTAGGTTCTTGCTTAGAAAACAGTCGTCTCGAGAGTTCAAAATGCCATGGGTAGACATTTTAAACTCTTAAAAAGCAGAAATCAGAAATATCCTAAAGCTGAACTATTTTTTTCTTTAGACTTGGGATAATGGAAGGAGCTGCTGCGAGCAGACGGATATTTAAAATCGCCACATTGTCAGTTGTGGGGTTGTGGGGACGGGGTGGTGGTTGGGGTTATTGTCTGTACACCAACATTACAAAAAGGAGAGAAACACACAAAAGATATTTGGTAAAGGCAGGTGGTCTGGATGAATAATGTTCCTTTCATTAACATATTTCCCTTATTAACTGTATAATTAATTGTGCATAGCCCAGGGAAGCTGTGGAAATTACATTTTGAGATGTATCAAAGCGGACTTATGCTTCAAACTTGCATGCAATTTACCATTAATGAAGCCAGAGATGGAAGCCTCAAATCTATAATTATTACTTACTGTTTGAATGACAAGCAAAGAATTTTATCAGCAGAGTTTTAAATGAAAGGGGATTAGACGCTAATGTTGAAATTGTTAATCTTTCTTATGAAAATAATTTCGAAGAAAATGTTTTAGTGGAAAGCGAGGTTTGAGGAAAACATGTGCCATTGAAACGGCCACTTTCTGCGACTCGCTGTGCGTTCGTCCCCGTTGACAGCGGGGCGCAAACATTTTTGAACATGAATGAATATTTTATGGGCCCCAGAGCTGCTCATGCATTCCAGGAACGGATCATGCAACACTCCCAAATATCCCAGCAAAGGTGAGAGGGTCTGTGAGCTAGCCAGAGAAAGGAGCCAGAGCCGAAAAGACTAAAACATAGGAGAATATTCTAAAGGAAAAGGAAATTTGTTTAATAGCCGAGAAATCTGCCTTTGCCCGGTTCTGAATGCTCCCGTGAGCTGAGATCACGAAGAGTAAGTATTGTTCAGACACCACCGTGAAAGGGGCCAGTGGGGTCCATTTGTCCAAGAAGATTCCATCGGCGACGCTGCCGAGGCTCTTACCTTCGCGCAGGGGCCCCCACGCAGGCCCCGCTTCCAACCACCAGGGCCCCGAGTTAGCGATGCCGAGCGGTCGCACACTCTCCGGAGGGGACTCCTACCGCAAATATTTGTTGACCGCCGGGGCTGTGCCCGGCTCCCCGCAGGCAGTGGAGAGACCGAGGAGTAAAATAATTGGCCTGTTGGGAACACCTAAAATGTATCTCACATTTATTTCTTTGTCCTGCTTTTTCCCACTGAGCTGATGGTGCGGACGAAAATGCTCAATTTATAGCACCATCTGGGGAGAGCCCAGTGCGCCACCAACGGGGGAGAGGCCGTGTTTGGGTTTCTAGAAGCTCGGGAAGCTTGGCTTGGGGGGGCCAGTCCCTTTCTGGGCCCGCGGCAGACCCCACACGTGTTCTGGGCTTCGGGCCACGCTCGAGCCACGTGCGCACGGCGGACACGTGGGCCGTGGGGGCTCTGGTGGTTCTTCGGAAACGCCGCGCTGCCCCCCGCGTGCCGCCCGAGGAGCACCGGCGGGTGTCGTTACCGGGGGCAAACGGGTTCTCTTTCCGTTCCCTTGTTTTCCCCCTAAGCCCGACGTCTTCTAGGTTTCAGTCTTTAAAAGATAAAAAATACACTTGAATGCACGGTGCCTCGCGTTCTGCTCCAGTCTGTGGCTGTCCTGTGGAATCGCTTGGTGTCCCGCGGGAAGCCGCTCTCGGGGCCGCGGTGGGGACGTTGACAACCGTGTGGGGCCAGCATCTCTCTGAGCATTTTGTCCACGCAATAAGAGCATGGAGGTTGCTGGAAATACCAGGAAGGTTGCTGGAATTTTTCGGATTTTACCCCGACGTTGGACTCCGGGCAGCTGAAGGCTGTGACCTTGCTTCTCCGACCAGCTTGGCAGGGGCTTGCCCCGCCGTGGCTGTGACAGATGACAGGGGAACCGGCTACTGGGTAGTCTACAGACCCAACGGCTGCAGAAGTTGAGGCGTGTGAGGCAGAACAGCTTGGGTCATCAGATGAGCGGTCTCTGTCAGATGGACTCCAGTCCTCTCAGTTGCTCAGTGAACCCAGGCCGCTCGGCTTCCGGAGTACAGCATGCATCTGCCCCTTTCTGTGCGCCCTCCGCCCCCGCTGTTGTCCCCACACGTCAGCCCCTGTGCTCTCGCGTGTGGATGGCGCATCTTGGGCGGTTGGTCCCCGCCTGGAGCGAGAGTGACCTTTTAAAAGCCTCTTTCCCATTATGTGCCTCCTGTGCTGAAAACACTCCAGCGGCTTCTGCCGCTCTCGCTGCAGACCTCAGGCCCCCTGCGGCCGGCGGGCTCCCCGGGCGTCGGGGCACAGGCCGCCGCCCCGCCTCGCTCCCTTTGCTCCCTGCACCCCCGCCTTGTCTCTGTTCCGGGACCGTGCCGGACCCCTTCCCACCCCGGCTCTCACCCTGGCTGCCGTCTCCCTGTGAGACCCCTCGCCTTTTGGACGATGAGCCCTTCCCACCAGCCAGCAGGACACCCTCAGGAGTCTGCCCATCAGGGGGGCCTCCGCTCCTGGGGCCCGAGCCCCTGCCTCGCGCACCCCTCGCCTAATCCTGTCGTGTGTTCTTACCGCTCCGCTGCGCCCGAGGGTACGGCTCTCACCATGTTTGCTTGTTGGTATGTGGCCTGTCCCCCCCGGAGGAGACCGGCCGCGCGAGCGCCGAGTCTTTGCTGCGTCCTCGGAGCGCACGCACTCCCCAGCTGGTCCGATGTGCTCGCGACAACGCGAATAAGGGATGAGGAAACCGCTAGCCACCCACACCCGGCAGGAGCCTGCAACAGGAATGCAGCTCTGGTCTCTCTTCCCCCAGTTGGAGGAGAAGGTCACTCATGGTGTCCAGAAAGCTCTTGGCCCAAAACGTAAACATTAACACCTGCACGTGGATGGAAAATACGGTATAGTTCTCTCCGTTATTTTCCATCACTCGTAAGTATTTGTCTTTGTATTTTAACCTCTGTTCCTATAACCTGAGTTTTTAAGATGCTAAATAAGATAGTAAGATTCATAAAATCTTTTATTCAAGCTCGTCCAGCTCGTCCGAGAGTGACAGCCTGAAACAGGGCAGCATGACCGCCACCAGCACGCGGGCCCCCTGCTCCGTCTCCCCGCGGAGCCTGGGTCGCTCCCCCGCCCCCTCGCGCGCACGGAGCCCTGCCCCAGCCTGGCGGACAGACCTCCCTTCCTCCTGTTTCGTAAGAGTAGGTGGTAAGGACAGAACTGCTTCGTTCTTGAAGTTTAATAAGTAGAACGTTTCCAGGACAGAAAATTAATTCATTCATGTTAATTCATTATTAACCATTCCATCAAGGTTTTAATTGTAAGTTCTCATCAAGTTCTGTTTTTCTTCTGCAAATCTGTCGAGTAAATGTTAGTAGAAGTCGCACACTTAACTCGATGAGCGTGTGTCTTTACTGCAGGCAGGGAGGCCTTCAGCGTCTCGCTGATCTGTGTCCGGCACCCCCTAGAGACCACCCTGTGACCCGGTTAGATATTCCTCGGATTCCAGGAAATGCCCCCGGCTCTTCCGCTGCTGTTCAGGACCTCTCTTTTGTCGATATGATTTCTTGCCATTCTGGACCTTGTTCTAGACGCAGAATACCAAGACCCAAAATTATAATAAAGCTCCCAATTAGTTAATTTCTACAGAGTCAAGATGTACTTAGTTTTCATGTCCCCTCCCCTGGCTGCTTTGCGAGAGGCACCTTGCATTCTCTCTGAGCCTCCGAAAGCACGGGGGACGCGGACCCTGTCTCAACACCTGCCGTGGAGACTCCTGTCCGGGGGCCTCCCAGAAGTTCTTTGAAAAACATGATGTTTTCTTTAGAGCTTTTGTTTATTTTCCTAGTTCTTGCATGTGTTCTATTTTTCGGTTACAAAAGGGATTTTAAGTAAAACCGGGAACTCAGCGTTCACAGGCTCAAACCCAGCCCGTTTCTTCCTGCACTTGGTCGTGTGGCTGTGCTCATGCACCCCTGTGCCTACCTGCGTGTGAGCTGGGACTTTCCTTGAAGGCTTCCGCTTGGCAGCCTTTGAACTTCTCTCCACTGTGTTAACGCTTCCACACTTCTGTCACTCCCGTCCGCTTGGTGACGATATAAAGCACGAGCGTGCGTTTCTACGTCACGTGGAGACAGTCCTGAGACCCGTTTTCGGGGCTTTCTGGGCCGCGGGGACTCCGCTGGCCTCCAGAGCTTCCAGAGGGAGAACTGGGAAGACGAGGGTTCACACTCGCCGGTGAAGTCAGCTCTGCCGCTCACACGATGCTCCTGCGGGTCGACCTCACAGGGTCAGCCAGGCTCGCTGCAAAGACGTGTGCAAATGTTCCCTCCTCAGAATGAATTTCCACGGAAGCGATTTTTAAAATGTAGTCCAAAGGAGGAGAACCCCAAGTCTCTCATCTGTTCCCGACGCCTACATCTTTAGGCTTTTTGTACACACGACCCAGAGGCTGGAGGCCAGGCTGTGTTTGCTTTTCCCAAGTAAACTCCGTTTCAACAACATAGGAACGTGCTTTGAGTTGGCCTCTTCTGGGTCTGCGGGGTTTTTTGGGGGGGGTTTTTTTGCCGTTTTTAAGAATAACGTGTGGAGAGCGGCCCGAGGAACGCGTGTTTGAACCACGCGGGGGGATCAGCGGTCCCGTGGCAAGTGAGAGGAGGTGCGGAGCGTGGGCGCGCAGTGGGGACAGGCTGGGCCGGCGGGCGCTGCCCTCCGTGCAGGGCCCCCTCTGTGGCTTCGTTGAGTTAGAGGCGGATGGCGTTTCAAATCTGATCCTGTGGTTTGCAATTCCTGTTTCCACCAAATCTTTTCTAAGCTGAGAAATAACAAGGCTACCCTCTGATCGTTTAAGGAGACCCGTCCTTCTTGGAGTTGGAATGTACTAGTTCAGATTTCTAATTTTGAATCTCACATATCTTCGTGTGCACGCTCATGATGTTAACGAGTAACACTGAGAGCTGCCGGGCGGTGCTGCGCAGGTGGACAGGGCTCCGGCAGCCCCGCGACTCAGGACCAGGGACCGCGGGGAAGTTCTCCTTTCATCTTTCCATACTTTTCGCTTGAAATTCAAACCTTTTACTATGGGAATTCAAACATTTCACATGAACGTTTCCCTTTCACGTATTAATGAAGACAGGAGGCAATGTTGATCTTTAAACAGGGAAAGGGTCCTCCCTTTGCCCAAACAGCCGCAGAAATGGCGTATCCCCTGCTTTTAAAGATATTAATCTACCGCTAGCTGATTCTACAGCAGGAGACTTAGGGTCTTCCCACAAGGAAGGGAAATGTGAATGGTTGTATTCTTCATGCGGACAAAAGGCTTGATTGTCACACAGTAAAGGAACGTGATCACAGGCACCAGGTAAGAAAGGAGTGGAAACAAAGCTTCCCTCCTAAAAACTGGGTCTTCCAAACGCCCAGCTTTCTTCACCCCGCCTTGGCCACCGCGGGCAGGTGTTGTTTCTGGCAACATTGCTGTGGAATGAAGCTCCACCGGGAGGTTCTCTGCTTATTTCGGATCCGAGGACCCACAGAGCAGGTGTCCGGACACCTGCGAGCGCGGCTCGGTGCAGACGTTGACAGTCTGTGTATGTATCAACTGAGGGGAGTGACGCAGAGTGGAGGCCGTTTCACTTCTTCCGTGGGCCTCCCTGCCCGTGAGCGTCGGTGTTCGTGAAAGAGATCCGTCTCTACTGTTCTCTCTACAGACAATGAATCCACTTGCCCGGCGTCGCACCCCTTCATCGCCGGCAGTGGGAGCTGCCGAAACGACGCATAATCTCTCCGACGTTTCATGGAGCTAAACTTCGCTGTCCCTCCGTGCTGCCCTGCGCCGGATCCAGACGACCCTCGACAAGTCTGAGCAGCCGGCACCCGGCATTCAGAGGCGGGCAGCAGCATTGCCGCCTGGACGGGTGCCTGTCGCATGTGGGGGAACGGGGTGATTCTATTAAGTGGCAGTATTTCCTTTGCGATCCCGGGAACCGGGTCCCGACGTTGACACTACACACAAGACAGTGCCCGGGAAACCGTCTCCAAGCAGGACGCGGGCTGAGGGCCCTGAGTCCGAAGCGCCACAGGACATGAGCACCTGCTGTCCACACTGGAAAACCTCTTCTAATTAGCAGCTTGAGTTCACACCTCTTCTACTGGCGTTTTCCAGTGACTCTTCAAGACTGGCTCTAAGGCAGTGAGCAACAGAAGGGAGCAAAGCGAGAGGAGGGGAGGGTTCCGGAACCCTCCCCGCCTGCACGGTCAGGCAGCTGTGAACTCAGCACGGCGGGCCGAGCACGGGTTGGCTCTGTCCGCACGAGGCGGAGTCTGAGGAAGACTGCTGTCTCTGGTGACCAGGGCAGGACCCCGAAGCTATGGACTACGTGCTCACTGGTGCTGCTTCTTTCCCTCTCTGGAGGTACTTATGGTGGTGTCTCCATGGTCGCGGCGATGGTGTGGCTGCGCCCGCGGCGATGGCGCATGGCCCGTGGGATTCCGCGTTCAGGCCGCCCTCGGTGGCTGCTGCTTCTGGAGACTCGCGTGTCGTATTTCATTAGCGCATGAGAAACGTCCCCAGGACACGCAGTAAAGTAACAGAATACGGCTGCAAACTCAAGCGAGTCCTTCTGTTTCCAGTGAAAAGCTGAGACCCGCCATGATGACCATCCTCTCCGCGTGCACACACTTCATCGCTCCCAAAGTGACTTCACAGAGTGACCGGTCAGCCCTCGGAACCGCCGTCAGAAATACGTGCTCTCATTCCCGTTTTATGTAGCAGTGAATTAAGGGTCAGCAAGAGGACAGTATAACCAGAAAGTAGCTATGTGGGGACCAACCCTTTCTGCGTATCATGCTGTTAAGAAGACTTTCACAGTCTAGTCCAGTGCCTGCTCCACTCGACCGCTTCCCAGCTCAGCGGACGCCCCTGAGGCTTTCCTGGAGGCTTCACGGGCAGAAGCTACGATCAGCTCCCCAAGACACAGAGTGCTCTGGTGGGTATTAGTAAAACCCCATCAAGTACCAGAGCGTCCCAAATGCTCCATATTTCTAAAAATCACTTTCTTGACCTCACAGTATTGACAATTCAATCAGAAAACTTACTGTGGAAAACATTTAAGCTACCTGGACAAATTGTGGACGTGTCTCCAAGCAATAACGTTTTTGTCCCAGAGCTTTGGGATTCTGTGTCAGATGATCCCATTCACCATGGAGGCCAGTCGATTTGTGTCATCTGGTGGCCCACAGTCCTTGTGACCCAGAAAGGGTCTGTAGTCTTCCTACCAGTGGTCTAATAGCATGAGATAGAAAAGGAGATACAAGATGGGGATCTGGACTCGTACGAGGAAGACTAAACAGGAGAACCTCTGACTGGGTTAATATCTCATTAAGTAGGGCTTGCAAAAGCTGGTGTCATTCTCACTGGGCAGAAAACTCAAAAGAAATGCTGGCTCATCTTCCACTTGCCCTAGTCACTCATGCCACAGACGCTGAGGCCGGTGTCAGCCGGCGTGGCCTGGTTACTAGCTCAGAAGATCCATGTTCTGGAACCTGCGGGCTTTTTCCCACAAACACTTTATTTGGGGATTATCTTTTCTGCAAACCCATTGAGTCTAGGTCCCAGGAAAATATCAGAATTCAAGGTTTAGACAGCTCCCCACTCAGGACCCATCTAAAATCCATGTCACTCCCAAATATTAAGGGTATAGTGAGCAACTCTAAAAGATTAAAGTCATGCTTCCAAACATCCCTTAAGAACGAGCAGTAGCTATCAAAATTAATTTACCTACGCTCTTCACATTGAGTCTACTAATAGTAAGCACCAACTCTTCACTTCACTTACATTTTCAGAGTGCACGTCATGGTGGGATCCCACCAGCACATGGCTGGTTTCCTTCTAGTGCTATTAACTAGTACTATTAACTAGTACTTTGAGTATCCCAGGGCTTCTCTCTTGAAGTTTCAGTTCAGAGGTGCTCACAAGAGCCTGTAACTGGGACTGTGTAAAGTGATGTGGCTGAGGTGGGTAGCTAACCAGCAGATGCTCACAGCTCCTGGGACGACAGGTTCTGGAAAGATCCCTCATCGCATCAGTGACGGCACGTATTACATCCTGAGTGGGAGGCACTTGCCGAGCGCACGGAGTTCACACAATGACAGAGAAGAACTGGGGGAGACAGCGCAGGGCCTGGACTCGGAGGGACGAGGAGGACGGTTGAGGGAAGAGCTTTCTGAACTGTTGCGGTGCCTCCAAGTTCCTGAGGCTGCGGTTACGTTGGGGTTGCCCCGGGATCATTAGAATGTGGCAGCACCTACTCAGCGTGGATGGTGAAGATGCCGACTGGCTAACCCAGAAAGGAAGGAGGTGAGGAGATATATAATGACACACTCCAAAGTCCTTACATTACCTCTGGGGCAATTCTTCCAACTTCAGGAGATCCTAAGGCAATTTTGTTGGATGCTGTCATTGACATAAACTGTTTATCTGTAGTACGAATTACTTCTAGAAATTTCCAGGTTATGAGCAATCATCCAACAAATATTGACTGTGTGCCCAGAGCACGTGCCACGTGAATAAGACAGTGGCCCCATTCTCAAAAATCTTAATGTCGTGAGGGGAAGAATATCGTGGCACTCCCAAGCTATAGCACAAAGCAGAATGTGATGATTGTCCCAAAGACGTAGTTTTTAAAATAATAAGTGTCCAACGAAGAGGGTGGAGTTGCAGGAGATGAGAATCAGGTTGGCAGTAGGCACATCCCAGGCTCATAAAGGAGGTGGTGGTGTTTGCACTGACCTGAAAGTCAGGATAGATTCATTACAGAAGAATCAGCATGAACAAAGTGCAAAGAATGATGGTGATATGGGGTGGGGGGTAGTCAAAACATTGGGAAATAGTCTTATTGAGATAGAAAGAAGCAGGTTGATAAAATGAAGTTTGGACAAAGGCTAGTGCTAGTCTAGGCTCCATTGGTGGTTTTTGAAACCAGTGGCATCTGGGACCAGGAGTGGGATCCAGTTGCTCTGTGAATGAACTAGGAAGTGTGTGAAGGTAGGGGTGTGGGGAGGAGGCTGCAGGAGGGAGCCAAAACAGAACAGCAGTGTCCCAGGGGGCAGACCCAAGCTTCGGTGCTGCATCTGGCTGCTGGGGGCTTTGGGCTAAGGGTTTAAGGAATGTAGACCTTGGCTTCTCCAAATGTAAGATGAATGTTTCATCTCAGCTTCTTTTCAACTCAGACAAGAAAGTCCTATAATGTGGATGTTGTCCAAGGCTGAAGCAATGGTGATCAGCACTGGAAAAAAGAAAAACAGGGGCACTGGGTGGCTCAGTGGATTAAAGCCTCTGCCTTTGGCTCAGGTCATGATCTCAGGGTCCTGGGATCGAGGCCCACATCAGGCTCCCTGCCTCTCTCTCTGCCTGCCTCTCTGCCTACTTGTGATCTGTCTCCCTCTCTGTGTCAAATAAATAAATAAAATTTTTAAAAAAGAAAAACAGCAGTCCATGCATGTGCCAAGAAGAGCAGGGTTTACCGAAGCCTTATGGTTAGCTCTGGGTGGTGGAGTTACTAGTGGCTTTTGTTTTCATTCCGCTTACCTTCATTTTCTCTTCTTTTCTATGCGTGCTACGTGTGTAATAAAAGTGTACAGTTTCTTTAAAAACCACATCCTCCCACCATTACAACCACACTCACTGTCATATACACACACGTATATATAAAACGAAAGTGTTGGAATGTCAGTTTTTAAAACAGCTGCAGCTACATGCTCACTCCGGGGGAAAGAACGTGAGTAGTGTTTCGTTACCTGTTAACTTACCCAGTTATTCCAGAAGGTGACTACGTCTGAGGAGGGTTACTGTGGCTGTTCTGATTCACACTCCTCACACCTTTGAGGAACAGGATCTCCCAGAATCAAGTTATTGTGCCAGCTTGTTTTTGGTTTTGTTTAAAACACAGTATTTTATGACGAAGGCCAAGCTGCCCCACAGACAACATGAGAATATACTCTTGTGTCACAGATGAAAAGCAAGAAGCTTGGGACGCGTGGGTGGCTCGTTAAGTGTCAGTGAAGCGTCTGCCTTCCGTTCAGGTCATGATCCCAGGGTCCTGGGATCGAGCCCCGCGTCGGGCTCCCTGCTCAGCGGGGACCCTGCTTCTCCTGCTGCCTGCCGTGCCCCCTGCTTGTGTTCCCTCTCTGTCTCTCTCCCTCTCTCTGACAAATAAGTAAATAGAATCTTAAAAAAAAGAGAGAGAGGGAGAGAGAGGAAGAAAGAAAGAAAGAAAGAAAGAAAGAAAGAAAGAAAGAAAGAAAGAAAGAAAGAAAGAAAGGCAAGAATCTTATCCGCAAATGTGGAAGAGGAAATTATATCGGTTTTATATCATCAATGATGTTTCATAAAAATACTAACAGAACAGATCAAATTGCAATGACCAGAGCATGACAGACACCGGCTACCCGAGCAGCACGTGCCTAGAGAATGAAAAGGCGTCTCATTTCTAATATAATCAAGTGTATCTTTACACGACTTTGTTCTCAATGAAAGAAAAGTCCGAATCTGCTCTTTCCTCCTCCGTCCGCCCTCCCACCCAGCCTTGCTACAGTCCCGGTTTGTGTTTCTTGCTGTAAATTTAAAAATTCAAGCGAGCGCAGAGTGGGATTTCACTTCCCGTCGAGGTGAACCTGTAAACACCCGCAGCTTATAGGGATTCAGGGGACGTCCAGTGTCCCTTTTGCAGACAATATCTTGAGGCAAATAACCACAGAAACCCTGAAACCAGACGCTCCAGCCAGAACTGTCCCTCCCCCGCTCCCTCACACACCATATTTTAACTAGTAAATATTTCACAAAATGTAAATGTTGTATCGTGCAAAAATGTCCTTATTAGGATAACTTTGTATTCAGTATTCCATAAGGATTGTCTCAAAAAAAAAAAAAAAACCAAGCAGTTTATAGTTGATGTTTTCTGGGTTGAGCCACTTCACTTAAGTTCACTTCCTCCCCTTGCGAAGAACCCGGAGGGGCTGTCTGGGTGGAGGTCACGGTGCGAGGCGCTGGCAAGGACGGAAGGGCAGGTGTGATGCCCTCGGCTCCGTTGCTCAGGAGGCTGTGCCTCGGAAGGTTGAGGGGATGTCTCCGCGGGGCTCCTGTGGCACAGTGTCATCTGCACGAAAGGCCATCTGCCCGTCCCCCCAGTGACAGTGACAACCCAGGTCCTGCTCACAGCCCATCGCTGGCCCTCCCCCCGGGCCAGGCAGACCCCAGGGCCGGTGCCTTGTCTCCCACAGCACTTTCCGTGGTTTGTGAACCGACATGGATAGAACTGGTGTTTGCTGAGTGAATGGCACCAACCAAGTCAGCTCTAGTCCAACAAGACTGGCGTGAGTTACTTCTGGGCGCCGCTGAGCCCAGAGCAGCTGGCCAGGGAGGAGACACAGAGCAGGCCTGCCCTGGCCTTGCAGGGGCCTGAGATGCGAGCCCCTTGGAGGGAGAGGTCGGCGGAGGCTGGCAGGGGTCAGGGGCCATGCCTGGCAGGACGTGGGGTGCTTAGCCACTAGGACCTGGACTCGCATGTGTGTGTCTTACTTTGTGGATATCGCTGAAGACCTGTGTCCACACAACACGTTGAAGACCCCCGAACACGGCGTCCCAGGGTCAGACCAGTATTTCCCTTGCGCACAATAAAGCCACGGGGTTTCGTCGTTTGAAATGTTTTTCCTTAAAGTCACGGTTGTGTCTCAGCTACACAGATCAGTGAGAATGCACGGGCAGGGCTGGCCGGCGTGGCTATCTCTGTGGCAGGGAATGTTCTGGAAGCATTTCTTCGTCCACTTCCGGCAGTCACTGCTGACAGACGAGTGCCCGGAAAAATTAGGATCCGAGCAGCTGAGGATCAGGACATTCAGTTCCATTGTTTTAGGTTTTGTTTTGTGTTGTTTTTTACCACGAGAAGCTGTGCAACATTTTGCGCACAACAGAGCAGCCCCGTACCTTGAATGCATCACACCTGGTTGATTCAGAAAAGTGGGCCAGTCGTAAGAAAAACGGCATCTGGGTAGACACGTTGTATACACCAGCTTCTGGTCACTTGATCGGATCTGGTCTACACGGAGTCCTTCTTGTGCGTCGGTTGGTCAGAGCTGATGAGGCCACGTCCTCACGTGGGGCTCTCGATGCCGGGCTCTGCTCCGGAAACACACACGCCACAAACACCCGGAGCCAACGGGCAAAACACGTGAAGAGCCTTTCCTGCCCTGTGTGCGTCCGGCTGGTGTGTGCGTGTGCGGACCGCTGGGAACTGCTTCGTCCCCCGGACACGCAGGTGCCGTGTGGGCTGCGCGGTGTTCGGGTCACGCCGTGGGCCTGAGGCCGCTGGCGGCGCCGTCCCTGAGTCTGTGCTTCCCGTTGCAGGCCTACATGGAGGACCACCTGAAGAACAAGAACCGGCTGGACAAGGAGTGGGAGGCGCTCTGCGTCTACCAGGCCGAGCCCAACAGCTCGCTCGTGGCCCAGAGGGAGGAGAACCTGCTGAAGAACCGCTCTCCGGCGGTGCTGACCTGTACGTACCGGCCGCGCTCCCGGACCGGCGGGGGGGGGGGGGGG
>LNAC01000193.1:334450-364144 GCA_002007465.1 Ailurus styani
TGCTGACCTGTACGGACCGGCCGCGCTCCTGGACTGGTGGAGGGGTGGAGGGTGGAGATCGGGGCTGGGGGGCCGGGTTCAGGGGTCCGGCCAGGCCCACTGCACCTTCCCACGCCCGCCCGGGTTTCTGCGGGTGCTCGAGGCCG
The DNA here is from genome assembly GCA_002007465.1 of Ailurus styani. Taxonomy (NCBI): domain Eukaryota; kingdom Metazoa; phylum Chordata; class Mammalia; order Carnivora; family Ailuridae; genus Ailurus; species Ailurus styani. Next base: position 334,597 of record LNAC01000193.1, read on the forward strand.
GGAAGCCATCCCTGGCCGAGAAACGGAGTCGGTGTGTCCCTCTGGGGCCCAGGGGCACAGTCCCAGGCTGAGGATGTCTACACCCCAACCAACACTTTCTTTGTTTGCCGTTACTGTGCAGTTTGAGACTCGTTTCTTAGCCTCGTTGAGCCTCTTCTTCGTCTGTAATTGCGATGCCCCTGTGGTCCTGCGGTCTCGAGCCCCGAGGACAGTGAGCGCTGTGGGCAGCGGGGGGGCGGGGGGGGGTAGGGTCCGGGTCCCCGACCCCTCCGGCCTCACACTTGCCGCGACAAGCGGTATCGGGAGCCGCTCTGCACGGGGATGGGCACCAGCAAGATGATGCGCTGTGTGTGATACACTCACAGCCGGACAGGCCTGCGCAGGGGCCGAAGCAGAGCGGCCTGGTCGCCCCGTCCCAGCCACTTGGCTGATAAACGCAGCGGACTCGCGTGTTCTAGCAGGTTCCGGGTCGGGCTTGCCGTCTGATGGACGTGGGAACCCCCCAGCAGAGAGGACAGGCACGTGAGGCGTGTATGGGACCCAGGAGCCTGCATGGACAGACGCTCCCGGAGCGCTGCCCGCGTGCGCGGCAGACACGTGCGCCGTGTGTCCTGTCCCCGCCGCTGACCCGTCTCCACAGGCGAAAGGCAGTCGGGCACACTCCAGACACGGGAAGTTGTCCTTTGTCGGCTGATGTTTTCGAGGACACAGCGAAGCCACGCTCTCCACAAAATCAGCGTCCGTGGTGGGAGGGCCCCCGCACACCGTGTCCGCATGCTGTGTCCCAGCTCTTGGAAGCCAGCGCTGCCGCCAGCCTGGTGCCGCCCAGACTCGGTCCCGATGGTCCCCCCTCGCCTGGCCTGGCAGAGGCCGCGGGACTCGTGCTGATGGGAAGGGGCAGCAGGTGACCGAGGTCACAGGTCAGAGTCTGAGAAGCTGGCCCCTCGCATTGCCTTTGACAGCGACCGGGCATCACAGAGCCTTGACTTCTGCAGGCACTTCCTAGCGTGATTTTTTTCTAACAGTTCCTGGGGGTTCGACCAGGCCCTCCGTTTCCATGAGCTCCGAGGGGGTTTTTCCCTGACGAGCTTTAAAAAGAGGAGCTTTTAGGGGTGCCTGGGTGGCTCAGGTTAATCCTCTGCCTTCAGCTCAGGTCATGATCTCAGGGTCCTGGGATCGAGCCCCGCATCGGGCTCTCTGCTCAGCGGGGAAACTTCTTCTCCCTTTCTCTCTCTCTCTCTCTGTCTCTCTCTGTCTCTCTACCTCTGCCCCTCCTCACCCCTTGTTCTCTCTCTCAAATAAATAAATAAAATATTTTTAATTTAAAAAATAAAAATAAAAAAAGGAGCTTCTATATTTAGAAGGAAAGTAGCAACCCTCAACTAACATATTTATTAGGCGCCTACTGTGTGCGGGGGCCGCAGACAGGCTGGGAGCTGTGAGGCTTTACCTTGGCCGCTGGGCTCAAAGAGGACCTGGCCGGGGAGCCGGGAGGCTTCCACCTGAGCCTCGGGTTCGCGGCTGTTGGGGCAAACAGACACTCGGCCAGCTTAGACGGAACATCCCCCGGTCCGGCCGCTTGCTTGGACTATCGGGTCCCGTGTGGTAAATACTCAAACTCAGCGGCTCTTCTTCCTCCAGCGCCCTTCCCACAGTGGACACCCAGACCACGCAGCAGCCCATGGGGTCCCTGTGCCCACGGGACCTTAGTGACGGTGCAGCATCCCGTCCCAAGACCATGGGAGCCCTGACACCCGCCCTTTGACCGGGGCCTCTTGCTTCTTCCCGTGGCACTGGGGAGACGTGGCCGCTGCCCCCACAGCCTGGCCGGGCTCCTCGCTGTCCCGGGTCCTGAAGGCACAGCCCGGCAGGTCACGGAAGTCAGGGCAGGGACAGCACACTGTTGGCACAGCATTTTCGTGGGTGACCCGTAGTGACTGCCCTGTCCTCCATGCTTCTGGCCGTCTTCGCTTGTCGGGGGAGTCTTCCCATCGGATCTCATCCTGCGCCCCTTCCCGAGCTGGATGCCGAGTGGGGCAGGGGGACGTGGACCGTCTTGATCTTGCCAGACTGCACCGGAGATAGTTACCTCCTCTTTCGGAAATCCTGCTTCCTGTGGCCGGGCACGCCTGCTCTTCGTGGCACAGAATCGGCTCCGTGGTGGAACGGCAAGGTGTTGAGGGTGGGCTCCCCAAGGCTCCAGCCTCTGCCGGCCAGTGTGGACCCCGTGAGCAGGTGGCCGGGGCCGTCAGCACAGAGCGCACTCCTCCCGGCGTCCACACTGGCGGGCGGGACCTGGAGCCGCTTTCCCCAGCACCTGCTTGCGCCTGACCCTCCCCGTCCCTTCCACCAAGCTCCCCGGTTGCCTGGTTTGACGGATTCTCGGATACCCCGGGCAGGACCCCGACGTTCAGGGCCTCCTGTCCTCCTGCCTGCACACCTGTGTGTGTCGGGAAGCCCTCCCCGGCGGTTCCTCTACCCGGGAGGCCGGAGTGACTGCCCGGCTTCCACAGCGCCGGCCGCCCGGCGTCCACGGACTCTGGGCCCAGCAGCTTCCCGGACCCGTGCACAGCCTGCGCGGCCCCCACGCCTTCCACCAGCCTTCGCGTCTGTCCGTGTCCGGGCCTGTCTGTGGCGCCTCTCCCGTCTCGCGGGGCTCGAGTCAGCGTTCGTGTGGGAAATTCTGAAGTGGCCGCGACCTTCTGAAGTGGCAATGGCCCAAAGTACCCATCGGAGGAGAATGTATGAAGTGCTTACCCAGCATGGGGCCGGGTCGTCTCAGAAGTTCAAAGACACTAACGTGCTTTCTAAACGTACTTGAACTCTTAAAGAGAATTATGCCGGGAATATGAAGCTGGTTTTGGTGCTCTGTCTTAAATAAGACAAAACAACAACAACAAATATATATATATGCTGTGTTACAAAAACAAGACCAAGAAATAGACGGAGACAGAAAACTACTCAGAGGTGAAACCAGAGAGTGAACGTCTCAGGACGCAGACGTGGAGAGGAGGGCACATGGCCGCGGGCTCCCGCCTGGCTCTGTCGCTGAAGAGACCCCAGCTCAGTCCGGCAGCCCTGCAGAAGGGTGGCTGACCCCGTGCGGGCAGCCCCGGGCTTGGCCGTGTGTGGACCCCCGGCCCGGGTGCCTGCACGAGGCCTGCCCCCTCGAGTCCCCGTGGGACTCACCCCTGCACCGCACAGATGAGGGCTCGGGGGCCCAACGCCTCACCCTCTGCTGGGGGCACACCGCCCCTACATACTTGTGCACGCGCTGGGATTTTCTGGGTTGGAAAAATGCACAAAAATTTCAAACTGCCACAGAAGCGACTGTCCCAAATTCATGCAGGATGGCAGTACTTCGGCTGAGCGTCACTTTCCTTAAAACGCACAGGAAATAACTTCTTTCCCAAACAAACTTTTGGTTTAAATTTGTTTTTCTAAACTCCAGGCAGGATCCCCACATGGGGGTGTTCCGGGTTGGTCGGAGTGACCCAGGCGGTCCCTGGTCTGCCTGTCGTGACCGGTCATGGGTATGGCTCCCACATCTGATAAGCAGGACTCCTTCCCTCTTGGGGGAAAGGCTGCGCACACACGTCCCCCCGATGACGAGGGTACGGGGCCACGGACGTCGCTGCGTCTCGGGGTGGCCGGAATCTCGGCCTCCGCAGTGGGGGAGCTGCGGGTTTGTTGGCAGACGTTCTCGGCCGGGTCAGGCTGACGTGTCAACCATGCTGCATGGGGCAGAGGCCGCGTTTTGGGGTTCTGGGTTTTGTTTTGAAGGGAGGCCAGGAAGAGGCAAAAACAGTGTTTCAGGAGACAAGGCCATGTCCCGAGGGGACCTGGGAGCGGTGTCCCTGCCCCGGAACAGCACGTCCCCGCCACCAGCCCCTCCGCGCCTCCAGGACCCGGCCGGTCGGGTCAGGAGCTGCAGTGACCGTCGGCACAACCTGACCCCTCACAGCTCGGACTTCATATTCCCTTTACTCCTTCCCTCGGAGCCAGGCCGCAGGCTCATGAGGCCCCGTGTGGCCTGGCTGCCTCCGCTCCCCTGCTGCGGACAGACTGACCTCGGGGGCCTGGGGCCCTGACGCTGCCGGCCAGCACCCCCGGCCACCCTCTCCGGACAAGCTCCGGCCCCCTTGGCCAGAAGGGCCAGGACAGGGGGTTTGCCTCCTCCCTGACCCGTCCTCACCCTTCGTGCTGCACGCACATTGCGAGCCACGAGGCCGGCAGGTCGTCCAGATGCACACGGCCCCACGGGTCCGGGCTCACGGGCAAGAAGAGCTTGATTCCTGGTTCCACATTCCGCCTTCCCCGTCGGCTTTCTGCCATCTGCACGTTGGACGTGATTCACGGGTCTTCATCTACAGCCACTCATCCGACGGGCCCAATACGGGGCATGGCCCTACCCGCCCCCCCACTTGGACACAGGTCTGGGAAGGGACGTTCGGTGGCCAGTGGAGAGCGAGGGCTTCGCCTCCAGCCCCACTGGGCAGCCCGGGGACGCCAAGATGCTCACGGAGGACTTGCGTGCAGACACAGGGGGAGACGCCGCAGACGTGAACCCTGAGAGGCTCGGGTCCTGTGTCCACCCCCTTGTCCGTAGAAGAGCTGGAACTTAAGAAGGGGAAGCAGGTGGCCCCACAGAGGACTGCCCAGCAGCGAGATCCCACCAGGAGGGCTTCCCGTGCGGGCCAGCCTGCAAAGAAGAAATGTCGCCAGCGGCGTGGTGTTCCTCCACACACTTCACTGCAGAAGCTTTAAAACCCTCAGGCAGGAAAGCTAACTGGCTGGTGGCTGGCGTACCCACCAGCACTCTTGACAGCTGCCGGTCAGTCCCGGGCTGATTTTGCTCCACGTGTGTGTGCTTTACTCATTTTTTGGCTGAACTCTCTCAAAGTGAGTTTTAGGCATCGTGACATCTACGTCAATACTTTAGCCTGTGCCTCCTAAAAATAAGGATGTTACGTTCTCCTGCATTACTGCAACCCTGTCGTTCAGGTTCGTCGGCGGCACTCCCGGGCACTCCGGGCACCTCCGGACGCGGAGTGTGGGCCGTGTGTAAGCAAGGTGCATCACGGCACCTGGAGCTTCCCTCTCTGTGGGCTTTTGTTTTCTGGTGTGACTTGGCCCGAATGGAGCTGCCGTCCTACGGACCCCATCCCCATTCTGGTGTCACGCACGGTCGGGCTGGGAGTCTGACCGTCCCGACAGGTCCGCAGGAAGCTCACCTGCTGGCTTGCAGGCCCGCTCCCCCACCCCCCGCCCCGTTCTGGTCTCGCAGCCGAGGCCCAGGGCGCCATGGGGCTGAGAGCGGCCGTGCCAGTCTCCACATCTGCACAGGGCTGCCGTGAACATGATCCGCGAGCGTGCTTCTGTGACCCCGGAGGACTCGTGAACGCCTGAGCTCCTCCACGGGGCTGGCAGTGAGTGGCATCCGCTGACCACCCCTCAAGCCCCTGTCTCTGCGCTTCCGGATTTGGAAAGAGACGGTCCAGGCAGAGCCGTAATCAAACGCATTTTCTCTGAATCTTCTGTTGGCTTCCTTTGCACCAGACAGAGGCTTCACACCTGGTGAGATGTTTAGGTTTGAACAAACGCCGCTGAAATGGCTCTCAGTCCTCGTCCTCTCTGTTTTCCGCCCTCAGCCCACTGAGGGCGTCAGCCTTCCCGACACTTGTCCTGTGAGGCCTGCGCCCTCACCTGACCCCGTCCTTGGATGGACGACCCCACGTGACCTTCGACATCCCGCAGGCCCTGCTGCTCCGGGCACCTGTCTCTCCTCTCCTGACCCGGGGTATTTGCAGCTGTGCCCTCAGGGCCCCCACACTGAGCGTTCCCATCTCTCTGGGGCTGGGCTCCTTTCTAGAATCTCTGGAACAAAGTTCTCTCGTTTGCTTCCGTATTAACTGCCCGGCCAGGGTTTCCTTTCTGGGGACGTAACACTTTAAGATGAGTTGGCCACGTTCCTCTCAAGGTCGCCAAGCACTCAGCGATGTTGTCCTTGTTAGAGGTCCGTGCAGGTGAGTAGCGGCACTCGGCTGCGGACTCCCGGGACCTCAGGAAGTCGGGATTCGAAGCCGCACTTCCCGTTCCTAACCCCACGCGTCCCTCCCTCGCCCCCTCCCCTCCGCTCCTTCCCACCCGGTCTCCTGTCCACTTCGTTCCTGCTGGCCCGGGGAGCGCTCGCGCGCCTAGCGCAGGGAGACTTCCAGAAGACGCGCCGGGGACCTTCCTTCCACGTCCGCCTCTCCGTGTAGGGACCCCGGACACTCCACTTGGGGTCTGTGGCCCTGGGGGTAGGGAGGCCAGAAAACTAGGTTTACACGGGTCAACACTTGACCCCACAGGGGCTGGGTGTGCAGTGCCGGGCCCCAGACACCAGGAGCCCCTGGAGTCGGTTCCTGCTTGTGCTGCGCTATGCACACAGGCTGTGTGCACGGGTGCCTTGTCCCCAGGGCTGCGCGGGGCTGTCTCGCTGTGGTCCGGCCCTCGTCCTCCTCTGTGCTGTCATTCCCCGGCAGAGCAAGATGCCAGTCCTATTTGGGGATTTCCTATTTGGGGATTTCTTTTGGAGAGACCTGCAGAGATGTGGGTGAAACTCTTGAAGCCACCACAGACCGGGCTGTCGTGGGGCTCTGAGACCTCCTGTTGCCACGTCCGGGGCCAGAGGCTGACCGGAGGCTCCGTGCTGGGTGACGGGCAGGGTGACAGAACGGCTCGCATTCCCTCACCAGCTGGGGGCGCGGGAGGGTGCTGTGACTCTGGGACCTCACCACCCAGACCGCCCGAACGCAGCATCGTGTGCTGACCCGAGGGGCCCTGAGCGGAACACTGTTGCTTCTCCTTCTGGGAGGTTTGGAGATCTTCCGAGTTCGAGCTCAGGGTTTCCAGCATGCTTACCTGAGAGCAGAGCGCCCGCTTGCTTACTGAGGAGGGGAGGGCCACGGAAGAAGCTTGAGCCGGCCTTTCTGGAGAGGACTTGTGCTTCAGAGCAAGCACGTTTCCTGACCTCACTGCGGTCTTCAGCTTCCCGGGCCTGCAAAGAAGCATGTTGTCTACGTAGCTCCTCAGTCTCGAAACAGATCTATGGAAGTTTAGAGCTTTGCTCAACGACGCCAAGTCCAAGTCAGTAAAGACGTTGCCACGTGTGACTGGCTGGGCTCGCTAGACCTGCTTTCGTGGCTGGGAGGCCGAGGACAGCACAGAGCTGCAAGCTGTGTGCTCACAACGCACCAGACCGTGCACGGACCCGCGAAATCTGAGGAGAAGCTGGAGGCCACGGACGCCGCTGAATTTCTCTGGGTGACGGGTCTCCGTTAAAGACTCGGAGCCCTGACTCCGCAGCACACAGCGCCGGGGGCTCGCCGGCCATACTCCGCATTTCCACCGGCCACTCCGCCAAAGTAAAGGAAACGGCAGCGGCCAGCACGAGGGAAAGCCGTGACCGCTGGCGGGCCCCACGAGGACGTGGGCGGACGCTCAGGGACGACTTCTCTCGCGTGCTGTCAGTGTCCACTGCGGACCCCCCACACCTGATCCGAAGGCATTCAACGTCCAGGAATTCATCTGCTCGTGAAGGTCATCGACCCACGTTGATCAGTTCACTTGGCACGAATGACGTAAGCAGGATGCCTAACGAGACAGGCCCCTTCGTGCCACAGGACGGGTCACAAGGAAGCCTCCACGCGCCGCCCTTGCACAGCCCGTGTGGACGCTCTCCAGAGGACGGCAAGAGCGGGGCGTGCCCGCGCGTGGTTCACCAGCCCTCCACACGGACCCTGGGCTTCGTGTGCTCTTTGTCCCACGGAGAATCAAGAAGAAATTCTAGAACTTGTTGCTTCTGTTGGCATTTATGAAAATCAGTTCAACCTAAGGTGGGGACACTGCGTTTGTCCTGTTCCATCTCTGGCACCATGTCCACGGAAGAAGGAAGGGAGTAGGTGTGAAGCTGCTCTTGAGCAGAGATCACGCTGGAGAAGCTTGAACGGGGAGCTGAGAAGAGGAACGTGCCCCACACGGCAGTGTAGATAACAAGGTTCCTCTTGGTAGGTGTCTTTCTCCTCCTGTCCCTGACAAAGCTCACTGTTGTGGGTCTCGTGAGAGAAAACAGTTCCATCTTAGGGCCAAATACAGACAGGAAGACGCTGAGTTCCCATTTCCTGGCTGCTGAGCGAGGTCTTGAAGACCCTGGAGAACACAGGCCCTTGTCAACCGAAGGGCAAGCCCCCACGGGGCCACACGTCTGCCTCCGCTGTTGGGGCCCCCGTGTCTGCTCCCGGGGCCGGCGTGCGTGTTCACGAGGGCTGTGCTCAGTCGGGGGAGCAGAGGCGAGGGCGAGGACCGTGTGCTCATGAGCTCGGCCCCCGCCTCGCCTCCAGCTTGCTCGAGTGACCTCGGGGGAGTCTGCAATCCCGCCGGGCTGCACAAAGACTAGACGAAGCCAGGCTCAACTTGATGGCAGCTCACTGGCTCCCACATTGGCTGTTTTAAAAAGACGAACAGGAAAACGTGAACCACAGGAGCGTCGAGACTTGCCCAAGCCATCGGAAAACCCCCTGGGCCGCCCCTGCGACGTTGTGTCCCTCCGCTGGGCTCTGACCCTTCTCAGGTGGCTGCAGCTGCTCCGGAGGGAGGCTCAGATGGCCCAATGTTATTTTTAAAGATTATTTATTAGAGAGAGAGTGCGAGAGAGAGAGAGAATATGTACAGGGTGAGAGACAGAGGGAGAAGCAGACTCCCCCCTGAGCTGGGACCCCAACGCGGGACTCGATCCCGAGACCCTGGGATCCTGACCTGAGCCGAAGGCAGACGCTTCACCGACGGAGCCGCCCAGGCGCCCCGGATGGCCTGGCATTAGAAGCAAAACAGGTTCACCATTAACTTTGAAATGAGCGTGTTGCTGCTGGAGTCAAGCGTGTGATGGGAGGGCAGCAGATTTCCGAAGCTCTTGAAGCCCTGGTCCCAGACTCAGCAGCGGCTTTAAAAGCGCAAAGCGAGCCCAGCTGAAACGGCGCTTCGCGCGGAGTGTGACAGAGCCCAGCTGTCCTCGCCGCCGGGCTTGGGCGCCCCACACAGCTCGTCCCCTCAGCCGTCAGAGTGCCGAGCACAATGCCAGACTGCATTTTTATTTCACCGAGACTCACACAGTAGTGAAGTGTTAATGTTCTGACTAGAAAATCCAGCCGAGGCTTGTTCACTGGGCTGGTTGCCCGCAGGACAGAAGCGTGAAGGGTGCCCAGCAGCCCCCAGGCCGGCACCCGTCCAGCTGGTGACGTCTGGGGCCTTCACAGCACGCGCTCTGAGGCCAGAGATCGGGGGCTGCCTTTCTTCCCCCCGAGACGCCTCCCGTCCCTTCGCCAGTGACCCTGCTCTTTGTAAATGTTCTCTGACCGTCAGGAGGGGTCTGCGTGGCCGCGATCAACAGTGCCTGCAGGCGGCTGTGGTGAACGTACTTCTAACTGGGCAGGGCTCCTGGGAGGCCTTCTGGAACCCTCTAGAAGCAGCCAGAGCGCTGCTTTTTTATTCCAGAATCCTGTCGGCCGCCACAGTAGACCCAGTGCGTCCTTCAGAAATGACGCCTGCTCCTGAACCACTCACCACCGTCTCTAGCTTGATGGGTTCATGAGGCACTGGGCTTCTTGAACTTCGTTCAGGGATAGTGTAACTGGGTCTAAGCTCCGTCCGCTCGCTGCACAACAGGCCAGTAAGCCAAGAGGCAGGAAAGCGACTTAGTCCAGAAAGCCAACAGACCAAGATGGCAATCTGTCACCCTAAAGAACCAACTGGCCTCCCACAAATGCAGGCTTCTTCTATGTTGGGAGAAGGGAATGCCAGCTGGTGCAGCTGCTCTGGAAAATAGTGTGGAGGTTCCTCAGAAAGTTAAGAATAGAGCTACCCTACGACCCAGCAACTGCACTACCGGGTATTTACCCCAAAGACACAGATGCAGTGATCCAAAGGGGCATCTGCACCCCAATGTTTATAGCGGCACAGTCGCCAAACTGTGGAAAGAGCTGAGATGCCCTTCAACAGACGAATGGATAAAGAAGATGTGGTCCATATACACAATGGAATATTACGCAGCCATGAGAAAGGTGAATACCCAACTTTCGCATCAACATGGACGGGTCTGGAGGAGATTATGCTGAGTGAAGTGAGTCAAGCAGAGAAAGTCAATTATCCTAGGCTTCACTTGTATGTAGAATATAAGCAATAGTGCAGAGGACGGTAGGGGAAGGGAGGGAAAATCAAATGGGAAGAAATCATGGAGGGAGACAAACCCTAGGAGACTCTTGACTCCAGGAAACAAACCGAACGTTGCTGGAGGGGAGAGGGGTGGGGGGCTGGGGAAACCGGGGGATGGGCATGAAGGAGGGCACGGGATGTGATGAGTACAGGGTGTTCCACGCAACTGATGAAATCACGGAACACTCCATCCGAAACTAATGATGTACTGTATGTTGACTGAGTTTAAATAGAGAGAGAGAAGAGCAAGGGGAGGGGGCTGGAGTCCAAAAGTGACTGATGACTGTAGACATCCCAGAGCCAGAAAGGGTCTGGGGAGGATGGCGAGACTTCTTTGTCCTTGGTCGCTTGCTCTGGGTGGCTGGGAATCTGGCCACGATGGTCCTGTAAATCTTGGACTTAGCAACTTCCACACACACTTCCGTATCTCCTCGGGGTTTCAGGTGGGGGTGGTTTTCCTGAGTCTGAGCTGTCAGCAGACTTCCTGCAGTGACTAGTGTGCCTACGTGCAGGGCTGAGCAGAAGTTCCCAAGCTACAGGTCGCAGCTGCGAGGGAGGTGGGGGCAACTGGAGGCAGGCGCCCTGAGTTTCTCCTGCACAGTAAGGTTTGCAGCGGATTAGGATGTCAGAGTTGACCAATTTTCCTGGTAAATTTTATTTTAGTTTCCTGCCACTGACAATTTTCTCTGTCTCAAGAATAAAGGTGTGCAGAAATCCAAGACCAGCACAGTCCCATGAGCACATGGGATTTTTGTGTCATTATTCACACCGTAGGGAGACACCTCTGCGGCCACCATCATAAACGCCTTCAGAGCATTTCCACTACCTCCGGGTACAGAGAGCATACGCGTAGGTGAGAGTATCATGTGACGCACGCGCTCTTCCTCGTCTCTCGACGATGCTCGTCTGTCTTACCTCTACTGGAATAAAGCTAACGTCGGTACCTCAGTAAGACCCATGGGATGATGTCCAGTCCAGTAGACTCACCAAGTTTCCAAAGCCCCAGAGTTGTTGACCAAAAAAAGAAAAAAAAATTAAGTAAAATCTCCTAGAGAAATGAGAGGAAAACAAGCCATGGCCCTCACTGCCCGCACGGCTTTCCAGGTTGGGAGCCTGGAACTGACGCTCTGCTGGGATGCGGGACCGAGGTCCGACACTCACAGCCCCACCCCCCGTCCCTGACTTCCAAGGCGCCAGCCAGCTTGTCTTTAGTTCCTCAGAAGAAAAAAGCAGGTGTTGTGCGTGGCACCCAGAGGCACCGACTGGACCGAAGAGAACAGGGTTGTGCCCGCCGCCACGTTTGGTGGCTTTCAGTTCTCGGCTGCGCCTCACGGGTCAGAGAAGGTGGCCGCACAGCCAGGACGGCGGGAGGAGGGAGGGACTGTCGAGGGTGTCCCTCCCCTGAGCTGTTGCCATCGGAACCGGCACCGCCTTGCTCCCCGCGCTCCCCCATCTGCGTCCCTCCGAGGGCGCAGCTTGGAAAGCCTGAAAATAGGCAAAGAGGGTTGTCACTGTACACAGGAGGGTGGTTATTCCGGAATCAGAATTAAGAGTAATTCAGGGACCAGACGCACTAGGCGTGGCGACCCCGTGGCCCTGACCTCCACCAGTGTGTCCGGTTGCCACGTCCAGTCCCAGTGTGTGTTTGAGGGCTCCCCCTGCACGGTCCCTCTTCCTTCTTCAGCCACATTTTCTATTTCTCCCGTTCTCTCTTTAAAAGAAAATTTCTGTCATCTCCAGAACTGAACCGTTTCCAGACCACAAAATTGTATACAGAGAAGAGTGGTCTGATAGCTCAGTATTCACATAGATACGTATCTGCTGTCTGGGCCACATATGTCCGCTGGCTGAAGGGAAACCCCAAAGAAAATCCTGCAGAGGAACCCCTGATCCTGGCATCTGGTCTCTGAGGAAAACCCGAGAACATGTCGGTTCTGCCTGGTGAAACCCAGTGTCATTTTCCCACAGCCCCTGCTTCCGCGCCCCGAGGCGGAGGGAGCGGGAATGGAGGACAGAGGAGGACGCACCATGGAGTGGCCTCCGCGGAGCCCCAGGGAGGGACACCAGCGTGGCGGCGGGCAGCCCTCGCAGGGCGTTCGGCTCCTGCTGTCCCCTTGGGTAGCCCCTGGGGACCCTGGCCTATGTGCTGACCTAACTTCTGCCTTTGCTTGCAGACGATCACTCCAGGGTCCTGCTGAAATCCGAGAACAGCCACAGCAACTCGGACTACATCAACGCCAGCCCCATCGTGAGTACCTCCTGGAGGGGCCTCTTGTCCTCGGTCGGGAGCCCGCGTGGTCTCAGCCGGGCGACCGTCTCAACCGGTGACTAGCTAACTAGGCAGGTAGTCTCGACCAGACAACTGGTCTCGACGGGGTGACTAACCAACTAGGCAGTTAGTCTCAACCAGGTGACTGGTCTTAACCAGTGACTACCAAACCGGGTAGTCTCAACCAGGTGATTGGTCTTGACGGGGTGACTAGCTAACTAAGCAGGTAGTCTCGACCAGGTGACTGGTCTTAACCAATGACTACCAAGCCAGGTAGTCTCAACCAGGTGATTGGTCTTGCTGGGGTGACTAGCCAACTAGGTAGGTAGTCTTAACCAGGCCACTGGTCCCAACCAAATGACTAGTGAACGAGGTTATTAACATTAGCCAGGCAACTAGTCTCAGCCAGGTCATTAATCTTAACCAGGTGACTCATCTCAACCAGCTGGCCTGGGCTGGGTCCTCCCCAGGCGAGAGCAGCCCTGGGTCCACTGGCTTGAGGGGCCAGCAAGAGGCCGCTGGTTTTCTGACTGGAACCCATGGCTCCGAGGAAAATCTGTGGTTGGGGGCATTCCTCCTTTCTAGACCCACTTGTTCCCTACTCGTTCGGGGGAAATGAAAGCAATTAGACCGCACCCTCCCCTTGATAAAAGGATGGGGGCAGCGAGGCAGACGTGTGTGCGGCTGGTCCCCGGGGTGTTTCCAGGCGGCCTTCCCCTCAGACAGGCAGCAAGCCGTGCACAGCGCTGTGCCTCCCGGGCCGGGCTTTCCGAGAACCGAACCCCTGGGGGCCCCTGACCCGCAGCTCTCCGGCTCCCAGAGAAGCCCTGCAGCCCACGGCCGGCGTGAGCCCGTGGGAGAGCGGCGGGAGGGGAGGTCGGAGCAGCCGGAGGGGGACGAGTCACAGGCCAGACTACACAGCGCGCAGCCAGGCTTTTCAAAACGAGGTCAGGATGATCGTGAGTGGGAAGCCAGTGGAATGAGCGTCCACGGCATGAGAGCGTCAGGCGGCGTGGCTGCGGGCGGAGAGTCGGGGAGCAGGTGGGGACTAACGCGGGAGGTTGGGTGTGTCCCCCCCCGGAAACCGCGGGCGCCGAGGTTGGTCATCAGGGAGGCGTCAGGACAGCTCGCCGAAGTGTCAGATTTGCGTCCAGCGGAGTAGCACGCGTGGGATCCCAGCCTGGGGAGCTTGCCGGGGGTCTGTGGGTGCCCGAGGGAGGCAGTGAGGCCGTCTCTGCTCTCAGGACACACCCCGCGGCGTCCCGACAACCCCTTGCCTTCCCACAGGAGCAGGCTTTCCTTGAGAACGTTCACCCTCTGACTTCAGGCCGCAGCACCTGCGGGTAGAACATTCTAGTGGTTCCGTGTGTTTCCAGGGAGCCTGGCGTATCGGGCTTATTCCTAGGAGCCCAGTGTGCCACGGGTCAGAGCCCGACTCCTGGCCCTCACGGTGCACAGCGGAGCACCGTGTAGCATCCTCACCGTGAGAAAGCGGGTTAAGAGCTGATCTGCTGCTCCGTCTACACCCCCTGAGCCCAGCCCTCGGCCCCTGCAGTTGCTGGTAAGCAGTGGCTCCGTTTCCGCTGGCAGGCAGACCTCCAGGACTGGCCCATCCGTGTTCCGAGGTTCTCGTCCTGAGCCTCTCCGTCTCTCTCAGTGAACGCTCTGCTGGGCTCAGTATCTTCAGTCAATTCTGATTCAGAATCAAGCCAAAGCCTCGGGTGTACAGCCTCTCCTTCTGCGGGTAGAGCAGGGTTTCTGGTGGGGGAGCCGTGAGGGCCTGGACGTGGTCCCCCGCGGTGGCCAGGGTGCCGGCCGCTCAGGTCTGCCTGCGCCGCGTGTCCTCCTGCTGGGCTCCTTGTCCCGGGCGGAACCACGTGACCGGGCCAGGCCGAGAAGCCGAGCAGTGAGCGTCAAGCCTAAAGGGGGGGCGTTCAGAGTTGGGGCGCGCCCAGCTCCCTGTCCCCCTTGATGGGTCCCAACTGCCCACTGCCCGGCGATCTCCGGCTGAGGTGAGATGTCAGCGCAGAAGCCACGTCCTCGGAGGCCGTCCAGAGGTGCTGGCGCTCCCACGAGACCCGAGCTGCTCCTGCGCTTCTCGCCGTTCCGGCCGCGCCTCCCTTGCGGGAAACATGGGGCAGCACCCCCACCCCGACCCCACGGGGCCGGGGCTCGGGTCAGGCGGCGATGCCAGGGGAGAGAGGATTTAAGGCATCTTTTCTGTTTCCCCTTCATTTCACGCCACAATTCTCTTTTTTCTCGTTTGGGTTGTAAGAATGAACCGAGGTGCCTCTTCTTTCTGAAATGACTGAAGGTACGGTGATAATGAGCGTCCTAGCAGCACTTGAACGGAAAGCTCACAATTACAGCCCAAGAAGACCCTGGCTGCGCGGCCTAAAACTATGATAATTACATCTGTCATATTTCTACTCGGTCCTCGTCAAATTCCAGGGAAGTCGTCCGGTGGTAAATAACGTGCAGTCGGGCTTTGAGAGCAGAGGTCATGGACGTAACCGGGAATTCTGTGCTCCCGCCCGCGGGCGTGGGCTCCGCGGGGAGTGCTCCCCGGCTCTTCCCGAGGACGCGGAGTGAGGCAGGTCGTTACCACGCCTGACACGCCGTGTGCTCGAAACAGCACACACTTCGTGACCAGGAACGGGTCTGAAATTCCCAGACTCGAAAATAAACTTACTCTTCGTTCCGCTGTTCACTGAGGGAGAAAAAATTGTTGAACATTTTAGTTCAGAACGCATTTAACTAACGTGAGGGGCGCACCTGGACTCCTCAGGAAAGCGACCGGTCAGGTGTCCTGAATATCACAGAAATGAGCCAAATATGGGAGCCAACTCTCTGGTTCTCAGAAAATATTTACAAGCAAGCAGCTATGTGTGTATATTCTATTTGATAATTTACTTGAATCTCAACTCAGAAGAAAAAAACGTGAAAACAGCTTCAGCTCCTAAGTCAGCCTTTCTCGCATCTGTCACAGAAGCTACCGTTTCTCAGTAAATTCCCCCACGAAGACTCGGTGTCTAGAAAATTGACTTGAAAACTCTGGCTTGATATTCAGTTATTTTGGAGAAAACGGTCTGTGAGATTTGCTCTCAAGGTTAGGAAAAACGGATGCAGGGGCAGGCAGATTGGCACAGAGAAGGAAAACGTGCGTGTTTACACTCAGAGTCTCGGAGGAAGAGGCCTGGCCCCGCACCGCTTCCCAGGTCACGGTCAAGACGAGGGTCAGGCGGACCGGACGCGCTCTCCGTGCAGGACGCAGCAGCGGGCAGCCCGCCGGCTTCATCCCCGAGCGCTTCACGGCTTCAGGACGCGGGTCCCTGGTCTGAACACGCTGAATGCTTGAGCTTAAAAATCTGTTTGGTTTATACACCGGAGAAATTATTGCTGCGTTCGTCATGCAGGTTGGAGTTTCTGAGAGCCACTCACACCCATTTAATAAGTGGCATTGCTCGGCTGAGAACAGACGGCCAGGACTGCTTTGTGGAGCCTGTGCGTTCAGGAATGCCCGGGACACACCTTTCCCGGACAGCCACGCATCGTGGATTCCACACAGTTCTCTTTCTTCTGGGGAGAAACATGACATCGTGAAAACAAAGTGGTGGTGTCAGTTGTACTTGGTGCCCGGCGCCCCGTGGCCCTTGCTTTGCTCTGCAGTCACTGGGAGTGAGTGCTGTTTGTTTTGGGGGCCCTCTGCCTCCCGCGGTCCCCCAGGGAGGCGGCTACCTGACGGCGTGGCGTGAACCACACCGGCTTTGACCGACAGCCTCGGCGTGACCAGCAGCACACCCCCACGGGCACGCACGTGGCTTCCCAGAGCCGGCGGCCCGTGGGGGTCACGTGGGCGGCCTCCCTCCTCCCCGCGCCCATCTCACAGACCCTGACCGAGGGGCCCAGACACAGCAGCTGACGTCTCCCCCGTCCCGGAGCTGAGGTGTGCGAACATGACGTGTGTACAAGTGGAGAGCAGCCTGCAAGGAACAGGAGCGTAGCGAGGGCTGGGGAGAGGCAGCTCGGATCTCAGCAGGCTGCGGACGCCGTGCTCACGCCCTGGGCGTGGCGCAGGAAGACACCGCCACGTCCACCAGGTCCGTGCGCCAGAGTTCCTGGTGCAAGAGGGCTGTGAGGAGAAGCTTACTGATTGCTTCTGACTACCCTTCTCCTGCCTCGGAAATCTTAAATATAAAGCTTCTGTTCACTTAGTTAAATGTTTGCTTTACTCTTTTTCAGTGAAAGACTGCACAAAACCGTGAGAAGGCCTTCTGTGGCCTGATAATTGCTGCACATACAAAGCCCTTCCGCCCAGAATCACTGTCTGTTGAACAGACTGTGCGTGGAAGGAAATAATTCTGTGTTTGAATCGTCGTTGCACAGATGACACCTTTGTCCATTCTGTGATTGTGACGCTATCTACTGTCTCCCAAGTGGCCACCGTGCGGCCACGGCCAAGGAAGTGGGAGACGGGTGGGCCTTGTCCGCACTCTCCCTGGCCACGGCAGGCCACCCAGGCCACCCAGGCCACGGCAGGCCACCCAGGCCACGGCAGGCCACCCAGGCCACGGCAGGCCACCCAGGCCACCCAGGCCACGGCAGGCCACCCAGGCCACCCAGGCCACGGCAGGCCACCCAGGCCACAGCAGGCCACCCAGGCACCACAGTCGGTTGCCTTGTTTACCCTCCCGTCAGGTTTTCACTTTTAATCACAGCTTTCCCAGTTTGAAAGCAGCTAAGTGTGCTAGTTTGAACACGCTAACGATTTTTAAATGTGGTGCTCTCTAAATTGCTCTGGGCAAAAAACCACATTTGAAAAGGAGGTGGGTTTTACTTTCTATGCAGAATTGTTCACTGGAAAGAGATGGGGTTTTTGTAAATAGGTGTCACCCCCAGCAAATGCCTGTTTTGAAAAATCAAAACTCCTTATTTCTGCTAAGCTTTTCTACTGAAACATTTTAATTGGGGCTTTCAGCGAGCATAACGTGATTTTACCTGTATTGTGTGTGTTGTGCTGAATTTGAAAACGAGGTCCGATCTTAATTGGGAATCACTACATCGGAGGCAGAAAAGGCCTTTTCCTGCCGCCCACCCCCGGCGTCCCCCGGTGGTTCTGTGGGAACGACTTACATCTGCTCTCCCGCGGGGCACGTGATGATAAGGTGGGCCACGCACCCTTGGGTTCTTCCAGCCGTCGGCTGTGCAAGGACTCACCGGATCCACAGGCCGCGGCTCCCGCACCTCCCACGGCTGTGCTTCAACCCCGGCAGGGGCCGTGCGCTTCGGTGGCTCCGGGATGGACACCTGGCACCCCCATCGGCTGCCATACAACCTTGTGTCCTTTTCTCCCCGTATTGGGAAGTATCTTCTTAACAACTGTCTTTAAACACAGAGAACGTCACATCTTTCCTCAAACCCTGGTATCGGGAGAGTCAGTCCAGCACCGGCAGGGAGAGAATCAGGGACTGAACAAGAGGCCCAGTCCGCCCCCTGGGGTGGTCTCCGTGGCCCATCCGTCCGGGGTGTGCGGCGGACCGGGAAGTCCTGGGAGGGGGCAGGGCTGTCCATTCGACACCCCTCAGCCTTCCCCCCGATTTCCTGCTGCAGCCTTTGTTCCCTGGGTCCCTTTCTCCCTGCATTTTCCTGCCTAGACATCTTTGAGTTAAGTGTCCCAACGAAGGTGTTTCAAGCCAGACTCCCTCTGCTGAGACCTGCAGGCTGCGCCGGCACGAACCCACCGGCCAGGAAGCCCACCGCCGCACACTGTGCTGTTTGTCTTCAGCCCCTTGCCCGGCTCCGTAGGACTGGACTCGGAAACGAGCTGCTGGAAGGCCGAGCCCATCTCTGGGGACGCCGCGCTCGCAGCGCTCGCAGACCCGGGCCTGACCCGGGTGCTGGCACATCTCCGGGTGACAGGAACCGCCCCATGTCAGGGGACCTAACCCTCCGTGGGAGGCAGGATGCACGTGTTCGTCCGTTCTTCCAGGACCCTGAAGGGGGTCCCGTGGGCGGGTCGCTGGCCTCACCTGCCCCGGCCCCACATCTGCAGTTCTCACAAGAGGCTTGTTGACTAGAACTCTGCACGTGGCCCGCGGTGGGCGTGCGGGCAGCTCCCACGCAGGCGGCCAGGGTCGAGGCTCCTAGCTGGGGCGGAGGCCACGCGTGCTGGCCCGTGGCTGAGCTGGTCTAGAGCCGCTGGCATCCGTGGAGACCCCCCACGTGGGCGCCCCACCCGTCTCTGCGCAGGGCCACGGGGCTCCGCTGAGACCCAACCGCTGTTGCGGTCAGGGGGCTGGGGGGCAAGGAAGACCGACCTGCTCTTCTCACCTCTGAGACCCCAGGGCTCCGTGGGGCTGGCATGCGGTGGGGGACACGCCGCCTTCACCTCCTCCGTAGCCATGTTCTCTTTCCCGCTTGTCGCCCAGCTTTCTAGCTCATCTTTGCTCCTCTCCTCTCGTCTCTGCAGATGGATCACGACCCTAGGAATCCGGCCTACATCGCCACCCAGGGACCACTGCCTGCCACCGTGGCCGACTTCTGGCAGGTGAGTCTGCTGCAGCCAGAGCCTTTTCTGGAAACAGGATCTTGATAAATTGATCGTGAGTAACGTCACGGATTCGATTCCGTAAATGTAAACTTGCTTCTTGTGTGGCGTACATCCAATGTTACTTGATTTCAGAATGTATACGGGTCCTTTTGATGGTTTTTTTAATCGATCGTTTATTTTTCAACACTGCAGAGATTGAATGCTTTAAAGATCCTAACTTTTTTAAGCACTTTACAACTTTATTTCATGAAATACAGAGAAATCAAATCAATGGGTGTTTAAATCATTATATTCTGTCCAAATGTGTCTGTATCTATCGTTCTCTCCCCCGGCGGTAAAAAACAGTGCTCAGGTCATAGTTTCTCTTCCTCATAGATCTCTGTTGTGCATTTTACGAGCCAGGCTAGTCTGTTCCATCCAGCGGAGTCCTGGACGCCCGGACCGAGGCTCAGCTTCTGACAGCCGGCATGAGCCCGAGCCGCAGAGGGCAGACCAGGGCAGCGAGGGGCCTCCCCTCCTTCCCCCGCGGCCTCCGGCCTCAGCCGAGCCACAGAGCTAAGTGGGAAGGGGCTTTGCGAGGTGGCCCAGTCGCACTGACCCCCCCGTGCGTCAGACACGCCGCCGTCCCCAGCCCCAGCGGGGGGCTTCCGACCAGCCAGCCGAGCCCGTGGGGGACAGGGGTGAGAGGGCGACCCGTGCGGGGCTCGTGGGTGGACGGAGCGCCTGTGAGGGCGGCAGGCCCCCCCATCCCCAGCCACGCGTCCAGACGGGGTCACCTCGGATCCCTGGTGGTGACGCCGGCGTCTAACGTTGCATTTCTAGGACGAGTGCCTCCGCGGGCTGACGGGGCTCCCCGACGTGCCCGTCGCCCTGTGTGGGCTCCTGGGCCGGGGGTTCTGGAGAACTCGGGAGGGGGTCTGGGTCGCGCCCCCGCCTTCTCAGCGTCTCGATCCCGGTACCGATGCTTACCGCAGCCGCCACGCAGAAACCAAGATCGGAGCAGGTCCACACGGCCCCAGACTCTGCCTCGCAGCCTTCACGCTGCTGAAGAAAATAAAACCAGCCCCGCCTCAGGGTTCTGTTGTCCAGCTTGTAGCCGTGGCATAGAGCCACTGAACTCGCGCCAGAACGGCGGGAGGACAGGCGGTCCCCCCAGCCACGAGACGCCACGTCACACCCAGAGCGGCCGTGTGGCCTGAGTGTGGGGCCTCCCTGCTCGGAGATCCCAGCGCCCATGGGCCGCCTGGTCCTGCGACACCTGCTCCTGTGGGACCCTCATGCAGAGGCTCAACTGAGGCTCACGGGAGCCCACGGATCGTGGCTCTGCTCTGAGATCCTCCCGGGAGAATCTGCTCAGGCCGTTCTGCTCGAACGGCTTCCCCGGCTTCTGACGCGCGGGAGGAAGGGACAAAGAAAATTCCAAGTTGTGCGATAGGATGACCTTGACCTTGACCCATCATCCATTTCTATCAACCTTTAGGTGCCGGCTGTTGCTTCCCCCGTGTGAGGCTCTGGCAGGCACATGGACACTTCCAGCGGTACAGCTGCTCACATCCACGGCCACTTACCGTGGACCAGGTCCTGTGTGGGGGTGTGTGTGGGGGCTGACACAGTGTCTGCTGTCATAACAGAGGGGCTCCTGCTTTGCCCAGGTCACGTGGCTTGTGAGTGTGAGCCCTGCGATGTTTCTCTCGCCGCTTGGTCCAGATGGATGTAGTTGTCGGGGTGACTGGGTCGCCGGGTCTGCAGGGCGTGGGTCGCTCTCCAGAGTGTCTGCAGGTCTGACGTTCAAGGAACGGAAGAACCCATCTTATTGAAGCAGTGAGAGAAAAATGACCACGGGCAAGAACACAGCCTTGGCCTCACTGCTCAGGACACGCTCGTGTCCCTCCGATTGGTAGCAGGTGTTCCAGCACAAGAAGGCTTTGCGGGCGACAGGCCCGTGCTCTGGGGACCATTGTCCACGACAGCCCACTGAAGCCACTGAGAAGTCGGTTGTAAAGAAACTGGTTCTGTGTCCTCCAGACGCCCTTGAGCTAGATGCCGTGGCCTCGAGCAGGGCTGGGGCGCCACTTCTCCGTGGCCGCCGTAACATGACAAAGTAGCACAGAAATGCTGCAGGCTGGTGGCCTGAGACCAGGCGCGGGCAGGACTCGTTCCACCGGGAGGCTCATGGGAGATCCTGCTTGTGCCTCTGTCTCCAACGTCTGCTCATGGCCAGCACAGCTTGGGGTCCCCTGGCTCGCGGATGCATCACCCCACCTTGGCCTCCATCTGCATGGTGACCCCCACAGGGTGTCTGTGTTTCTGTGCTCAAATTTCGCTCCTCTTCCAAGGTCGCTGGACATTACACTAAGGGTCCGTTCGGACCAGGGTGCCTCATCTTGAACACCCCTGCAGAGGCCCTATTTCCAAAGAAGGTCCCGTGCACAGGTTCCAGGTGTGCATGAGCTTTGGGGGACAGTACTCCGCCCATCGGTCAGAAAAGAGCACTGACTGGGACCGAATACTCTGCGGCTGAGACAGACACGTGGCCACCGTGGGAATCCAGAGAGGCCGCTGGGCAGCAGGGGCAGGGAGGTCGTCAGCGGCGGGTCACAAGCCAGGTCGACAGCGACGGGTCACAAGCCAGGTCGACAGCGGCAGGTCACAAGCCAGGTCGACAGTGACGGGTCACAAGCCAGGCCCAGCACGTCCAGAGCGCGGAAGTCCCCGGGCTTCTCAGTTCACTTGCAGGAGGGAGCCAACAGTCCCGCAGCCTGTGGCAGCCCACAGGCCCCGGAAAGCTCTGGCGGTCGATGAGCCGTGTGGGGCGGGGACTGTTGAGACTGGAGGGCGGAGGAGGAGGTGATGAAGGCCAGCCATCCGTGCCGCTGGAATACTTACTCAGATCTGCGAGGATGTCCGCGTCTGTGTGACGGGCCCGCACGGATCCTTTGAGAGAAAGGCACGCACGCACGCACGCACGTGTGCAAAGGGGGTGTTGGAGTCCGAGGGAAACAGAAGGCAAGGAGCGGGAGGAGACAGAAGTCACCCTGAGCACTTACTGTGTGCTGGACCCTCGGCGGGCGCTGCAAGTAACCCCTTCTGTCCACGGCCCTGATGGCCGTGGAGGAACCTGAGCCCCCGGGGTCCCCCTCCTACGAGGGCTGGGGGGCGGGTCAGATCCAGGGAGACAGGCAGCAGAGGGTGGCCCCAGGGCAGCGGGATGGAGGTGGTGTGTAACGGGGACAGTTTCAGTTCGGGAAGATGGAACGTTCTGGAGATGGACAGTGGCAACGAGATTACTTAATGCTACCTAAGTCTGCAGGCAAAAATGGCGAAGAAGGTACATCTCACGTATATTTGACTACAATGAAGGTGGTGATCCCCGTTCTACCAGGAGGCTGACACCCGGGCACCCCGATGACGTCCCCGAGGCCACGCAGCCAGCTGGGGGCAGGGCACGTTTCAGACCCAGATCTCCAGAACTTGGGCTCTTTACTGTCCACGCTCCATAGGAGGAAGGCGCCGTGCCGGGGCGGGCACTGCTCCTGGGACCGTCCACTCGCGGAAACGCAAGCCAGGCAGGCTTCCCGTGCAGACGGTGGTCGTTCGCAGAGTACACACGTGGTTCCTGACGAGGTCGCCGTGTCGCGCTGGCTCTGGAGACCCAGAGCACGTCAGAACCGCTGTCTTCAAGCGTGTGCACACGAGCTCAAGCGGCTGCCGGGCACCTGCGGGGCCGTGAGCCCCGCACACCCGCTGGGGTCCTGGGGCCTGCGGGGTGGAGCTCAGCACCAGCTGTCTCGAAAGGCGCGTCAGGACAGCATTCGCCCAGCAGAGACGCTTCTGTGGGATGGGGATGGCGGGTGGCCTGGGGCGGCAGGAGGAGGGGGCTGTCCTGGGCCATCTGGCCAGTCGTCGCCCTTCTTGCCACGGGGGCCTGCTCTTCCCACGGCCGCGGCGGAGCTCCCAGCGGACCCGTACACGCTGTCACTCGCCACCCGGTCCCGAGGGAACCCTGATCTGAAGAGGCAGGTGACTGTCCTTCCTCCTCTCATATTTTTAGGGGAAATTGGCAGAACCGTGTGCTTTCCACGGTGACTGCTTTGATGTGTCACTAGTGGAAAGTCAGGCAACCCAGCCCACCGAGCTCGGGTGCAAGAGGACGACGTAGAGATGGGAGCGGTGGAGTGCGGCACGCGAAGCCCCGAGAAGCGGGTCACAGCAGCCCCTCCCCCAGGACCTGGGACGTCCTCCGCAGGACGCAGGCTGGTCGTTCAGCCAAGAGGACACCGGCCCGTCCTGCTGAACAGAGGAGCCCTTTCAGGTGGAACCAGCGGCTAGAGAGCAGGGACGGGGCTCAGAGTCCATGGCCCAGGGCAGAGGGTTCACCCCCGTCGGCGGGGGTCCCGCTGGTGCCCAGTGAGCACTAAAACGGATGCCGTTAGCAACGTTTTACCAAGAAAAAAGCCCTCTGATCACAGTTCTTACAGCGGTCAACCAAACAACTCGGAGCCAGCTCCAGAGGGAGAGCCCAAGAAGGCAAACATTCTCCGTCCCACGCACTTTCCACTGGGGCTCGGGGTGAGGAGCAGCACAGGGACCCAGGAGGAAGAGTTGGCCAAAGGCCGAGCCAGCCGCGTGCACACAGCAGGTGCCCGGGGCCCGGACGTGGCCGAGGACCGAGTCTGCCATGTGTCTGCCCTGCCTCGCGGCCCGAGCCCGCATCTGGGGCAGGGCAGAGGGAGGGCGGTGGCCCCCGCGGTCACTCCACCCACAGATGGCCGCGTCAAAGGCATCGCCATCAATGCCCGCAGGAGCCAAGCCAGCGTCCAGAGGGGCCCCGGCCTGGCCTGGTCCCGACAGGCACCCCAGCCTCCCCGAGCTCCAGGGCCCCCGTGGCCTCCTCGCCCCTCTTCCTCGGGAGACCACCTTGCAGCAGGGCTCAGGTCAGAAGTCGGACTCCTGGCCATCCCGAGAGGCCCGACCCCGAGCGCCTGAGCTTGTCCCCGCAGCCCCGTTGTCCTGCAATGCCTGTAACGTGTCGTGCTCGGCCTTCACCCCACGACCCCCTCTGGGTGGTGCGTGAAGGGGTCTCCTGTTTCTGGGGCAGCAAGGAGTCGTGGAAGGGGGACATTTACTCCGGAGCCCTGTTAGCTTATGGATTGGCTGGTTTTCACATACATTGTTGGATTAAGTTAAAGGAAATACAAGCATTGAGGAGAGTTAATTTCTTGGTAAAAACTCCTTCAGCCCCATGCCCGGGATGTTCCGGGACACTTTACTTCAGATATTTTGTCTCGCTGGACTCACTACTCACGAGCTCATGAATCTCTGAGGAGAGAAGAAAGCCTGTCACACCACTTCCCCTCAACATGAGCTTGAAGGCCCTGACCTGCCGGTGCTCGTGACTGCGCAGGGCACACAGCGGGGGCCCCACCGGGCAGCCTCCCGGCTCGTCCTCTTGGCGGCCTTCATACTTTGCCTTCGCACTGGGCCTGGGAGAGAGACATACACTCTGAGTGTCTATTTCTCTTCTTTTTTTTTAAAGATTTATTTCTTTATTTGAGAGCGAGCGAGATAGAGAGCATGAGCAGGGGGAGCGGGAGAGGGAAAAGCAGACTCCTCACCGAGCAGGGGGCCCGATGCGGGACTCAATCCCAGGACCCTGGGCTCGCGACCTGAGCCGAAGGCAGACCCTCCGCCAGCAGAGCCCCCAGGCCCCCCAGGGCCACCCGGGCCTCCTTATCAGCCGGTATTCCGGATCACAGCTGAGAACATCGTGGTTGTGCTTCTCAGAGTGGTTCCTGGTTCCCTGTGCCCCGCCACCTTCACCCCCCTTCCCTCCTCGTCCGGGATCCGCAGCCGGACTGGGGCGCTGATACCGGGCTCTCGTCTTGAGGAGACTGTGGCAGCCTGCGCGCGGCGCTCCTGTCTACGCATCTCTCACCTGGAGGGTGAGCAGGGCTGAGGGATGGCGGCCGTGGGACTGGGGCGCCCAGCATCACGCCGCCAGCGTGGACGGCGGCTTCGTCGCCGAGGGAGGCCCGCGCTGACGTGCTCGTGCGCCGGACGGCAGGTCAGGGGGGTGCGTGCTGAGCTGGGTGCGGAAGGCACGACACGGGTTTCCTCGCCTGTCCCCAGAGTAGCTCGCCGCGGAGCCCGTGACCGCGGGGCCTGCCGCAGCACAGACGCGGCGCTCGGGGAGGCCAAGGGCGGGCTGAGGGTCTCATTGGCAGAAGGTGTCACCGATACTTGTTGGACCCTTGTGGATCAGCCCGCAGTAGAGCTGACTGACGTCAGTGAACGCATCAGGAGGAAACGCAAGCGTGACTAAACCTCGTTAATTGACTCCTTATTGTTTAAAAACGTGAGTCCACCCCCTCATGGCCAGACTTCAGAATGTCTCTGTTCAGCCTGCACCGTAAGACTAGCACAGCGGTGAGCTGTGCGGCCAGGCCTCCGAGGGTGCGGAGCCGGTGGCGAAGCGCAGCCGGCCTCTCATACCTGCCGCTCCGACACCCTGGCCAGCAGTTCCTGTGCTGAGAAAACGAAGAACAAAAAATCTCTTCTGGACGTTAAGCAGGTCCCGGGAGAGCTGCTTCCAGGCTTGCCTTTGACGGGATTTTCTTTATCTCCTTTTACAGAAACATTCAAAGGGTCTCTTCTAAACACACGTATTGTTGTCAGCCAAGCACTGTGATCACTCCTGGTCCTGCCTGCGGGGGAGGGTGGAGACGGCGCCCAGGCCGGACTCTGGTCCTCTCGGAGAAGCCAGTCTGGTGGGAGAAAGACCAGAGCACATGATAAGGGTGATGCGAGGTAGAAAGGGACACATCACAAGAGATCTAAGCATGGGAAGCAGTTTTATGCCTGGAGGGACCGGGTGCTTGGTGGGGAACACGACCTGGGCGTCCTGGGATTTTGGATGGATCAGCTTTCCTTTACTCACGTCTCCGTGGGGCTTTCCAAGAGTTTGGTTTGCTGAATAGTTAGTTCTGGAGACAGACTTTGGATGAAGAGTCACTGTGGTTTCTTTCCATGTGCTTTAATCAGGCTGGTCCGTGCCCCCAGAGCTGCGGGCACGCTCATCCCCGAGGAGGCCGCCAGCAACGGGCGCACGGCCAAGGCTCGAGCGCAGCTCTGAGCTGCCCGGGGCTCCGGACGTGGACGCTATACCTGTGGTTTCTGTTCCGTACGGTTTCATCCATAACCCCTTCTTCCCGGCGGCTCCCCTTACTGTAAGAACACAGCGAGTAACGTCTGCATGTTTAACACGTAACAGAGGCGCTAGTCGGCTCCTGGTTATCGGTGAGGCTTCTGGTCAGCTGCAGGCTCGCAGGGAAGCCCCTGCAGACTCACAAGTTAAGCGTGGATTTTCGGCTGCGCGGGGTCGGCGCCCCCCCCCACGTCTTTCAGGGCTCAGCCGCGTCGGTTTCCTGGGGCCGCCCTAACAAATCACCACAAGCTGGGGGGCTCCTCGGAGTTCTGGAGGCCGGAGGCCTGGAATCGAGGCGTCGGAGGGGCTTCCTCCTGTCCGCGTCCAGGGGCCCCACGCAGTCCTGCGCCTGCGGCCGTGTCCCACGCGCTCAGCCTCCTTCGTCCCTGGGCTCCCTGCGGGTGCCTGTCTTCCCACGGGGTTTCCGTCTTCTTAGAAGGCCGGCCCTAATTCAGCATCACCCCCTCTGTAACTCCATGACGTCAGCAGAGACCCTATTTCCAAAGAAGGTCACGTTCGCAGGTGCCAGCGGTTAGGACTCCAGCCTCTCTTCTCCAGGGGACAGAACTCAGCCCGTAACAAGCAGTCCGGCTGTTCCTGTCTACGGTCGGTAAACGGACTCCACTGGATCGCACAGTGGCCCAAGTGTGTACTTCCTGTCACGACAGCAGCCGTGGAACCACGGGGTGTCCCGTTACCCGTCCGCTTGCTGCCGAACACCAGGCAAGGGTCTCCCTCGCTGTGGCGGCGGCGTGAGCGTCTCCGCCGCGTCATCCGGGACACACGGCCCAGACGGTTTCCCTGGGATTGGCGGCCCATGGTGGCACAGGACGCTGGGGCCGCTCCCACTCCCACAGCCTACAGTCGCCGAAGAAGAGGTGCGGGGACCGTAAACGCCAGAGGCTGCCATCGCCGCCGCCCCTGGCGTGGAAGCCACAGCGTGGAGGCGTCCCGGGCCTTCGGGGTGGCCTCCTGAGGAGTGGCTCTCCAGCAAGCGGGACCCGGTCTCCTCCGAGCACAGCCCGGTTTATACTCAGGACCCAGCCCTGAATCCTCGTGTTCCATCCACATCGGTGGCCTGGTCTGGATCCAGGGACAGAAGCACCTGCTTCCCGTTTGGGAAAAGTCACCCACGTGACACCAGACGAAGGGAGATGCGGGCGGGACAGCAGACCCCCAGGGCGCACTGCAGGGCACTGTGCCCACCCCGCTTCCAGGGGGACTTCGGTTCCCTCTGAGTCTCCTGACGTGCTGAGCGCTGGGCGAAGTTGCCAGGTAGACCAGGAGGTGACCAGGCGTGTTGCATTCTCTGCTTCTGAACAGGAAAGTGCTAGAAATCGCCATTTCTGGCATTCGCCCATTGAGCTCGCTCACTCAGCAGACGGGGAGCCTCCGGGTCGATCGCTGCTTCCCGGGAGAGAGAGATTAGGGTTTCCCAGAGACCGGCTGCACAGACAGCCCTTCCTGGAGCTGGGGACAGCCCGACGGCGGGGCCGCTGCTGAAAGGGAAGCAGAGAAACTGGTCCCTGCTTCTGGTCGCTCCGGCGTCCTGGATCCTGCCGGAGCCCGCGGCAACGGTGAAGGTCAGCGGCTGGCGCATGGCTGCAGGTGGGAAGCAAGGCGAGGACAGGGCCGTGGCCCTGGCACCGACTCCGCCGCCGGGCAGGCGGACACCCCAAGCCGGGCTGCCTGTTTGCGTGATTTACTCAATTCCCTGCTCTGCTCTTAGACACGGTGACCTAGAAAGAAATATGATCCCCAAGAGTGCCTTTGGGATTGTTTGTTCCAATTAAGTTTCATTTGGATTTCATCCTAACCGAGTCTGCAGAGAGCCGTTGGCTCCCGAATGGAGACTCCGCGCGCGCAGGCCAATGAACAGGGCTGCCTGGCCAGGAGGACCCTCTTTAGAGGAGGGGCTGCCTAATGTCACACTTGGGTGGTACAAGCAGAGTGTTTGATGATTAGTTTATGGTCTAGATCATTGTATTTTTATTACACTCATAAAATCCGTGTTTCTCCTCATTTTCGTAATGGCTTCAATGAGCTTCTCCACCTTCTAAAGACACATTAAGCAGTTATGTGCGGGAAGGACCAATTTAGGGGGGCAGGTGGTGAGCCTGAAAGCATGCTTAGAATTCTCATCCCGTGGCGGGCTTTGCGCTGAGGAAAATGGAGGCACATAGGTTCAGGCATAATTCATATTTATTTGTGGGCTTTTTCATAAACACCAGCAGCTTCCACAAAATTCCAGGATTAATGAGACAGTGCCGTGCGGGCAAGGCATCGACCATTCCCGTCACGCGGGAATATAAATCAATACTCAAAGAGGAAAATACCATGGGCACATCCCTTTTTAAAATATGACTTAAAGGGGGTTATTTAGTAACATAAACTATGAAGGAAACGCATTTTATATCTGAGCTATGTGGATTTTTTTTAATAACAGGATTCTAATTGGATTGTTATAACTGTATTTAAAAGAAATAGAAACTCTCTCATAGATACTAAATTTACGTCTAAATGCAGTTGCTTGTAAATATTTCTGTGAAGTCACCGTAACCCACCGCGGGCAGAGCGGACTCCTCCTCGCTCTGTAATTTAACGTGCGGACACGCGCCCGCCGTGTGTCTCAGCGCGCCGATGGTTCCGGTGATGCTGCTGCCGTCTTAACACCGGGCCGGCGGCCACCAGGCTGGGAGCTGTGCTGGTGAGAGCGTCCGTGGAGGCCTGCTGTCTGCCCCTGCTCCACACCTGGGTGTGCGTCCTTCTGCTCACTGTGTCTCGGAGACGCTGCGTCATGCGGCCCGTGTGGCCCGTTCACGCGGTTCCGTGTCCGTGGACGAGCACAGCCGCATTCCGAGGAGGTAAACGAAGCCCCAGCCGCGGCTCTCTGTAAGCAGAGCCTGCTTCTCACAGGACGCCAGCTCCACGAAGCACCGTGGTTTTCTAGTCATGCCGAGTCATGACAGCGACCGGGAAACGATCGTGCTGACGGCTTCCCACCTGCGCCGCGTGGAGGAGCGGACGTGCCTGGGGCGGCCCCGCCAGGCTGTGTCAGAGGCCAGGCTGTCTGTTCGCGGCGTGCCAGAAAGTTCCCTCCACACATCCAGAGCTGGGAAGCCAGACGGCTGAACGCGGGCCTCGAGAGGTTCCGCGGGGCGTGCAACGAGTCCCTGGTGGTGGTGGTTTAGCATCTCGTGGAGCACGGGAACGGCGGGGCGCGCGGAGGCGGGAGCCGGCCCGGGGAGGCGGGCCGAGGAGCGGCCGGTGCCCC
>LNAC01000193.1:364555-380254 GCA_002007465.1 Ailurus styani
TGTGTCCGCAGATGGTGTGGGAGAGCGGCTGCGTGGTCGTCGTCATGCTGACGCCCCTGTCGGAGAACGGCGTGCGGCAGTGCGACCACTACTGGCCGGACGAAGGCTCCCGGCTCTACCACGTGTACGAGGTACTCCCGCCGAGAAGGGGCGCCGGGGGCAGGGCCCCTCCCCGGGCCGGCGGGCGGGCGGGCCAGGCCTCCCCAGGGACCCCTGGACCCTCCAGACAGCGCGCTGTGGCGCCCCGGGCTCCTACGTAAATAGTGGGGTCTGCATCTCTGAAGTTTTAGGGTTCCAAGTTCAGACAGAAGGAACCAAAAACACTTACGTCCCAGGGAGGCCGACGGAGCCAGGCCCCGAGGAATAGACCCTTCCCGGGCCCATTGTAGGGAGGCCCCTGCCTGCAGCGCGGCCTCGTATGGCAACCGGGGCTGGGGGTGCGCAGACTCGAGCTTCCCTGCGGGCCGCCTGCCGGCAAGCCCCTTGTCCCTGCCAGGCCCTCTGCCCACATCGACCGCGAACTGCGCCGACGTGGGCAACCCAGCGCGTGCCAGCGTGCGCCTGTTGTTTGGCATCAGACGTTAGTCAGAATGCAAGGCCCCATGGGGGAGGCACGAAGACGAACCTGAGCTCAGAGTCGTGGCCTCTGGGCCGCCGAGCAAGGCCTTGAGCCCGAGAAGCACCGAGTCACGCTGTCGGCGTGACTCCCGCGGCCTCCTCTCTCCCTCGAGGGGATGACCGCCTGCAGTGGAATTCAAGTTACAGTGGAACCCACTGGTGTTTTTGTTCCAAAGGGTAGTTTTTCTGGAAGGTTTGGATGGTTTTGTAGTATGAAAGGTGAAAGCTGGAATCATTTTGGATTTTAACACAATTTTCTAATAATTTGACCAATGCACCTAGGTGACATTAAAAACCCACCGTTGTCGTTTGCATAAACCCCGGTAAAACTGCGGAGGGGGGAGGGGCCGTCAAGCCCACTGCCGACCCGCGTGCGGCCCTCATCGTGCTCGCCCTGCGCTGCCCAGAGCGGCTCGGTGCTCAGACGATGCTTTACGTCCCCGATGCCCCCCTGTCCTCCTGTCCAGGTAAACCTGGTCTCCGAGCACATCTGGTGTGAGGATTTCCTCGTGAGGAGCTTCTACCTGAAGAACCTGCAAACCAACGAGACGCGCACCGTGACCCAGTTCCACTTCCTGAGCTGGTATGACCAGGGAGTGCCTTCCTCCGCAAGGTCCCTCCTGGATTTCCGCAGGTACGACCAGCCGTGCTCTAATCAGGGTAACGCGTGTAGAGGGTGGGCGTCGGGGGGGGGGACTCGGTCGGGTGCCAGGTTTCCTGTGTCGACGAGGCCATTGGCTGTGGGGCACGCCATCTGTTTTATAGTGCTAGGTTATAAACATACACTTGACCCTTGAACAACACGGATGGGGCACCAACCCCCACACTGTCGAAAACACACGTTTAACTTTTGACTCCCCCGAAACTTAATCACTAAGCTCCCATTGACGGGAAGCCACCAGTAACAAGAAAAGTCACTTCACACCTCGTTGGTGTGTTATGTGTCCCGTACACTGTCGTCTGTACTACGGTACGCTGGAGAAAAGAAAACATTGTGAAGAAAAGGACGCGGAAGACAAAATACATTTTCAGTGCCGTCCTGTATTTATCGAGAAGAATTCAGGTGTAAGTGACGCAGCTCAGCTCGGAGCCTTGCTGTCCCAGGGTCAACTGTATCTGTGACGTCAGCGGGGAGGGGAGGGGTCACAATGACGGTACACAGGACGGGCAAGGTGCTTCCTGGTTTTCGGGGAGTAAAGGGGGGCACATAGATACCTTAGAATTGTGGAAATGTGGTCGTTATTTCTGATAAGATTCTCCAAGTGCTAGAGTCCTGAAGTTCCTGCCTCACAGGGTATCGATGAGGAAAAGGCATGTTTTTAGTTTGGATGCTCTGGTTGGACAGGATGATGAGATGTAGCAAGTGTGGGCCCGGATTCCGGCCCGGGTGACCGGAGACCTTGGGCGACGGCCTGCATGGAATCAGCACACCACTGTGTGTTCTAGTGCAGCTTGGAAGCCGTCCGTCTGGAAACATCCAGGCTTTGTTCACGCTCGGGCAGCCGGTCGCCCTGGGGGCAGCCTTGCTTTCGAGGGTGTGTATGGAACTGTTGAGATGAAAGCCAGACTCCATCTTTCAGGAAGATTGTGACAAAGCACAAAAGGGGGGAGTTCAAGATGGAAGCCTGGCTTGTCCATTAGCAGTGACGGTGCTCAGCGCTGGCTGTTGCACATGGTGGTCGGGAACGAGCAGCCCCCGGCGGGGCGGGGCCGAGCGGCTCGATAACCGAGCTCCCCGCTCTGCAGAGCCCCTCCTCCAGTGAACGGGTTGGAAACCCGCCTAATCGCAAAAGCAGTCCGATATCCAGAATGACGAGCTAAGAAGTAAAATGCACCTGAAGGCAGTGGGTGCCCCACCCGGAGAGACTCGTACCCGAGCCATGAGCACCCTGAGTCTGGGGCTGCGTCACGCGAGACAGCGGGCTTTCGGGCCGACCTCTGCACTTCTTGAACTTGTGTGTTAGACGTTCTCACGGTTATTGTGATACTCTTTCTTTTGCCTTTTAGTCTACTTTGAAAAGGAAAACAAAGTTTTTATTTGAATAGTTCTTTGGATCAAATAGCGTGTGAAAGAGCTCCCGGAGAGACGTGGACATGGTGTCCTGGCCGTGGCGCACGCTTGGTGACCTTGCCCGGAGAGGCCAGGCGCGCCCACGGCATCGAGTCCTGACGTGCCCCGAAGCACTGTCTAGACACGGTTCCCTCTCAGTCCATCCCCGTGCCCTGGCTGTTACGTACCTTTGCTTAGCACACATTTATTTCTAAGGACAGGCTCTGAAAATCTGACCTAGGGCACGTTTCCTGAGATCGCGTCTTCGGGGAAACAGTCATTACTGGCACAATGGATGTGGCTACACAGAGCAGATCAGCTTGGTCTCTGCGCTCATCCAGTGTGTTTGTACACACGTGCAGGCGGGCAGACGCGGAAACTCATGTCCATGTATGGAACGGAACAATACACAACCAACCCTGCGTGCTTCCAGCCTGCCCCGAAGAAACACGGGCTCCCCAAGTTCCCTTTCCCCAGAGGCTGAGGAGATAAGGCTCAGGAAGGCTCTTGTTCAGCTGAAATTTGCAAGTCTCTTAGAATTGAAACCTTTGCGGGCCTGCCTGACCCCGCCCCGCCCAGTACCCCAGACCAGCCTGCCTGCCGTGGACGCCCTGCGTGGTGGGCACGAGCCATCGTGTTCTCGGGGGCATGGCGCTCGGGCACGGATTGCCGCTTTGGGGTTTTCTGGGTAGAAGAGCCTCCCCAGACTCAGCAATCGGAAAGGGGCATCGGCTTCCGAAGACACTGGTCACCTTATGCACAGGTCCCCCCGTCCCCGACCCCCGTCCCTGACCATGCGCCCCACTTTCCCCCGCTCTGGCCAGGGTGTGTCGGGCACTGAGACGTGTAATTACATACTTCTGGAGCCCAGAGGGAGCACATTTCCTCTATAAAGAGGAGCTGCTAGAGCCAAGAGATAATTAGCATCACATGCGAGGGCTTTGCTTTTAAAAATTTTCTCTCTCTGTCTGTGTCTCTGAGCCTCTCCCTTCTTGCTGTGTGCAGCGGCATTCACAACGCTGACCCCTGTAGAAATGGACAGACCCTTACTTTGCCAGCTCGTGAGCGGTGGCCAGTGTCATTTTTGT
The DNA here is from genome assembly GCA_002007465.1 of Ailurus styani. Classification (NCBI taxonomy): domain Eukaryota; kingdom Metazoa; phylum Chordata; class Mammalia; order Carnivora; family Ailuridae; genus Ailurus; species Ailurus styani. Next base: position 368,312 of record LNAC01000193.1, read on the forward strand.
GATGTTGCAGCTAGTAATATGAGCCCAGTTGCATAGTCACAAAAGTGATCATTGGAGGCTGTGACTCTGCTACAGGGCAGTGTGGGAAGCCCCTTTTCTGAGCCTCTAACGACCTCTGACCTTGGCTTGCTGTTGGTTGCATGACGGTTCCTTCTCACTCAGTGACCCATGGGTTGGTTTGTATTACTAATCATTCTTTCTCCGCGAATTCCTCCTGTTGAAATATATATAACATCCATTTTTCTGAATGTTTGCAACCTTTCGCTGACTGCTGATTTGTTCTAATCGCATCAAACGAGACAGCTGTGCGTTGCTCACCTTCACCAACACCCTGCGTCTCTCTCTTGGGTCTACCAGGTGAAGCTTTTGTTGACTATTTGATGCTGTTACTTTTCTGTTTGTGATGTTTTGCGTTGTAACACTACAAGCTCCTGATTCTCTGTAAATAAAATTCTCCACCACGGCAGCACACTGCGTTCACTCGGGGCTCGGGGCTCTGCAGTAGGTCCAGCCCGGGGCGGGGCCGGCGTGGAGGGCTATAGCCCACAGTGAGCCCTCTGTGGGTCCGGCCCAGGCAGCCCGCCACCACGCGCTGGAGAAAGCAATACCCAGTTCTGTTGTAGGAGCCGGGGCGGCAGAAGCTCTCACTCGACCCTGTAGTCTGCGTTAAGACCACTTACTCTAATGCACTTTGCCAAAAACGGGGCTGACCAGCTATGAACGGGACACTCCTGTTCTCCTGGCCCCTGCCAGTCACGGTTTTCTGAAACCGGTGCTGTCCAAACAAGGGAATCTGGTGGTCATTTCTTTTTTTTTTTTTTAATGTACTCCTTCTATGCTTGGCCCCATCAGAAAAAAATGCCCCCAACCTGGTGACTGAGCGGTGTGCGAACAGGCAAACGTTGGGGACAGTCATCGCAAACACAGCCTGGACTGCCGAGTCAGAAACGACCGCAGGCTGTTCACGTCTAAAAGATTCAGAGACCACGAGATTTCTAGTAAAACCTTCCATTTGAAAGTAAAAGGCCTACAGGAATAAAGCCTCCCCAAATCAAGTCTGACCCTGAGCTTGCTTGATCGGCACGCACACGCACCACGCGTACACACACAGGCGCGAGCCGGGCGAGCACGCACGCGCACAGCCTGGGTGGGGCTGGCGGGCCTCACGTGGCTCACATCTGACGTTCATCCTGGGGGTCTGGCATCCATTTTGTCAGACCCGAGGCTCATGTTACCTTGACAACCTGAATCAAGAATGGGAGTTTTAAGATTTTGTCTTCTTTATTTTTAAGTAACGTGTACACCCATCCTGGGGCTCGAGCTCACGACCCCAAGATCGAGAGTTGCACACTCCACCAGCTGAGCCCGCCAGGCGACCCAGAGAATGGGAGGCTTTAGAAGGAGAAATGAGTAGATTTATTATCCAAACCATTTTATTCTCAGAGGTCCAAGAACCTTTCGGGCATCCTGGCCCACTGTTGATTTTAATGAGTTCACTCGTATCTCCCTCACCTTCCCGCTAAACCGTCACACTGCAGCGGAGCTCGGAAGTAAGAGAAAGCTCCAGCAGAAATAGCGACGTGGCCATAGGGACCCTGAGCGCCTTGTTCCACCCGTGTTTCTGAGTCTTCTCATTTTTAAGACGTTTTGAGTGGCCTGCAAGTTCCGCATGGTGCAGGAGGCAGCCACCGGTCACGTGCTACCCCGGTGGGCTCGGGTGTGGCCCATCGCCGGGCGCATGGCACCCGGGCCCCCCCTTGTTGTTTGGGGGCCGTGTGGACCTCCCTGTGTTCAGCCCGTAGAGGAACTAGGAGCAGCCGGCTCTGCTCTGGGGGCAGACGTGGAAACACCCGCTGGGCGCCTGGGCCGGCCGCCGGCTCCCTCCAGCAGCCCCCACCTCCCAACCCCTCTCGGCTTGGGGGTTTCAAGGCAAGGTCACCCATCGACAGAACATGAGCTTCCAGCTGACCCCGTGCTGGGCGGGCAAGGCTTCGCAAAGAAATGTGACGTTTTCCCACATCTGGTGCAAGGAAAAAGGTTTTTTTTTTTCCTGCACGGTCATTCATCTTAAACTTTGCTTCATGTCATACACTATAGAAATTCAGAGGGAGCATTTCAGAACAGACATTCTTCCTCATGCATTCTTCCATCGACTTTTCTCTATGTAGAAATATTTTATTGAGAATTCCGATGTACTTTGTAAACACGCTTCGTTGTTTCACGTTTCCCTGACTCCCAACAAATTTGGAGCTGAGACCGTGGATTTGAAGTCAGTGCCCTGTTTTGATTTAGGGCTTTAGTCACAGAACAGACTGTACTTATTGTGAATTCTCCCAAATTCTGGTCTAGAATCTGCACAAGAGTTGCTGGTAAACATACGCACACGCACACAAAGGAAGGACTGGTCTCAACTTAAGTTTCTCTGCAGTGTAGAGCTCCGACCGAGCGCACGGAGCCCAGATGCCCCGTGGCGCTGTCTGGACATGATAGAGTCAGACTACGTTCCAGTCCGATGTCTAGAATGTAAGAAATGTGGGGCATAAACGGCAGAACTCAAACATTTCAGCACGGAATCTAGGTCCTCACGTCGCCACCAAGCAGCCCAGGTGACCGGAGTCGCAGACGGGGCGGTGGGACAGGCCGGTGACGGAGGCCGCGGGGTCCTGCTGGGAAAGGGGAAAGTGCGAACATGGAAGAACTGCCTTTAAAGTTCTGTTTAATCACTTGATATTGAAAAGAAAAATAAATCTTTGAAAATGTGTGTGTAATTGTGATTCTCTTTGTCAAAACAGGCTACTGTTGCAAAAACAGTGTCACAGCTACGGTCTGTTTGTTTGGACGTAGGAGTTAGTCTGCAAAACCTAAGACGAGAGTCGTAGTGCATAACCATGATCTCTGTCTCTTTCTATTTCAGAAAAGTAAACAAGTGCTACAGGGGCCGTTCTTGTCCAATAATTGTTCACTGCAGGCAAGTACAACTTTTCACATGGATTAACCCGTGCTCGCTCCCCGAGAAGAAGCCACAGTCAAACTTCCTCGCTGCCTCATAAATGCACCTAACTGGCACTTGTGAAGGAAGCCCAAGCTACAGACGGAAGTTTCTAGGCTGCGCAGCTGCGTGGGCATGCCCCGCCGGCTGCACAACCTGCCGGGCCGCCGCCGCCCGCGTGTGTCCTCACGCCCTGCATTTTCTCACGCCTGCGCGCTGCCCGCACACAAACAGCGTGAGACGGTGTTTTCCATCCGTGGCCTTGTCTCAGCCGCCAGCTCACTTAGCTGAGGTTGGAACCGAGAGGCTGGGAAATATGCTCGGGGCCTGTTAGGAGCAGGGACAGAACCGCGAACTAGCAGAGGGATGGCCTCGCCCAGCGTAGGACGCGAGTCTGGCCGTGCAGTAAACTCCAGGGGCTCCTCAAGCACGTTGCACACACAGGGATAAGCGGAGGCCCGCCAGAAACTCCGTGTCACGGGGCCGTCTCCCCGGGCCTTCACACCCACCTCGTTTGGGTGAAGAACCAAGCTCTGACTTGTAGACTGTCTTTCAGAATGTTCCTTTCTGCTGGGATAGAAAGGAGCTCTCCAAGGATCGGACACCTGGTCTGTCCGTGCGGTCAAGAAGCGTGCGTGTGTGTGCATGTGTTTGAGTGTATGCGCCTGTCGCGTGTGTGCCTGTGTGTGTGTGTCCCTGTCAGGTGTGTGTCTGCGTGTCAGGTGCATGTCTGTGTGTGAGTGTGCCTATCGGATGTGTGTATGTGTGTGTGCTGATCAGGTGTGTGTGTGTCGGGTGTGTGCCTGTGTGTCGGGTGTGTGCGTGTGTCCCTGTGAGGTGTATGAGTGTGCTTGTCGCGTGTATTTCTCACTGTGTCTGTTGGGTGTGTGTGTATCTGTCAGGTGTGTCTGTCAGGTGTGTGAGTGTGTCTGTCGGGTGCATGTGTATCTGTCAGGTGTGTGTGTCAGGTGTATGTGAGTGTGTCAGGTGTGTGTCGGGTGTGTGTGTGTCTGTCAGGTGTGTGTGTCTGTGAGGTGTGTGTGTGTGTCTGTCAGGTATGTGTATGAGTGTGTGTCGGGTGTGTGTGTCAGGTGTGTGTGTGTGTGTCAGGTGTGTGTGTGAGTGTCAGCTGTGTGTGCGCACGCCAGCGCATGCGGCGTGGCCCTGCGTGTGTCGGTGTGCTTCCACGCGGGTCTGAGACGAGGACGCGAGCCAGCCGCGGCCTGGGGCCCTCGGAGAGCGGAGGGAAGAGGCCGCAGCCGGCGCGGGTGTGCAGGTGTCCGAGCGGCCGTGGGAGGGACGGAGGGAGGCCCGTCCGCACGGGCACAGCTAAGGGTCCCCTGTGGCGCCGCGGGGACGGGGCGGTGAGCGAGCTCCCCACAAGCACGGACCGTGCGGGTCCCCGCGGCTCGTCAGCCCCTGGTCTGAGGGTCCGGTCAAGCCGGAGCCCACGCGCCTTTCCCACGAGGGCCGCCGAGGCCCCACCAGGTCTCCCAGGACCGCGGCCGGCGCTCGGGCCACAGCGGAGCGTTTGGTCACGTAATTCCTGATCCCGAAGTGACACAGCTGCGTCGCTGGGAGTGCACACGAGACAGTCCCCTCCAGCGGCTGCTCCCGGGGGACTCGTGGCCTCTCCGACGCACTCTCACACCTCACAAAGCAGCCGCCGCCCCCAGGAGGGGCCTCCCTGCCCTCCCGGGGACCCCGCAGTCACAGCTGGGGCGACCTCGCTCACCGCCGAGGCGGACGCCCGCAGCGCGGACACAGCCGGACTCGTCTGTTGTTTCTTCTGGCAAAACTGACCTTAGCGTTGGCCAAGGAGGGAGGAGGGAGGGAGACAGGAGCGAGTCTACGCAGGCACCACAGGCACCGCAGCTCGTCCCCTCGGCCGCTGCTTAGACTCCCGGCTCGCCCTCCTCCCCTTCCTCCCCTTCCTCTTCCCTCCCTCTCCCCTCCTCCCCTTTCCCTCCATCCCCCTCCTCCCCTTCCTCCTCCCCTCTCCCACCCCACTTTCTTCCTCTTTCAAACTCAAGCCTCCCTCTCCCCTCGTGAGCCCCCCTCAAGCACGGAGGGAAATACGCCGTCGCTGGCTGTGGTGGGCGTGGGGTCCCCCGTGGCTGGCGCTGTTCTCACGTCTCCCCTTCTGTTGGCAGCGACGGCGCGGGCAGGAGCGGCACCTACGTCCTGATCGACATGGTTCTCAACAAGATGGCCAAAGGTGAGGCGGGGAGCGGGCCGCCCTGTGGCGGCTGAGCAGGGACCGCGTCGCCGTGGCAACCTGGGGGGCCTCCTCTCCTGGCCTCGGTCCCTTCCCTGAGTCACGGGAAAGCCGTTGGCAGCAAGCAGGGTCTTTCCGAGGCTCGGGCCTGGTGCCGGGGCGGCGCGCGGGGGTGCGGGTAAGTAGCCGCCGCCCGGGTCCCCGGTAACCTCACCGCGGAGGCCGAGTCAGCGGGGGCTTCAGCCGAGTGTCCTCTGGGCGAGCCCCGCTGAGGCCACAGCTCGGTGAGCAGGTGCAGTGGCCTTCTCCCCTGCAACCGCTCTCACGCGCGTCCCGCACACCTCACCCCTGCAGCTCCTGTGCGCCTGGACCTTCTCCTCGCACACACAGCAGGGGTTGGCCCCGAGCCCCCGTCCCCGGGAGGAGGGGGCTGCAGCAGCGAGCGGCACAGTGGGGCAGAGCGCAGCCCCCCGGCCCCCAGGCCCCCGGCCGTGTGGACGCCGAGCTGCTCTGGTCGCTCACACGCACTCTCAGGACCAAAGCCGGGAGGCCTCTCTTCAGAGACGGGGAGCGCACCCCGCAGCCACTCTCGGGGAAGGGCGCCCCTCGGACCGCCTCTTGGCCTCTTGGAGAGTTCCCATGGCAACGGGGGAATCTGGCCGTTTCCTGAGCCTCTCTGATGAATCGCCGTCTTCCTTTCGGGCCTGTCCACATCCCGGGGGACCTGGAAGGAGGGCCCGCCGAGGGGGGGCCCCGGCCGCCTCTCCCACGGAGAACAGAACGTGCTCTCCGTCTACACACACACCCGCACACACGTGCACTCGCCCGCGTGTTCTCGCCGACAGCCCCTGCCTTCCAGACGCCCGGCCGTCACCGTGTGCCCAGAAGCAGGAGCGGGGGCCGAAAGAGATGAGTTCCGGTGCGTTTTCACGCAGGCGCTGGCAAGCCCCGACCAAGCATTTTCCTTACCCCGCTTTCTTCTGGTGGAACAGAAGGAGGAAAACGGACCGCAGCTCTAGGCCCAGCATGTGGGTGCAGGGCCCTTGTCTTCCACATGAGGACCGGCACGCGTGAGCGATGGACGCGGCAGGAGCGGCGGCGGAGGCCGGGAGCCGAGTGTCCGCAGCCGGCCGCCTCGGAGAGCCAGAGATGGGCTTTGCACCATCAAATCTTATTTTTAGCGCCCTAAATGGGCCGATGCTGGCGATGTGCAAACAAAGGAACCGAAGCAAAAAGACAAATGATCTGACGCTGTTTTTGATGACATGTTTTGGTTTTCGGTCCTAACACAATCCTAACTTTTTTAGTTAAAGTTTCCTGGCCATGGATGCCGCTGTGTCTGATCAAGTCCATCTTTTCATTTGCAAATTTGCAAGTACGGGGAGCTGAGAGCTCTCGGGAGACTTGTCTTTCTTCCCTTCCTCCCGCCCTCCTCTGCCTGTCGCACCGGAGGACTTCCTTGGGTTAGACCAGGACTCCTCCGGAAGGTGCACACGGCCGTCGGTGTTGGGGGGACGCCCACCGGTGGAGCACAGCGACACGGGAAAGCAGGAGAGCACGGGGCCCATGCGCGTCGCCGGAACCCGGTCACCCACAGGCGGCAGACGGTGCCCCGCTTTCTCGGCACCACGGGGGCCACGGGGGTGTCCGGGATTCCCAGAGGGGCCGGCCTGCCTCCCCAGAAGCCGGGCTGAAGCCGAGGCAGCCGCGGAGCTGGCGGGGCGGGCCGACCTCATTGTCCCGCCAGCCCGCGCCCCCCCCCCCCCGGGGTCCCCCGGCCCAAGGGCCCCCCCCCCCCCCCCNGGCCCGCCTTCAACAGTGGGGCCCAGCCGTGCGGAACCAGCCCCGGAGGGCCGTCTCGGGGCCGCGTCTGCGAGGCGTCACCCCCGTTCTGTTCTTGACCTGCTCCCCTCTGCCGGGGGGCGAGCGGTGTGAAACCCTCTGACCCGGCCGGGCCTGGGTCTCAGGAGAGATCAAAGGGCAGGGCGGCCCCTCGCCGGCCGCGGGGGGTCTTTCCCAGGCCGCCACACTGCGCGGCCGCCTGGGGTTTTGTTCGGAGCCGGGCCCGCCGCCTGGGCTGCCTTTGTCTGGCCGGGCGCTGGAGGCCGCGCCGCGCCGGGAGCCGTGCTCATCCAGCGATCAAAGGCCCCGAGCCCGACGCGAGGGCTGCTTCCCGTTGCCTTTTCTTAGAGGGAATGAATTGCATGAGCACCGGAGACTGCCTCTCCCAAGCTGCCCCCGGCCACCGCCGCCAGAGCCCCCAGGCCTGCGTGGGGCACCGCACCTGCACGCTCGCCGGCCGCTGCGGCCACGGAGCCCCGCGCACCCCCCGCCCCAGGCTCTCGGGGAGCGAGACCCGCAGCTGATGCAGGGGCCTCGGAGGGTGCGGGGCAGAATCCAAGCCCTTTCTCCACCGGCGCGTCTGTCCGCGAGCAGCCGGCCGTGCAGCTTGAAACCACAGCTCTGCCCGCGGGAAACCTCTGTGCGCTGCCCCCGCCGCCGGCGGCGCGATGCTCGCTCACGGCTCCCGTGTCGTCAGAAGGCGATTTCCGGAGCGCAGTGCTCTCCACGGAGACCGAGGCCCAAGGTGGCCGGGACACGTTTGCAGCCAACGCGGTCCCCAAAGTTGTGCGTTTTAGGCTTGTGTCCGTGCCATCTCCTCGGCCAGGTTTTGTTTTCATCGCAGTTTTTAAAGGAAGTGGGTGCCAGGTGGAGGGCTGGAGGGTCACCCGGAGATGGCGGCTGCTGGCCCGTCACTCGCGGGGCCACCGCAGACCCGCACCTGCCGCCCCGCTGCGCCACCCCGAGGGTGCACCACGGCCTCCCCACCGCGGCCGCTGTTCAGAAAGCCCTGCTCCCTTGTGGGCCGAGGGCCTCAGGCCCGGGGAGCTCACTGTACATGCACAGCACGTGCCCCGCGGGCGTACAGGTGTGCGGGCGCGCCACGTGTCCTTCTGTGACGGGACTCGCTCACTTCGCGTCCTCGGGCTCCCCAGCGGCGCAGGCGGCTGGCTCGCAGTCCATCGTGTGGGCAGACGACACTCCGTTGACCCATCGCCCCCGATGGATGGACACGCGGGCGCGTCCAGCCTGCAGCCCCTGTGTGTCGTGTGGCCGTGAACACGGGCCTGCAAACACCACTCGGAGCTCGGCTCCCTCCTCTTCTGGGTACAGACCCAGGGCACCAGGGTTGAACCCCATGCTCAGGCTAGGGCTGGCCTTCCGAGGACGCGCCATTCTACTCTCCTGCCGACAGCACAAGGGCTCTAATCACGCCAAGTCTTGTCCAACATTTGCTATTGTCTGTGGTTTTGGACGTCGCCATCCTAGTGTGTGCAAAGTGGCATCTTGTTGTGGTTGTGATTTGCATTTTCCTAACGAGTGTGACGTTGAACATCTTTTCGTGTTTCTTGGCCCTTTGGATTTTTCTTTAGAGAAATGTCTCTTCGAATCCTTTGCCCAAGTTTTAATCGGGCTATTTGGTTTTTATTGTTATTAAGTTATAGAGATTCTTTATATATTCTGGTTATTAGTCCCTTATCAGATATGTGATTTGTGAATATTTTCTCCCACAGAATGGGGAGATTCTTTCTTTAGGCAGAGAAGCAGCAGAGAGAGAGGGAAGCAGGCTCCCCGCTGAGCAGAGAGCCCGATGCGGGCCTCGATCCCAGGACCCTGAGACCATGACCTGAGCCGAAGGCAGAGGCCTCACCCGCTGAGCCGCCCAGACTCCCCGGAATAGGGAGATTCTATGGGAGAAAATATTTTCATTTTCTCAGTGGCACCCTTGTTGCACAAAAGCATTTCGTTTTTATTTTTTTATTTTTATGAAGTCCCATTTGTCGTTTTATCCTGCTGTTGCCTGTCCTTTACTGTCCTGTCCAGGAAATCTTTTGCCAAAGCCAGCATCATGAAGATTTTCCCCACAGGAATCACTATATTGTTCTCCTGAAACTAATATGACGCTGTGTGTTGACTACACTAGAATTAAAACCTAAAACTCAGTAAAACTAAAAAACAAAAATAAAAGCAGTAACGTACACACGTCTGGCAAAATGTTTAAAGACATATAAAGCAAAAAGGGCAAGTTTTCCTACCTCCTTGCCTTGGTCTGCAGAGGGAATGATCCTTAACTCTTTAGTGGGCATCATCTTAGGCCTTTGTATATGAATACACGCAGTTTTTATTTATTTAGCTGATTACGACTATGTTTTTCCTCGAGTAATACATAATCAATATGGGAAATACACAAAAGAATTTTTTTCAACCTATTTTTCAACCCTTTTTTCAACCCAACTTTGTTTCTTACGTACTTACATTTCAAGTGGTATCATACAAGGGCTCTGTGGACAACAACGTGTTTATTCCCATTTCTCAGGTAGAGACATTTGGGCTTAACTCACCCAGATTCACACAGTTGTCAGGTGACCTTGCTGGGATGTGACTTCACAGCCCGTGTCCTTGATAACAATGCCACAAAATTGCCTCTTCCAAGCCAACAAACAGATCACCCTGTTTTTAAAGTCCACAGCGAATTGTCTGGTATAAGAAATGCACGTCAAACCCGCCATGAGCTATCACCTTACACCCGTTAGGATGCCTATTATTAAAAAAAAAAAAAGATTTCCCCTACATTTTCTTGTAAGAGATGTTAACTTTTAATAGCAGGTCAAATTTGGGGCTGCTGGGGGGCTCAGTCCGTGAAGTGTCCGACTTTCAGTTTCGGCTCAGGTCATGATCGCAGGGTCATGGGATCGAACTCCATCCTCAGTGGGGAATCTGCTTTGGATTCTCTCTCTCCCTAGACCCCTCCCCCTGCCCTCTCTCACTTGCAAAAATAAATTTAAAAATCCTCTTTAAAAAACAGCAGGTCAAAGTAGAAGATGGGATACCCGCTTTGGGAACCAGGAGACATGACCAAGCAGAAAGGTTAACCAGACTAGTGACCCTGAGGGACCCTGAGTGACCCTGCCCGCTGGGACCCATCATCTGTTCTAAGTAATGATGCCAAACTATCTTCTTAAAATGTTTCCTAGCTTTACCGAGACATCATGGCAGTAAAACGTGTGTAGGTTTAAGGTGTACAACATGCCGAGTTGGTAACTGGGTCACTTATAAAAGAATCACCGAAACAGGGCTACTTAGCACCTCCAACACCCCACGTGGGCAATGATTCTTTTTTTATGGCGAGGACACTTAAGATCTACTCTTTCGGCAACTTTTCAAATAGATAATAGTGTTGTTTACTATCAAAACATCTCTCTTAAATAACATTTCACGGCCCTTGAACCTTCCAAACCTGTCGCTCCTCCCGAGACGCGCTGTTCCCTCCACGGCCGTCAGCCACACGTGCCGACGCCAGTGGGTTAGAATGGGAGTATCAGCGCCTCCGTCACGCCAGCCACCCAGCACGCCCACAGCCACCCGTGACTCGTGACCGCCACGGTGGGGGACACAGAGCACCTCCGTCATCACGGGGCGTCCCGCGGGCTGCAGGGGACCTCACTGACGGTGGGGACCTCACTGACGGTGGGCACCCGTCTCTCCCGGCCCCGCCGCAGCAGCCTCTGGACGGAGCTCCCTGCTCGGTCCTGACCCGGTCTGTTCTCCACACGGCGTCCGATGGCCTCTGAGAGAGCGAGCCCGCGGAGGTCCTGCCGGGCCCTCCCATCTCCCCACGGCCCCTGGAGCCACGGCCTCTCTGACCTTGGGGCTCAGGGCCTTCTACGAACTGCCCCACGGCTCCCAGCTCCATCTCCTCTCACGGGTCCTGCCGGGCCTCGTGGCCACTGTCACCGTCCCGCGATGTCCCTCTTGGGTCGAAGCTGTAGAAGTGTCTCTTCAACCTGGTGTTCACAGAACACCTTGCCAGGCACAGTGTCGGGGGGCATGGAGTCGGGGGGCATGGTGTCGGGGGGCACGGCGAACCAGGCCAGAAAACGAGGTCACCCCCCCCCGAGTTGACCCTCCGTGGAGAGAACCAGACGGATTCGCAGCTTGTACGGGTGGAGCACGCCGTGAGGACCCTCACTCGGGAGGCAGGGTCCTGGGGGTGCCTCACTCGCCACCTGGGGCAGAGCACTGACCAGAGCTATGGACTGTCAGCCCCAGACAGACGGGGGCCTGAGGCTCATTCGCTCAGACACTTTGTTGTAAACTGAGGCAGCAGATGGCAGAGGCTTGGCGACCCGCCCGGAGTCCTCCCGCAGGCCGGGCCCACGCAGAGCCCAGCAGGGGAGGTGGCGGAGGGCGGCAGGACGCCCGGAGTTGGCGCGGCAGAGACAGGCGAGCAGGGGAGCTGGGGAGGGGGGGTTTCGGGCCTGGGACGGCAGCCCCACTGACCCAGGTCGGCCTGGAGCCCTGGGGACGCGACAGGGCAGCCGGGAGCTGGCAGGATTGGCGGGAAAGGGGGTGGAGCGTGCGGGAGGTCTGAGCCCACCCTCGCCGTGGGCCCGCCCGTGGCCGTGGCACGTGGCCCGCTCTGGGAGAACAGGCCACAAAGAATGGTGTGTGTCAAGGGGGCAGCATCGCTTCATGTGTGGCTGAAGCATAAAAAACCTGCAGAACCAGCAGAAAACGGATTTCCCAGCTAGTCTGGCTTCAGCACGACTTCCAGGCCGAAACACATCCTCCGGCTCCCTGAAGTCTCGGGTGACGGAGTGTCCAGAACACCGGGGGCTCGCGAGCGCCCCAGGCAGGGGTGTGCGGACTTCTTCCCCCGCCCGCCTGGACCCGC
>LNAC01000193.1:385435-416118 GCA_002007465.1 Ailurus styani
GGGCCTCGATCCCAGGACCCTGAGATCATGACCTGAGCCAAAGGCAGAGGCTTTAACCCACTGAGCCACCCAGGCTCCCACCACCAGCATTTTTCAGAGAACTAGAAAAATCTTTAAATGTCTACAGAACCACGACAGACCCCAAACACCCAAAGCAACCTTGAAAAAGAAAACCAGGGGTGCCCGGGTGTCTCAGTCAGTTAAGCATCTGCCTTCGGCTCAGGTTCTGGGATCGAGCCCCATGTCGGGCCCCCTGCTCGGGGGGGGTCTGCTTCTCCCCCTGCTTGTGTGCGCTCTCTCTCTCTGTGTCAAATAAATAAATAAAACACTTTTCAAAAAAAGAAGAAAAGATAGGGCACCTGGGTGTCTCAGTCGTTAAGCATCTGCCTTCGGCTCAGGTCATGATCGGCTCAGTGGGAGGCCTGCTTCTCCCTCTCCCACTCCCCCTGCTCGTGTTCCCTCTCTCGCTGTCTGTGTGTGTGTGTGTCTCTCTCTCTGTCAAATAAATAAAATCTTTTTAAAAATATAGAAAGAAAGAGAAAGAGAGAAAGGAAGGAAAGAAAGAAAGAAAGAAAGAAAGAAGAAAGAAAGAAAAGAAAGAAAGAAAGAAAGAAAGANAAGGAAGGAAAGAAAGAAAGAAAGAAAGAAAGAAGAAAGAAAGAAAAGAAAGAAAGAAGAAAGAAAGAAAGAAAGAAAGAAAGAAAGAAAGAAAGAAAGAAAGAAAGAAAGAAAGAAAGAAAAAGGGAAAGGGAAAGGGAAAACAAGAGGTAAAGAAAACCAAAGCTGGTGGCATCCCCACTGCGGACCTTCAGGCTCCGTCACAAAGCTGTGACCATCCAGCCAGTCTGGTTCTGGCACAAAAATGGACAGAGATCCACGAGACAGAGCAGAGGATCATGGGTTCCCTTTAAAGCAAATCGCGTGCACTGTGGCCTCGTCAACACCTGAGGAGAAGCATGTCCGGGACTTGACCCCTGTCTTTTCCTTGGGTGTTTCTCAGGGGGCCCCCGCTGCCGAGCGCCCTGGGGACCGTCTGGCTGATCCAAGAGGGGCATTTCTCGTGGGGCCCCGGTCCCGGTAGGACGGTACCGCGTGTCTGGAGGGGCCGCCGGCTTGGTTCCCACAGGCCGCTGCATTCACGGCAAGCCCGCGGTGGCCGAGCGCCGTCCCCCCCGTGTCTGCTCAGGGACGGGGCAGAGAGTGAGGGCGCGGGGCGGCCAGCCTGCTGCACTCGGGAAACCACGGCTGCTCAAGTGCCAGCCCAGTAAGCCCCAGAACACTAGGACTCGAGGAATTACAACCGCCTTAGAAACTTCCAAGCTCATGGTCCTGGTTCTGTGCCCGAGGGGAGCGACGTGCTACGTAGGTTGTGCGGAGAGAGAGAAGGGCCCGTCGGGGCGCCTCGCCCGTGTGCCTGGTGCGGGCTGGCTGCCGACGATCGCGGCCACCGGCTCTGGGTGACCAGGGACAGGCTATTCCACCAGAACGAGCCTCGGTCTCCCCACGGCGGCGGGGGGCACCTCCCACTCCACTGTGCTCTGGTGACGAGTCGAGACGACGCTCAGGACAGGGCACCTCGTCTGGCACGTGGGTCCCAGGCCACCTCGGAGGCCACCACCTGCTCCCAGTTACCACATTTTGCATTTTCATGTTGGCAGACATGTCTCGGCTTTAAACTGTAGGAAGCCCATGGGCTTGAGACCCGGGGCCGTTCTTGGTCTCTCTGCCAGAAAGAGAGACGCGAGAACCCGTGCTGAATTAATCATAAGGTCACAGTTTCAAACCCAGATGTAACTATTGCTGGGAAGCCCAGGTCACCTGCCGTGAGGCGGAAGCTGTCTCTCGGTAAAACTGCAGTGAACACACACGGGCATCTCCACCTTCTCTAACGTTTGAGACCCTCACGGGGAGGTCCACCTTTCAAAGCCAATATAAGACAGAAAAGATGTATTAGTTTAATCTCTCATTACGCAAAATAAAAAAAACCTACACAATTGAAATTAAAGCTCATATGCTTCCTATTTCTGAAACATTCTTTTAAACGCCACACACACACATCATCAGGTTGTCATCTCTGACAGCGATGACTGTCGTGAGGACATGGACGTGCATCTGACAGCAATGTCCCTGCCCCGCGTTCCTGAATGAACGCCCGCGAAACCGCCGCGCCGCACTTTTCTAGATGAACAGGGACGCGGCCGCTGCTCACCAGGCCTGCTGAGGGACGAGTGTCATGGGGCCTCTGAGCCCAAAGGGGGCTGGGGTGGGCGGGGGACCGTGGGCGCGGCCGTCCTGTCTGAGCCCAGCCCGACCTGTGTGCTGTCCGTTGCAGGCGCCAAGGAGATTGATATCGCCGCGACCCTGGAGCACCTGAGGGACCAGAGACCCGGCATGGTCCAGACAAAGGTACTCTCGGCCAGGCCTCGGGGGTGGTGGGGCGGAGGGGGTGTCTTTCTGCAGGTGTTTCCGAGCAAGGAGGGGAGAAGGGGACCGAGCGTCTCCCACGCAGGTCCCGGGGGACCCAGAGGCCCCTCCCCAGAGGCCGGCCCGTGGTCCCGGCAACCACCAGCATTTCAGCCTAAACAGTCGCAGCGGGGTCCCCAGTCTTTGGAGCCCTCCCGCCACCAGATCTGGGGCAGGGAAGAGCACTACATTTTTATAAAAAGAGCTCCGTGATAGGGACACCTGGGTGGCTCAGACGGTTAAGCGTCTGACTCCTGGTTTCCACTCAGGTCATGATCTCAAGGTCATGGGCTCGAGCCCCACTGGGCTCCACGCTCGGCGGGGAGTCTGCTTGAGAGTTTCCCTCTCCCTCTGCCCGTCCCTGCTGCCTGCTCCCTCTGTCTTTCTCTCTCTCAAATAAATCTTCAAAAACAAAAAAGAGGTCAGTGATACACCCCAGCATCCTTGCAGGGGAACGTTCTAGAGTCACTGAACATCCTGCCAGACTCCCCCATCTCGGCCGTCAGAACCACGGCTCTGCTGTGTGGTCATCTCACGGCCCAGGTCCTCGAGCCCCTCACAATGCCTGATTCGCCTCCTTCCTGCAAAGGCCACGTTTGCAGCAAGAGTGCACAAGACGGCTGGTTGGCGTTGGGTTAGCCAGAACTAGAAATGGGCTTAGCGTGATGTTCCTTTCGTATTCGAAAGCATCTGTGTCCAAGGAGCATGGAAGCGCCCACATGTTGGTTCCATGAGGGTCCTGAGGTCATAAAGTATAGAATCTTGCCTTTCTCAAGGTAGTCCTGCCCCCGATGCTCTGAGCACCTGCACGGAAGGCCACAGTCACTCACGGACGCCCGTGCAGAATCCCTCCCTTACGAGGACCGTAAGTCGTGGAAAGCACGCCTGCGAAGTGGGGCTGACCCAAGCACCCAAGGACCGTGCTGGGTGCCTGGTGTGACCGTTCTGGGACCCCAGGGAGCGTCCCCTGCCTCCCGGGGTCTCACCACTCCCCCTGGAAACTGCCAGCAGCCCCCAAGCCCCCTTCCTGTCTGAAAGTGACCACGAGAAGGCACACGGGGTCTGAGCTGCTGAGAACGAAGCCACGCGCCTCAGGAGGCTGAGCCGAGCACACTTGGAACCAGAAGATTGTTTCGTAAAACACCTCAACAGCCACTGGCTGGTTCCTTATGGCCGAAGTCAGCCCCAAGCCCTGAGGCAAGCGGCACGTCAGTCTCTTCCAGAACCAGAGCCTGTCCTAAGCAGACTCACAAGAAGCCTCGTAAAGAGTCAGGAACGGCCGCAGCCGAGCCCCTCCCCCACCAGCCCGTGACCTCCCCCCGGGGGCGCGAGCCCGCACTGAGCATACTGGGCCCCGAAGGCCCGTCCCCCGCAGCCCCCACGCGCGCTGTCCCGAGAATCACATTCGATCAGCGTAAAAGGACTTCGTTCCTCATGGCACACTTTGTTTTGCTAGGGCTTTTCTTTAATCTGAAATTTTGAAATTACCTCAGACCTGCCAAACACTTGCAGGAACAATACAGATCACCCCCGAGCCCTCACCGGGGTCCCGCTGCTAGCACCTTCTGTGAGGCCGGGTGACCGCGGCCAGGAGCCGGCGTCAGTCTGAGCCCTTTGCTCGGCCGCAGACCCGCTCGTCCACGTCCTCGGTGAGCTTTCCCTGGAGCAGGACACCCCCATGCACTCAGTCAACGCCTCTCCCGCACGTTCCCTAGCGGGACGGCTCGGTGGCCGCGAGGGGTCCTCCGGAGAGACCCGGCAGGTGTGAGTCTGTCTGACGTCCCTGTGATGGGTTCCGGCGGTGCGCCCAGGCCGGGACCATCCCAGAAGGAGGCCTGTGACCCCGTCGATCTGCTCACTAGGGAGGTGAGGGGGCGTCCACCAGGCGGCTCTTCTTGGTAATGAGCCGGTCTTGGGGGACAGACTTGGTGTCCTTCGCGTTCCTTTCTTGTCACGCCCTATCGTGGCGTCAGCAGTGACAAGTAACTCCCGGTTTTGTGCCCAAGGAAGGCCATCCCACTAGCCTGCCCATGCCACTTGGCGGTGGCCTCGTGAGGGCCAGCTTGGCAGGGTCAGTGCACCGTCCCTGGATGGTCTGGGCCCAGGGGGCCACCAGCAGCCACGGAGGAGGCTCGGCGGGGCTGAGAACCGGGGCCTGGTGAGCAAGACCACTTTAGAACCAGGAACGAGAAATGGATCCTGTCTCGCCTGAATCTCGGCGCTGCACTGAGCCAGTCTCCGACTGCACAGATAACCTGCAGGAAACCGGCAACTCAAGACTCCCTTCTTCCCTCCCTGCCCCTGGGTACCACCCAGGCAGGCCTCCTCCCCCCAGACAGTACGCGGACGCCCAGAACAGACTGCAGGGTGGATCTGGGGAAACCGCGGGGACGGTGCCTAACACACCACTCCACCCACTCAGCCCTCTTGTCTGCGTCCTGTTTGCCAAAACAGACCTCGTGGCACAAGGTCCTGAGCCCCAGGGTGGCCTCCAGGCCCTGCGGGAAAGGGAGATGAAGCGGGCATCAGAGAATTGGCCTCACGTGGCTTCCCGGCAGGACTCGACCCTCTTCCTTTGGGTGGGGGTTCAAAAGTTGTCTTGACGTGTGTCCGTAAATGCAACTCCTGGAATTTCAAGGTGTAAAGAAGTAAGCACTTCAAAGCCACCGTTCTGTCTTAATTCAGGACCGCTCTGCCCAACATTACTCCATGAAACGGAGCTCCCCTCAAGTTCAATTTAACAAAAGGGGAATTTCTGTGGGAGAAAAATAGTGCCATACAATCTGCATATTCTTCCGTAGAAGCCAAGAGAAGGTCACCTGTGGGCCGTTCACGCAAACACATGTGGTCAGATTGAGCCACGTGAGCCGAAGACGCAGAACAGGAGCTGGCAGGCTTCTGGCCACCCAGACGGGGACGGAGCCCCCGACCCCAGCGCACAGCCTGACCGCACGACTCCATCGTTACGTTCGACAAACCCACCCATGGCCGCTCTTCCCCTGGGAGCGAACCATGGGTCCAACAAGGCACAGACAAGGACTGCGCATGTGCTGGGGTGGTGGGGGGCGGGGGGACCCGAAGACACAGCCCCTGGCCACGGAGCTGGTGTCGGCCACGGAGCTGGTGTCGGCCACGGAGCTGGCGTCGGCTGCGGGCACGAGCCTGGAAGCGAGCGGCCGTGCGGTGTTACCGCCCGTGCGGCTGGAGCAGGAGGAGGTCACCCGAGCCCCTCACGTCACGTTTGTCGTAGCGCGCTAGGACACTCCTTCCTCGGAAGGGAGACGCGGTCACGGGGCGCAGTGAAAGCAACGCTCCGCCAGGTGAGCGACGTCTGGGCCTGTCATGGAACAGACACCCCCCGTCCCCTCATCTCATGAAGGGGCCCCTTCAGCGAAGGCCCGAACACTCTCCCTAACGACCCTCTTCGACGTTCACTTTCACGAAGAAAAGCCGACTGACCCGTGTGTCTCCAGGAAGGAGCGCCGTCGCTGGCCCGGGGGGGGGTGTGCACAGGGAACACACGCGCTGCCCACACCTCCTGTCCCTGCCCGGCTTGTCTCTGAGCTTGGGTTTCGCCTGGTCCGTGTTCTGCTCCACGGGCCCATCTCCCTACCTTGCTCGGGGTCGGGAGCGACAAGCACTGATTGAATTGAGTGTAATCCAGCTCACAGCCCAGGCCTCCCGACCCACGTCCTGCCCCATGAGAAGCCTCCTCGGGAGCTAGAGATGGTTCTGCTCCGTCTCTGTGTGTCTGTCTCCCGCTGCGCACATGCGTGCGTGCGTGCCCGTGTGTGTGCATGCCTGTGTGTGCACACGTGTGAGCATGCATGTGTACACTAGTGTGTGTGCGTACCTACACGTGTGTGAGAGCGTACACATGTGCATACATATGCACGCACACCTGTGTGCACTTGTGCATGCACGTGCACATGCGCACTCGCATGTACACATGCACGTACGTGTTTATGCATACACGTGTGCACACGCGCCTGCTCATGTACACACTTGTGCACGTGCGCTCGTGTGTACACATGCATGCACACGTGCACACATGCGCCCTCGTGCATACACCTGCGCATACATGCCCACCCATGCATGCACGTGCACACGTGTACCCACACACGGGTGTGCACACGCATGCACACATGCACGTGAATGCACCCCCTCCCTCGCCTGCTCTGGTATCGGACGGATGGAGCCAGGGCTGGGCTCTGTGAACCACGGCTGAGCGGGGGGCACAGAGAACGTTCTGTCCCGCCCCCACCTTGAGGGAGACGCGGGGAGGTGCCGCCCAGGAGGGGTCATCGGCGCTGCACAGAGGGTAACAGCCCCCCACAGCCATTCGCTGTGCCTCCCTTCGAAATCGGGAACGATAACAGTAGTACGGCAATGTTGTGTGGGTCCACCAGCCCTTCGTGCGAGTCCTGGGGACTGCAGACACGAATGCACGTGTGGCTATAAATGCAAACACACACACACACACACACGCACACACACAGCCACGCCGCCCCGAACACCGCTGACTCTCGCAGCCGTCACAGCAAAAGCACGCCCGAGGCTGCATCTGCCCGGCTTGTCCGCTAGGCTCCCCAGACTTCCGAGGGGCCAACTCGGGCCTCTCAGCAGAGATGACGCCACTGAAATGTGGGTGCACGCCCCGTGTCCACCCGTGGCCAGAGACCAGAGCGTGCGTTGGCGCGGCCACTCCCGGCTGCTTCTCCAGGAAGGAGCAGGACGGCCGGCGAGCCCCGTTTCCTCGCCGACCAGCCCGGGGAGCACAGCACGTCTCTGCTGAGCGTCCCTCGTCCCAGGAAGCCGCCTTCTCTGCCCCCGCTGTGCCCAGAGCCGCTCCCGTGGCGGGGCCCAGCGCCGGGAAGCCCGCCCGCGTCCTGCAGGCCCTCCCGCTCCCGGGGCCACCCGAGACACCCAGTGAGGACCCAAGCCATACCTCTTGTCGACATGTCCCGTGTGCTGTGAACACGGAGTGTCTGATGAGGATAATCGAGGCACAGAGTCACGTCTGCCGTCTGCTTTTGTCATGGACTCTTTAGCACACGTCACCGGCACCGGGTCCTCGTGATGGCCACTGAGGCTTCCAGCGATGTGGACTTGCCCCCTGCCCCGCCAACATTATGTTCTGGGGTGGATTTTCAGCGTGTCAAAAGCTGTACGCAAGCATGTGACCCGGGACATGAGCGTTGCAGAGTCTCCATTCATCTTTGCACATTTCGAGTCATCACGAAACCCGGCTCCCCATCGGCAAGCCAGCCTTTGGGGAAGAAATGGTCTGGGGTGACTGCTCATGCTCCCAAAGATGCATCCCCCAAACAGGCTGTTAGCCAGGGAGGCGGTGATAGCAGACGGCTTCCTGTCCCTGGTGACAGCCAGAGGCCACTTCTCCGGGATCTTTGCGCGTGAGGAGGGACGCCGGGCACACGGGCCCTGCCTCCCGTGGCCGCTGCTGAGCACAGCTGGAAACTCGACGGGGCCCACCTGGGACGGCAGTTTCCAGAAAGTGCATCAGGAGGCTGTGTGCCCACTAACAAAGTCGTCGTGTGGGTGCACACGGGTCATTCCTTCAGCGCCTGTGCAAAGAGAACGCTGAGCGACAGCCTTTGGTCCCAAAGTGAGCAATGAATGATCCCACCGCTCTGTTGTTTCTGCTCCTTACTGGGCGTTCAGAGTCTATATTAACCGTGGTATTTGGACCCGAAGCTGCCCTCCGTCTCGAATTATCAAGCACTGAAGCCACCTGAGGGCTTTCCTTAATCAAAAATTCTCCTTAGGTGATAGTGTGCATTACTTGTCATCCTGGTGGCTCCTCGGGCATGACTGGGAGGGGCCCAAAGCCGCTCCAGAGTCTCCCGTGCAGCGGCAGGGCGCTGTGTGCAGGGGAGCGGCCTGCGAGCCGCGTGGAAGGGTGGGCTCTGCTCCCGTCGGCCGAGCCCTGCACCTCCAGAGGAGAGAACAGTCCTGACACCCGCCCCGCTTCGACGTCCTGGTCTTGGCAGGTTTGCGTGTGAGACGGCCCCCTCCAGCGTGTGCCTGTGACCAGGAGTACACGTGTGCACACACGGCTACGGCTGGACGCGCTGAGGGTGAGGCGGGGTTTCCCGGCAGGTGCAACAGGGAGGGGCCCGGCCGGACGCTCGGCCAACGCCCAAGACAGCGACGACCCTACCCCGAACTGTCCGAGGGAGGCCGCGTGGCAGGTGTGCACGCAGCTGGCGTGGGGCCCGGAGCTCGGCGTGGCCTGGGTCTGCGTCTGCCCTGGGCCCGGGGGCCACGCACGCCGCCGTCCCCGTGCAGTCGGAAGTGACCCAGCGGGGCTCCTCTGTGACAGAAGACGAGCCCTCCCCACGTGAGAAAGTCGAACCACCACCACCACGGGGTCTCATCCTGCAAACCATCCGTCCCCTCCTTTCCACGGGCGTCGGCGGCCTTGCTTCTCTTTCCCGAATCATCTCTTTCTGCAGAAAAACGCAGCCGAGCGAGAGGCCGGCGTCGGAAGAGCGCGTGCCACTCACTGTCCTCCCTTCTCGTCCCTGCAGGAGCAGTTTGAGTTCGCGCTGACGGCCGTGGCCGAGGAGGTCAACGCCATCCTGCGGGCCCTCCCGCAGTGAGCAGCCCGAGGCGGGGGCGGCCCGCACCGGCGACGGCCGCTGCCACCGCGACGCCACTTCGCTGTGTGTCTTCAGTTCCCTGCCTCGTCGGCGCGGCCCCGGTTCCCATGTGCGTTCGTATTCACCCAGCTCACACGGAGGGAGGTTTGTGGGGTCACCGCATCACAGCACAATCGCGCATCTCTTTTCTCTTCCTTAAAGCACATGTCCACGTCCTTACTCGCAAACAGTGTCACAGCAGTGACGCAGCAGTGCGCTCTGCCGTCTGCACGGGCAGAGCTGGCTGGTGGGCCGTGACCTGGAGGGACGGGCCAGCTCTGCGGGGAGGGGACCCAGAGGAAGCCGGCAGGGCGCCACGCGAGGACTGTAGCAAAGACACTCGGCCTTTGTCTTTAAGAGGGTGTCGCGCCGGAGGAGCCCCCGGCTTGATCAGGAGTTCGAGCCCCAGACTGTTATCCTTCTGCAGCTTCGGGGGAATGAGAATAACATCCGCGGTCCCCGCATCTCCCCTCTCTTCCCGTGTGGGCGGCCCAACACCCGGCCTGGGCTGTTGACAGACCATCTCCACCCTCCACCCCTCAAGGAAGGGCAGGGGCCTCCGGGCACGTCCCCGGCCAGCTGCCCCAGGGGATGCCCCACATCGCCCACCAGTCTAGAGATGCATTTTTAGCTTTAAAATATGGATTTCCACGTTGCCAAAGCAGATGCAGCTAATAAGCTCCTTCCTTGGGGTTAGCCAGAACCGAGGGAACCGGCCGGGCAGGTGACAAGCTCCGGGGCCCGGGGAGCGCGCTGGCCCCGCAGGCACCTGTGCTCCTCCTGCGGCGTCCAGAGCAGACGCCGGGCACCCCGTCCCCAGGAGGAGATGCAGGGTGACGTATCTTTTGGGCTTTCCTGGGTGTGAGATGCTAGCAGCAGGGAGGAAAGTGGAAACGGCCACATTTCCTGGGGCTCCCCCTGGGTCACCCGGATTAGACACTTGTGTGACTCGCACAGACACGAGTGTCTCGAGGCGATGCAGACTTGCCAGCCCCCGCCCGAGACAGGCCAGAGAACGGTGGTGTCTGGGGAGGCAGGCAGACCGGCTGCAGCTTCCGTCGGGGGGTTCGGCGTGGATGCCCCGCGGCACCCGTCTGCGTCCCGCCCACTGCACACGTTGTTCCCGCCCTGAGCAGACGCTGCCTCCAGAGCCAGCAGCACCGCGGCCTGTGGCCGGGGAGGAAGCGGCCAGAACACTGTCTGCGTCTTTCAGCGTCCCTGTCCTGCCATCTGCTCTGATACCCTGTGATTTTTTGCAGAGTCGTCTCTCCCTATCTGGAATCGAAATAATGAATAGAAACCAATCTATCTGAATATAGGAAGCATATACCTACTTGTCATTTCTAACTTCTTATGTTTCAAAAGAAATCCTCCAGTGTGAGATATATGAATATATTTAATTGTGTCAGATTAAACTTTTGATTTCACATTCGAACGGTCTTTATTTGGGGAGGACAGAGCAACTTCCCCTGTCCGTGCTTTGCTCCGGGAGGTGGGGGAGCAGGGGGGAGCCTTTGCAGGGTCCACCGTGCGCGAAGGGCCAGAGCGTCCCGGACAAGGACGGACCGCGGGCTCTCCGTGACCAGCCGGGGCCGTGCTCCGTGCAGTGTCCCCGCGCCCCCCTCCCGGGCCCATCTGCGCGGTGTGAGCTCAGGGGCAGCGGCCGGTGACCCTTCCTTCCCGGGCCTCGGGGTCCCCCCCACCCCCGGCGAACCGCCATCCCCGCACATCAAGGTGGCCGTCCCCAGAGGACACACGCTCGCTGGGGCGTTTCACCCTGACAGAGGCACTGGCGGCCTGGGTGGGGGGACGCCGTGCTCGTCCTATACCGCCCCAGTGACCGCAGTGACGCGGGGACGCGTGTGCAGTCCTCATCGTGGAGCTGGGTCCCGTCGGCCTCGGGGCTCCGTGTGCACCCACGCGCCGGCCGCTGCGCGAGAGGTCCGCCCGCCCGGTCTCGCTGGCCGGACACCCTCTTACATGTGACTCTCAGACCCCGTTCCACCGTCAGCCTCAGGGTCGCCCCCACTGCCGTGAGTCACCGACGCCGCGGTCGCAGCCCTGCACACAGCTGCACGCCGCACACAGGGGCGGCTTCTCGGGATCTGCACGCATCCGAATGTGCCCCTGGGAGACCCCCAAGCCCCGGCCAGGGTCCCTCCTGCCCTGACGACTCAGGAACGCCGGACAAGGTGTACTGGAGCGCAAGGCTCACCCCAGCTCTAAGGAAAGGGCAAGCGGGACCCCACGGTCGGTGTGGGCGAGTGTGGACTCCGAGCCGCCCGAGGGCCGGGGACCGGTTCGGAGCCCCCGCTCTGAGCCCGCACAGGTGGCCCGGAGGCGGTGCGCTGGGACGGCCGGAGCCGGCTCCCCGTAACCGTGCACACGCGGAGACGCGTCGAGCCGACCCCAGGACGCGCACTCAGCCAGTCCCCGGTTGGGACGCAGCCAGTCCTCCCCGTGGTCGGGCCACCCGGC
Source organism: Ailurus styani (assembly GCA_002007465.1). Lineage (NCBI taxonomy): Eukaryota > Metazoa > Chordata > Mammalia > Carnivora > Ailuridae > Ailurus > Ailurus styani. Next base: position 397,039 of record LNAC01000193.1, read on the forward strand.
TGACGGCTCCCCGCGGAACGCCCACCGCGCCCTTCCACCCGCTTCCGTCCGCGTCCCTCAGCACGGGCAGCGTCTTCTCCGTCGCTCCCCCGCCAGTCCCGGGATGCAGACACCCCCCCGAGGAGTGACTCCAACACGGGCCGGGCGGCGCGGGACCGGGAAGGGACCGGGAAGAACGCAGCTGCTGGGGCGGGGGGGGCCACAGGGAGTCCACGGAACTAGCAAGTGGCCGCCCGTGGGTTGACATGAAGCTTCGTTCATACGGGCTCGTTCCTAACAGTGGCTGTATTTGACAACCAGCTCGTAAATTCCGCGCCCGCGACCCCTTCCCGCCAGAACCGAGCCACGACGGCCCCGCGGTCCCGCGGGAAGAGAACGGCGTCAGGGACGGGGGCGGGGGCCTGCCCGCCCTCCCCCCACTGCACAGGACACCCAAACCCAACAAGCAGGTCCTAGGGAGACATGAGCCCTCGGGACCCTCGGGTGCCGAGCCTCAGTGAAGGCGAAACCACTCGGGGGGACCAGTAGTGTCCCCACAGGGACGCGCCCCAGAGGGCTGGATTAGCCCCCCTAAACAGCCACAAAGCTCAGGAGGGAGGGCACCGGGGCAGGGCAGACACCCCTGACATGGGGAGACACGCAGACAACACGATACAAAAAGGCGACACGTTCGAGCTTTCCAAATAAATGGCCTGTAAGAACGGGGCGTGGGAAGGAAGCAGATCTGGAAAAGAAGACAACCCAACTTCTTTCCTTTTTTTAAAGCTTGATTGATTGATTGATTGGGGTGGGGGAGGGGCAGAGGGAGAGAAAGAATCCTCAAGCAGACTCCCTGCTGAGCGCGGAGCCCCACGCGGGGCTCGATCTCACCACCCCGACGTCAGGACCCGAGCGGAAACCAAGAGTGGGGCGCTGAACGGACTGAGCCCCCAGGCCCCCCAGGACGGCTTTGGGGAGTGAAATCCGATGGGAACGGTTATCCAGAAGCCGGGGAGGGCGTGCGCTCATGGGACAAGCTGCGGTCAAGAACTCGGTCCGCCGCGGGCTGGGAGCCCCTGAGGCACCAGCCGTGACCCGACGGCAGGGCTGAGGACCCCCGAGTAAGGAAGCGTGTGCGAGGCGTCCTGAGACGGGTGGAGCCGGCATTCTGGGAGCAAACAGAACTGGTGCCAGGCCCCCCGGAGAGCCTTCGCCCCACAGCTCAGGGCGCTCTGGCCGCCGGGACCCTGCAGGACCTGCTTGTAGCCCAGGTGCCCCCACCCCGGCGGCCAGTGGTCCTTGGTACCATGATGGCACTGCCTTCTGGACTGACCTGGATGTGCGTCTCCCTGTCACCAGGACGGCCGTCTTCCCCGACAACACCCAGCGCGTAGTGTGCACCACGTGCTTCCTCTGACAGAGGGGCTGCAGCCGCTGGTCCGGAGGGGCTTCAAGGTCACTTGGAAGACAGGGCAGTGGGGGGCTAACGGGCACAGTACGTGCGCCCCCTGGATCCTCACCAGGGGCAGCGAGCTCCCCGGGGAAGCAAGCGGGGCACGGTGAGGGGTCACCCACCTTACAGGAGGCTCCGAATTCATCGGGACCGCGCCGCGACACCGGACGCCTGCCCCTCCCCCAGTTGCCCCCAGAGACTGAGTCTGCCGTGGGTCTAGGTAACCCCTTCCAACACAGAGGGCTTCACCAGCGAGCGAGTCAGGGATGCATTTTTGTGAAATTGTTGCTCGAGTCTCGGTTTCTTTTTTTAACAAATACTGTTGTTAGATGTAATCTTACAGGAAGAAAACGGAAGAGCAGCGCCCTGCAATTCTATAACCTGAGTAATTCAAGAATCACACAGTGCCTCTCTTCACCGTGAGCCCCCAAATCCGTGTTCGGGTTTTGCAACTGGGGTCACCGCAAATCCTTGGAAATACGCACACGTGTGCTCACACGGGCACCTGCTGGTTGATAAAGTCCTGGGAGCGTGAGGGAGCTGGGGTCTCCGTCTGGCCCCCTGGTGCCACAGTCAGCTCTGCTCCACACAGCCCTCACCCCTGCCTCCCACAATCAGCTGCAACCGTCCTTCCTGGCCAGACCCGCTCGGCACCTTCTCACCGGCGGCCCGGGGCGGGTCAGTTCCGGGCAGCTTTCCGCCCTCTGCTGAAGGCCCGTGGTCATGGGGGCCGGCACAGCCCTGTCCGCCGACATTGAGTCTACCTGTCACCGCGTCCTGCCCCCGGGGCCCAGGGCGCCATCGTGTGCGGTGTCCACACCGTGTCCCCACTCCCGTCTCCGTGGCTGGCAGGAGAATCTATTTCTCAAGTGTCTCCAGTGATGGTCACCATGCTCCTCCCCATGCCGGGCCCACCCTGCGCCGGGGGCGGGCTCAGGGTCTCCCCCAGCTGGGGCCCCTCGGGTGTAGGAGGCGGTATGTTTCTTCGAAATTCACTGTCAGACTCGCAAAGAGCCGGTCTGCGTGCCTCTACCCCGTCAGCTGTCTTTCTCGCTGCTGCTCCCCGTTCACTGCGGGGAAATGACAGTAATATTGCACGTGATCTGTGTTGTGTGCTTTATTAATCAAGGAGAACACTAATAAAACCTTCATAATTAGTGGAATAGTCATTAATTCAAAGATGTTTATTGGGATAGAAAATTAGAATTTGATTACACCTTTGTTCCTACACAGTGGCTGGTTTTCCTTTTATTCAGGGTGTTTGTTTAGGAACCCGCCTTAGCTGTTTATTAGACACCCTGCGGCCCAGGTGGGCTGCATTTTCCAATGGGTGTAGCTGTCTTTGTGGACCAGGGCCGGCATCGCCCTGCTCTGAGCGCTCCTCCCTGGGCGGGAGTGACTGAGCGACGTGGGACCCGCTGCCCCAGGCCGGACGCTGCAGAAGTGCAGCCGTTCACCGGCGCCATCCGCTCTCCGGGGGAAGCTGCTGTAGGTTTGGGGGACAACAGGGCACAGCTGGCTGCACACAGCTGCAGACGCTGCAGGGCTCGGCGGATGGGTGGACACCACGGCCCTGTGGAAGCTTCCAGAGTCCAGCCTGCACTTCAGCGGGGACGCCGAGGGCTCAGAGAGTAGCCGGGTCTCGAGCAGGAGGGCAGGCTCTCGGGGTACGGGAAACAGGTGGGAAGGAGCCCCCAGCCCTCAGCTACTCCATCTGAGCGTGACTTCCCGGGCTGCCCTCCCTCTCGCGCTCCCCTAACCTGCCGCGCACCTGCCCCGCGCACCTGCCCCGGGCTCCCCAACAGTCTGACACCTGCACGTCTATGCGCGCGGTCACCCTGCCCCCCCCGGGGGTGCGCACAGGTGCACGTGGAGGAGGACTCGCTCGAGTGTCAAGCACCCAGAGTCTAGACACGGGTCAACCCCTTTGCTTTACGGTCCGTCTGAGGCGGGCCAGCCTGCGCCCGGCCGGGCGTCCCCCCCACGCCCTTCAGCGCCCCGGCCTCCGTCCTGCCCGCGCGACCCCGGGGTCCTCCTTGGACGGGCCCTGGCCCTGGGGGCCTACTGGCCCGCTGCAGGGGGAGGCCCTGCTCCCGCGGCCATCGCCGTCCCTCCCCCACCGGGCGAAGGCGGGAACCCAAACACCGCCTGGAGGGCGTAGGCGCTCCGCACCGCCGGCCCCGCCCACCGCACCGCCGGCCCCGCCCACTGGACTTCAGTCCCCGCCCACAACACCGCCTACCTCCTCCCACTGCCCGTCTAGGCCCCGCCCACCACGCCACTGGTCCCGCCTACTGCGCGTCTAGGCCCCGCCCACTGCGTGTCTAGGCCCCGCCCACTGCGTGTCTAGGCTCCGCCCGCTGCGGGTCTAGGCCCCGCCCACTGCGTGTCTAGGCTCCGCCCACCACGCCTTCTGTTCCTCCTGGGCACCTGGTCCTTCCTCCTCAACCCTCTGCCCACCTCGAGAAAGCTGCTGCGTTGTGTTCATCGACGACACAGACCGTGCTCCTCCTGCCTCTGATGTGCCGCACACGCTCTCGTTTTCTGTCCCTTGCCCTTTTTCCACCAGCAAAGTCAGTCCATGGGCAATCGTTACAAGCGGCGCAGAGCTCCTGCAGTGCTCTCCAGGTGGGGCGGGGGGGTGCTGCCGGGGCCCCCGCTGTGACCGCCCAAGGGCCTGCCGGGGGAGAGGCCGTGGGGGCTGCCTCCTCTCCTGGGCTGGACGGGGTCTCCCCCGGCCCCGGGGTCGTTTTAAGGAGGCCCCTGCGAAGATCACGGTTCCTCCCCGCGAAGAGTCTGCCCGCAGCACCGCGGGGGAGCAGGTCCTCCTCCAGCTGCTCAGAGCTGCACAACAGGGGAAGGCCTCGGGCGGGAGGTGCTGACGGAGCGGCCAGCCGGCCCTCGGCGGTGGGGACGGCTCTGGCTGGGGGCAGGGGGGCTCCCCTGCATGCGGGGCCTGCACCGTCATCCCCGCCAGGCGGGTCGCCGCAGGGCCGCGTGCCCGGCAGCTCCGGTGCCGTCCGGCTGCGGTCTCCGAGGGCCTGGGCATCGGGGGGCGGCTGCTTGCCCTCACACAGCCTCAGCCCCTTGCTTGGTAGTGTGTCTCCTGGGTTCAAATGTGCGTGATTACCGGAAAACAGTACCGCCCAGAAACAACATTTCGGGATTACTGAGTGAGAAACAAGGCTGTCTTGATAAACTCCCAGACTCCAAGATCAAGATTTATGGGTAATACCCAGATTCTCATATCGAATAAGACACAGTCGAAGGCGTGGGGGCCCTGATCCCTCTGTGGCTCCCGGGGTTCAGCAGCCCGGCGCAGGGCTGAGGGCTGTCCGGTGCCTGGAATGCTGCAAGCCAGTCCGCGGGGCTGCCGGAGGGGCGGGGAGACCCCAGAACAGCGGCCGATGTCATGAGACACCCCCCTGCCCCAGATGGGGAGCTTGGGGAGGATGGTGCTAGAAGGCCTAGGGAGGTGGGCACGGCAGGCAGAGAGGTCCCAGAAACAAGGCCCTCGGGCCAGAAGGCAGGGAGGCCGGAGGAGGCACCCCCTCCCTCTGACTGGCCTGGGAAAACCAGACGGTCGTTGCTACCCAGAAGGCGGCCAAAAAGCCACCTCATGGAGCTGAGCGCAGTGAGTACAGTGACAGAGGAGGTGGGATTGTCCCCAGGCCTCCTTGCCTCCAGACAGTGCACTGAGGGAGCCCAGCCTTGGGCTGCTGCTAACTGTGCCTGGGGCTGACTCACCCATGGTGTTCAAATTCCTCAGCAATTCGGGGGGCGGGGGGGGGTCATCTGAGGCCTGCAGGTAAGAACACCAGGATCTCTCTCCTCCCGGCAGCTGCTAACCCTGGAGCCTCCTGCCTGTGGCCCACAAGGCTGGAGCTGCATTTCAGTCCCAATTTGTTCCCTCAGCCAGGGGCCCTTGTGCAGTGTGCAACATGGACAACTGGACTCAGGTGGGAGGAGCTAAGGGTCCCTGGCCTGAATATGAGGCCAAGCAGCCATGGATGGGCACAAGAATGTGCCTGGGAGATGCTGGCACCAACACTCAGCACCTACCCAGGCTTGGGACCACTAGGGCCCTGTCCAGCTGTAAGGTCATGGCAAAGTTTGGGTTCAAGGCCTACTGAGTCGGGGTTTCCATGGGGGAGCGGGGAATCTGGGTTTTTAACGAGGGTCAGCGGTTCGGGGCAAAAACAGGACAGGTTCTGAGAGCTCAACCAGGAGGGGCCTTTCCTGGCTTGTGTTCTTCACTCTGTCCTCTTATTCTTCTTCCCTGGTCCCCTGCAGTTTGTTCATTTCTGTAAAGCGTTTCAAAGTGCTTGTCTTGCAACAAGATTCAAGACAGAAATAACGCTCTGAAGCACCAAACCCCGAAGAACGTGGGCTCCAGAGACCACCTGACCCCCAGGGCCCTCTCGACTGTGCGAACGTGCCTTCCTGGCCCGGGCTCTGCCTCTCAGTCTCCGAACCAGAGGGCCGGATGGTAGGTGTCCGACAGGCGTGGCTTGGAGCCTCCGCGGCCCGTGCCGGCCGGCCCCTCCCCCGCGGCGAACGTCCCCCCCCCGAAGCCAGCTGCCTCCCCAGGGCCTCGGACTTCCCGAGGCCACCACCAGCCTCCAGGCGGCCCCCCTCCAGCCTTCTGCAGATGCCCCCACAGCCTAGTGGGGTCTTCCTCTCCGTCCCACCCGAAGCCAGCTCCCCTGCCCCCACAGCTCCTGTGCAAACGCGAGCCGCCCCCGTCCCTGGGTGATCGTGAGGACTTCTTTCTCTGCTCCTGCCTCGGCCCCTGGGGGTCTGCCCCACACACAGCAGCCGGGGTGGTCCCATAACACCCTGTCACCTCCTCCCCTGCCCTTTCCTTCCAGAGGGGAAGACGTGGGGGGGCAGGGAGGTGAGGATGGAGTCTGCGGGGGAGGGGGAGCCCAGCAAACGGTATCGGGGCCTGAGTGAACTTGTGAGTCGCACACGTTCCCCACGCCCGCCCTCTGCCACGGACCCAGAATGCTGGGGAGCGAGGCCTCAGCCCCTGACCAAGGCCCTGCCGCCCCTGTCCCCGCAGCCCCAGGGCTCTGATGTGGGGCAGGTGACTCTGAGACGCAGGGACGGTCTGTCTCCCTCTGAGCAAATGAACAGCTGTTGCTTTTGGGATTTTGCATAGATCCTTTTTTTTTTTTTAAGATTTTGTTTGTAAGTCATCTCCACACCCACCGTGGGGCTTGAACACACGACCCGAGATCCAGAGCCTCCCGCTCCACTGACTCAGCCAGCCGGCCGTCCCTTGCTTAGGTTCTTTTAAACTGGCATTAGTCACCATTAGAGACAGAAAAAAATGCTGCTTGTAAATAAAACTAAGAAGATGATAAAAATTTTTACATCTTAAGTTTGTTCATAATTGCCTTAAAAATGTGATTTTTGGGGTCATCTGGGGGGCTCAGTCATTAAGCATCTGCCTTCGGCTCAGGTCATGATCCCAGGGTCCTGGGATGGAGCCCCGCATCGGGCTCCCTGCTCAGCGGGAAGCCTGCTTCTCCCTCTCTCACTCCCCCTGTCTGTGTCCCCTTTCTCACTGTGTCTCTCTCTGTCAAACAAATAAAATCTGTAAAAAAAGAAAATGTGATTTTTGGTTTCCCCATATCTACAAGCAAGATCCCGAGACACACGGAAGGCTGAGCCCCCGCAGTGGCTGCGTCAAGTGCTCTGTGCTCAGAATCGATCCACTCGACAAGGCTGCCCGTCCTTCCCGAGGGGTAAGAGCGGGGGGCCGTGCAGGAGCCGCCCCGCCCCCCGCCCCGGCCACGCACCCCGTGAGTGGTTCTGCTGCTGGACCCACCGGGCTCTATTCTGGGGATCCTTGGGGTCCCTCGGAGCGGCGGTCAGAGGGCGGCGGCGTGGGAACATCCCAGACGGGCGCGCACAGCCGTCCAGGGCTGGTCAGGGGCGGCTGGATGGCCCGGCAGTGTCGCCGGGACTGTCCCCCCACCGGCTCGCGGGTCTGTGCCCTGCACATCTGGCCCCAACGGAGAGATTCCTGAAGGAAAGAAGAAAAGCCGCGGTCTCGGTGACCAGAGTGTCCCTCCTGCCACGGCTACTGGCCAGAGGAGAGGGCACCCCTGTTCCGGGGCAGGGACTCGGGCCCCGTGGCCCCAGGCCTGTGCCTCCTGGGGGAGCAGCCACAGGCTCCCCTCCACAGCCCAGCCAGCCCCGCTTCGCCGGCTCCCCGGGGGCCCTCGGCGTGGATGGACCCACCGCGTCTCGACACGGGAGGCCGGCTCACAGGAGTCTGCGTCCTTCGGGTGCCCCGCCTCCCCCGGGCAGAAGGGTTCGGGGCTTATCTGCAGCCGAGAGGCAGCTCCCGCGGGAGGGAAAGCGGAGAGGCAGGTGCGGGGTCACCGGAGACCCCGGGCCCGGCACGTGGGGCCCCACCAGAGCCGGATCCGACTGGGAGCCCCCCAGAACTCCCTGGGCTGGTTGGACCCACTGCCAACCCCACCCCGACCCCTGGAGACCGGGCTCACCCCCGTGGGTCCTCGGGTTGGGAGGGGACGGAACGTTCGCTTCACCCAGAGCGGCCCGAACCCCACCCACGGCCGATGGTCCACACAGGAACGGGGCCGGGGCGCTGTCCCCCACCTGCCGGGCTAGCCTGGCTCTGCCTTCCCAGGCTGCCTTCCTGGGCCCTCCCCTCCTCCCCGATGTCCCCACTCAGCCCCCAGCCCAAGTCCTCCGGGAGGCCGCTTCTCACCAGGCAGGGCAGGGACGACACCCCCCCGACCGGCACCCGAACGGAGCCTTGCCCACCCCTGACTCCCCACGGCGCGCCGAGCCCCCTGCGCCGCCTCTGTCCCTGGGGCTGCCGCGGGGGCTGCCCCAGGCACTCTCGGCCCGTCGGCTCATTGGGTCCTGTTGGGGGTCCCAGGCCTGGACCCTCGAACGCGGTGATCTCTGCAGAACCGCCGCCGGAGGGACCCCCCCGGAGCACCCCTGACGCCCAGAGGGCTCCCCGGACACCACACAGGCCTCCCGGGGGCAGCGGCGGAGCTCGCGTGCGGGCCCAGCAGCCCTCTCCCAGCCGCCCCCCGACGTACAGCATTCGATGCTTCCCTCGCTCTGTCTCCGTCTCTGTCTCTCTGTCTCTGTCTCCCATTCTCTGTCTCTGTCTCTGTCTCTCTATCTCTATGTCTCTCTGTCTATCTCTCTGTATCTCTGTCTCTCTGTCTCTGTCTGTCTCCGTCTCACACACATCCCTAGTTTTGTTCTCAGACCTGCAGCCAGCAGGTGCGGGAAGGCCCCACAGGGAGGCGGTCCGCGCCAACATCCGCGCTCCTGATGCACGTGCCCTTTGTGTTCAGAGGAGAGGGTATCCTTTTGGTTTGGAAAGAAAAGTTGCCTTTCGTAAGTGCTTGATTTAGAATTGTTCACTAAAATTAAGCCTTTGTTCACCAGACATTTTTAGACTGAGTAATTTTCAACTCATGCCATATGATAAGTAATCTGTTTTATTAGCAAAAAAATGAAATTGTCATATTTGAGCATGGATTAAATTAGACTTCCTGCGGTGTGTCGCTGGCTCCCGTGGGGTGGGGGCGAGTGCAGCCCGTGTGTGGACACAGCCACCAAAGCCCCAGGGGCCGGGGGGCCGGGGGGGCCGACACGACCACCCGCCTCTGCCCTCCGAGCCCACCAGGAGGCCTGAGGAGGCACCTGCGGGAGCAGACAGCGAGGGTCTGGGGTCTACTTCAGCCCCCTCCCCGGGCCCCCTGCGGAGATGGGTGTTAGGGCGTCTACTGTTTTAATCTGGTCCATCTGCGGTGATTCGTTCCGCGACAGTAGAAAACTAACAGAGACCCTCAGGACCCTGCAAGACCAGAGCACACGGTCGAACCCTCACAGGCCTGGAGTCCCAGAAAAAGAGGAGAGAGAAAACAAGGCAAAAAATATTTAAGAGACAATAATCGAAAAAGTCCCACATTTAGTGAAAGACAGAATTTTATCGTCTAAAGAAACTCAGCACAGCCCCAGCAGGAAAAATACAAAGGAAAACATGCCTTGGCGTATTCCAGTCAAACTGCCAGAAAATCCTGACCGTGTCTAGAGAAAATGACCCGTTTTACAGAGGACGGCAAGCCCCAGCTTGACCCCCTCCGCCGGGCCGCAGGGCGGGGGGCGCTGGGGTCACGGGGGACGCTCGGAGGGCCAGGCCTGGAACAGCCGACTGAGCCCGGTCACGGTCCAGAAGCCAGAGGCCATTCTGGGTCCCGCCCAACCGCAGGCGAGGCAGGAGGGTGAGCGCGCCCCGGTGCTGAGTCTGGCGCTCTTGTCTCGTTCCTGATCCTGTCGAAGGTCATGCTGGCTGCGCGGGGCCCTGCGCGGCCTTTGTTAGGTTCAGACATGTTCCCTCTGTGCCTGCCTCATCGCGATTTTGTTCATAAGAGGATGCTGAGTTTCGTCAGATGTTTCTTCTGCATCTACAAGATGCTCGTGTGACTTGCATCCTTCCTCACCCTGGTGATGTCACCACGCTGGCCGCTGTGCCGGTGTCCTCCCATCCCTGGAAAAAATCCCACTTGATCGCAGTGAACAACCATGTTACTGTATTGTTGGATTTGGTTTGCCAATATTCTGTTGAAGATTTTTGCCTCGATATTCATAAAGATGCTGGCTTGTAAGCTCTGCCTGCATTTTAATTCTTTGGAAACTTGTGCTCCACGCAGAGTAAATGGAAGAACTTGCAATTACCCAAAATGTTCATCTAACTAAAGCAATGCGTTTTCCGACCACTCACTCGGTGGAAGCGACTGTTGCAGAAGGCCCCACCCTTGCGCGGCTCGGGAGTAATGTGCTTCCGGGGACCACCGTCGGGTGGCGGTTCGGAGCACCCCTGCAATCTCGCAGCAACCCCACGGACGGCCAGCGCCCTCTCACGTCACGGCGTGGGGTCGAAGCACGCCCGTTAACCCAGGACTGACGCCCTGGCGTCTGGGAGTCACGTGCAGCACTGCGCCAGCGTCAGGGCTGCTCGCAACAGGTGCGCGTTATCACCGTGGTCGGCGCCGAATGAGCACGGTCACTCTCCGGAGCAGGACGAAGGCTGAGGCAGCCTCTTGGCACAGCGCACGAGATTAGGCTTGCCCGGGGCCCTCGCCTCACCTCAGCGACCGTGGCTGCCTTTATTCCAACAGTTCCTGGGTTCACAGACGGACCTCTGACCGTCTCAGTGTGGAAGACAGAATCCAAGAGACGGTAGAAACGGCTCGCCGTGCTCCTTCCCGCTGCAGAGCTGTGGCCTCCCTGAGTGGGAACGCTTGTCCACCCCTGTCTACACCTGTTTCCCGGACCCTGAAGCTCAGCGTGAGGAGTGAATGCTGGAGCGGGGGCTGGGCTCTGCCGCGGTTGGCTGTCACCCTCCCGGGACAATCTGCCGGAGGGACACACCTGGGCAGCCGTGGCAGAGCCCTGGGTGGAGGCGCGCAGAGCAGGGCCCGTGCAGAGGTGAGTCAGGGAGGGGGAGGAAACCAGGATGAGGCAGCAGAGGGGGAGGCGGTAAATGGAGTTGAGATAAGGCAGGCGCCTGGGGTGGGCGGAGCAGGGGGCTCAGAGGGTGGAGACCCTTCTAGAACAGAGCCAGGTACGGAAGGGGCAGGCTTCAGTATTTGTTCACTGAAAAGACTGATGACATCGGAGAACCTCAGGTCTGGGAGATCTTTCCAGGCCATCTATGCCCACCCCTCCCTCTGGCACCATGTGTGTGTGTATACACACGCACGCACATACACACGTGCACACGCATGCACGCCTATATGCATGCACACATACACGTGACTGGACACGTGTACACACGTGGGGCACACACGTGTGTGCACAGATGGAAACATCAGGGCCCAGGGCTACATGACTTCCCTAGCAAGATCTGGGAAGGGGGAGAAAATCTCACCTAGAAACCACTAGAAGCCCAAGTACCTGAGCTACGCACACACTGTAGGATTGTGTAACGGCTCGTCGCTTGGGCTGGGACCGCGTTCCTGGACACAGCTCACGGGGTAGAGCACCGCTCAGCCAGGACTTGCTCCTACAGAAGGGAGCTCGGCCCCACGCGTCAGGGGAAACTGGCCGCGTCCCCAGCCAGTGCAAACGGCCCTTCGCAACCGTCACTTGCTCCCCATGCCACCCTGCCTGGCCCACGGCCCCGGAGACAGCCCCTGGGCTCAGCAGGCACCAGGCCGTCCACCAAACACACAAGGAGGTCCATCCTGGACAGCGTGGTGAGGGAGGCTCGGCCCCGGGCCACACAGGTGGAAATCCAGGTGCCACCACTGGGCTCAGCTGTGTCCCGAGGAAGCCTGGCCCCCCACGGCCAGCCACTGGTGGCCACTGAGTGGCTCCCCCAGTGCGTCTCACCCCCAGAGAAGCTGCGATGTGGTGGCTTACTGCGCTCCTTCCCGTCCTGCAGCCGGGGCCCGTCCTGCCCATCGGAACCGTGTCCGCCGTGTGCTCGGCCTGGCTGAGCGTTTTTAGGCAGGTGCGTGGGGTTCTCTTTGGGAGGGAAGCCAGGGTGTGCTTCCCTCGCTCATATCCTCATGAGCGTGGTCTTACTTGTGTGTGGGATCGAAACTCCAGGATTCAGAGGGCCTAATGCTTCCGCTGTCCCAGGAAAAGGCACCCTAACGCCTTTCTCTCCCATGAAGAGCACGCTGGCCAAGAGGGACTGCCCGCCGTGGGGGCCCCGCTGGCTCCAACAGTGCGGGCGGCGAGAAGGGCAGCCTGAGCCTCGCACTTGGGAAGAAGGCTTGGGAGTCAGGCCAGAGCCTCGGGGGTTTTTCCGGGGGGCTGCTGAGGGCTCCCTGAAGGGGTCCCCAGAGACCGCTGCCACAACAGAGCAGTCTTGACTGCGGGCCAGTGGGGGGCATCCTGGCAAAGGAGAGGCCAAGGGGTGCTGGCGCGTCCCTCGTGGGGCCCTCGTGGGAGCCCCTGGCGCCCCCGGGCGCGGCTCTCCCTGCCTGGGGCCCTGCTTACGGGCCTCTGTACCCCCAGGGCCCTACACCTGCCCCGCCTGGGACCCCTCGGAGCCCCGCGACCGCGCAGATCCTCTCCTCCCCCGCTTTACCCCACTTTACCGCGCTTTACCCCGCTTTACCGCGGTTCCGGACGGGGGTGCAAGTCCTTCACTTTCCCGACACGCGCGGCCTCCAGGCGGGCGCTGCGAGCGGGCTCCTGGCGCTGGGGCTGCGGGGCAAGCGAGCCCTCCGTTTCCTGGCGGTTAAAATGCCGGGGAATTACAGAAGCTTGGTCTCCAGAGCGAGGACAGAAAGCCTGCGACAGCGGTGGCCCCGGGAAGTCCCCGGGCTCCGGGTGGGGCGCGCGTGGACTCTGGCGTGGCCCGGCGGAGCGGAGGGGCGGGCAGTGTGCGATCGGTGTGCGGGGTCCCCAGCACGGGCCAGTCGGCCGGGAGGACAGAGCAGGCGGCCTGCAGCTGCTGAGGGCGCCGCCCGCCTCCCCCGTCCTGCCCCCGCATGAAGCTACGCGGTCTGCCCACCCAAAGCCGCGGCTCCGCACCCTCGCCGGGGCAGAACGAGCCCCTCCCAACGCGTGGGTTCGGAATCAAGGACCCCCTGAGGCCACAGGAAGTCTCCCCACCTGCCCCTGCACGCAGCCCCCCGCCGCCGGCTCTGCTCAGAGTCCTTCCAGGACCTCCCCTCCCGCCTCTGCACCAGCCCGGCCCCCCGTGGCCTTTACGGGAGCCCCACCTGGCCCGACTCTCCCTTTGCCCCTAGTTCACCTGTCATGACCCACACCATCGCTCCATCGTCCTGAAGGCAACCTGAGCATGTCACTGCCACGGCCACGGCCGGCGTAGCACGGAGGGCCGCGCCCCCACCCCCAGACCCCCACCGTTCCCACACGCAGCGTCCTCCCTGCAGCCCCCGGGGAACCCCACACTAACCCTTCAAGGCCCCAGCCCGCACTGCCCAGGGCACCGTCACCCCAAACAGCCCAGCCCAGAGCCGCGTCTCCCCCACCCCCGCCGGCCTGGGCCCGTCTGCGGTGGGAGTCCCGTCCTGACAGGGCACCCGGCCTGGCACTCGCGGGCGGCCAGCGAGTGTCTGAGGGCAGGGAGCCGCGTCCCTGCCGCCCTGCCCCTGGCGCGGGCACCCACCGTCTTTAAAACTGTTATTTCTATCCTGCCTGTTCCAGAAGGATCTGAGGCAACTTTGATCGCAACTTCACAAAGACTGATTTCCCAGGAGTCCTGGATTAGCTGAGAGCCAGAGGCTTAAAATTATACATTCACTCGTTCAATCAGTCAGCAAATATTTATTCAGCTCCGAGGGCTGGGACCAGGTTCAGTGCACATGGGCCACGAGTTCCCAGGTCCTGCTTCACCGGAGCCTCCTCGGGCCCGGCTCTGCCCGCCGACCTCAGGGCTGCGTGTGAGCGGAAACGCTCGCACGTGGCCCCGGGAGGGAGGCGGGTGGTCACTGTCCCCAACCCTGAGGACCGTCTTCGAGGGCGCCGGTCCGTGGGGGTCGCAAACCTGCGCTTGGACCGCCCGGAGCTCGGGTGCACAGGAGCCGTGCAGAGACCCGACCGCCCCCCACCTTGGGACCCCGGGCAAGGCAGTCTGCTTCCCTGGGACCCACACCTGTCTCCGTAAAGAGGCGGTGGAACCGGATGCCCCCTAGAGAGCATCCCAGCGGCGGAATTCCGGAACCCTGGAACCCGGGGGCTGGGGCTCGCACCAGAGGACAGAGGACAATCACTCGTGGAAGGCAAGGACATTTCCAAGCTTCTCGTCTTAAGGGAAACGGCCAAAAGCGATGGGCTTGGGACCCAGCCCAGCGAGCCCCCCGCCGGGGCGCATGAGACCCCTGCAGGCCCCCGGAAGCCCATCAGCGGCTCTGCTCTCGGCACTGCTGGCAAACACGTCCCGGACGCTTACGTGCGACACGGGGCCCGGACAGAGAGGGCAGCAGAACGCCCACCGTGTCCCATTCCAGCCCCAGGGCGCCCCGGTCCTCCACGAGGCCAGGCCGTGACGCGGCTGTGGCGGACAACGAAGCAGGGAGGAGGCTGGGGCTGTGGGGGACGAGACCGCCTCCCTGGGAAGGGTCCGGGCAGACGTGAGTGGAGAATGGGGAGAGCTTCACGGCCGGGGCGGGTCTGTGGGGGTCCTGGCGGGGCGGTCAGAGCACAGCTGGCGCCGGCCTCCGCGTGGGAGACGGAGGCTGACGGAGGGGTCCTAGGACTTCGTCTGGAGCAGCTCAGGGGATGAGGTCAGGGTGGAATGCTGGCCTAGACGCCCTGTTCTAGAACAGCCTCGGACTCCATGTGTCCAGCTCCCTTTCCCGTTAAAAGGGCTGCTGCTCGCTCTGTCCAAGCTCACTAGCTCCCTCCCAGTTTTTCCCGATTTCTGCAGGATCCACCCTCGAGGAGAAAAGTAGGCAAAGCTGGACTTTGGTGCCTACCCCCCCCGCGCAACTGGCTCCTCTTCTTCCTGGGGTCCGGGTGGCACAGCGAATGAGGGGCACGAGGCCAAACACAGGGCTTGGATCGGCCCGCTGGCCGCGCTCAGGCCTGCTGGCCCCGGGCTTGCGTCCTTCCTCCCCAACTCACCTCGTCCTCAGGGACGGAGGCCTCTACCTCCACCCGCCCTGCGCTGCTCCGTGTTTTCCTGGAAGCCGCGCGGCCGTGTGTGGAAGCGAGCCCGCGGGGACCGGCCCCGAGGGACGGAAACAGGACACGTGAGGCCCGAGGGGGGCCCCCCGGGAGCAGGACTCCTGCTGCGGGCACGGGCACCCCCGCGACCACAGGCGAGCATGGCCGCAGCGCCAGCACAGCCCGCGGTCCCGCGGAGGCCACCGTCCGCCCACGAGCCTTCCGCAACGGCCGACCCCAGGCTGGGGGCCGCTGACCGTGGCCCTGACCCACTTGGGAGGCCGCTCCCGGCCCTCGTGTGGCCCCGGGTCCCTGGACTGGGGCTCAGCATCTGCACAGTGACCCGGAGCAGGAGCTAAGTGAGTGCGTCGCTCAACGGCAGGTCAGGAGGCAGCCGCTCTCTGCAAAACTCCGCAGACCGGCCCCGCAGCGACGCCAGGAAGTCTGCCCCGCAACCAGGCGGGAATTAGCCCAAGGATGCACCGCAGGCCTAACATCCAGAATCATGTCAACAGAATAAAAACAAGCATCACACGATCATCTCAATCCACACAGAGAGAGCATCTGAGGAGACCCCAACGTCTTCCCTCGGCAGATTCCCCGAGGAACGAGGACGGGGAGGAAGCTCAGCCCGCCGCGGGGCGTCCAGGGAAAGCCCACGGCCGACGTCACAGTCGGCGGAAAGGCTCCTGCAACGCGGGGGGTGCGAAGGGTGACAGCGTCCCCCGATGATTGATCTATGACCCCGTCACCAGCATCGCACTCAGAGGTGCACACACCGGGGAGAATGAAAGCGTGTTCCTGCGAACCTGGTACACGAGGGTTAGAGCCGCGTTCCTCGTACCGCCCAGAGGTGGAAGCAGCCCCGAGCCCCCAGCAGACGAAGGACTGAACTGTGGTCCAGCCGCGCACCGGAACGGCACAGGATGCAGCCCCAGCAAGGACCGAATCCTGACACCTGCGACCACACACAGGGGGGCTTGACAACGTTTTCCTGAACGAAAGGAGCCGGACACCAAGGCCACTCGCCGACTCCATGCACGTGGACGCCCGGCCCGTTACAGACGCTACAGACACCGGAAGAAGCGGCACGTTCCCCGGGCGGAGGCGGGTGGGGGAGAGGCCTGCAGGACTCGGGTTTCTCTCCGAGCTCGTGCAGCCGCTCAGGTCTGCGAACGCACCGACCACCGTGCAGCTGGGCACTTCAAGTGGGTGGACCGTGCGGATGTGAACTGGATCCCAAGAGAGCTATTTCTTAATGTTAGAGGCAAACCTTTCACAGGCACCCCGACCGGCCCGCTGGGCCGACACACCCGTTCCCCAGGGCTGCTGTGACAGGCACGACACCGGGTTCCGGGAAGGCCACCGCGTCCAGGGCCGCAAGTGCGAGACCGGGCGTGAGCAGGGCCGAGCCCCCCGAGGCTCTGACAGAGGGTCCCTCCTGGCCCCCGGGCTCTGGCGGCCGCTCCCACCTCTGGTGTCCCTCGGCTCATAAACGTGTCACCCCAACCTCTGCCTCCGTTGTGACCTGATGTCCCCATGTGTCCACGTTCCTCCTCTTCCAAGGACGGCAGTCACGGGACTTAGGACCGCGTCTAGTAGGAGCCTGATGACACCCGCCAGTGTTTTATTGCCCAATAAGCTCAATCCACAAGTACGGAGCTTAAGTTCAACCCCCAGAGGCTGCAAGCATTCGCCTTTATGACGCAGTCCATGGAATTCGCCTTCTTCCGCTGGGGAAGCAGGGGTGGGAACTGGCGGCTTGGGTCACCTCGCAGCGTCCTGCCGACCTACTGGCTTGTGCCCCTGAATGTTTCCAGTAGTATTGGCTTTGTTTCCGTCGATTTACTTTGTGTTTAGTTTTTCAGGGTTTGGGGGGTTTTTGCTTTGCGTTTTCATTCTGTAAACACAGAGCTTTAGAACTACTAAAACAGACCTTTCCTTTGTCATCATGGCTTCGACCTGGGAGTTCGCCGCAGGCAGGATTGTTGAAACGGTAAGTCCCACCATGACGTGGAGGGAAGACGGGGTTCCCCAGGCCCGCGGCCGGGACGGGGACATCACTCCCCAGGCCCACCTGCACCTGCGTAACCAGAACGAAGGGGGGCACCCTCCAGGCCAGCCCACCCCAAACCCTGCACAGCCTCGGAGCTCCTCCACCCCGGGGTCGGGGGGGTCTTCGTGCAGAGCGCCCCCACCTCGGGCCCCATCTCGTTGCCTTTACTTGCTTGCTCGTCTGCTCCCTTGAGGAAGGGACGCTGCCCGACATTCTCACACTTCCTGCCTGGACTAACGGCCTAGCTGCCCGGACGGACGGCTCACAGGGGCTCGCCTCCCCCCAGATGTGCGGCCCCCACCCCGCGGTCGTCCGGAACCCGGCTTCGCCCCCACCCCTCCCCGTGTCCGAGGGCCTGTGCGGGGCCGTGGGCTGCCCTCAGATTCAAAGCGAGCCACGCTGGCCCCAGTGCACTCCACGCCTGCTCTCGGGCCCCAGGGCTCCCTCAGTGGATCCAGAATGTCCCCTGCCCCCCGCCGTGTCACGGGGCACAGCGACCTAGCCACGGGGTCCGGCCCTGGGGGCCGCCTGGAACCCTGCGCTCCCAAGAGGCCAAGCCCGAACCTTGCCCCCTGAGCCTGGGTCTGGGCCTCCCACCCAGGGACGCAGCGGGCAGGAGGGAAAGGGGCCATATGGGTTCCAGCGCCAGCCCCCGCTCGGCGCCGCGAAGGACTGCGGGGCCGGCACCACTTAGAAGGTTGAGGGGTCGTTAGCATTTGTCGGTACAAAGCACTCGGAATTTCTAAGCAGCGGCATCTGCGAGAGCGGAAAGCGATCGCACTTCAATCACCAGGAAAACCTCTGCTCATTACGCACAATCATTTTTAGTTATTAACAGACACCCGCTCGACACTGACATTTTGCACGTTTTCTCCACGACGCACCGGGGACACTTCTGGCGTTCAGTTTATCATTTTCATCAGTGTCTTCCACGGATTGACCGCCCGACCCCAGAATCTCACACTGTCACTCATCATAAGTGAATTTATCAACATGTACGTAATCAGAATACACATGAGGGTTTTAACTGTTTGCATACGAAATTACTTCATTCTTCACGCTTCAAAAAAATTCAATTTTGCATAATAAATGATGATAAGGTCCAGTTGACAATGACATAGGTGGGAATTGTATGAGGAGATGCCTGGAATTTCAATGGGCCGGGAGCGCGTCTGGAGGCTGCTGGAGCAATCAGCGGCGAGCCCGCCCCCCGGGGCCGGGGTGAGCGCTCGGCTCCCAGCCCCCCGCAGCGCTGCGCCCGCCGGCTCCGTGTGTGCCCCCTCCTGTGACAGCCTCCAACTGGCTTCGACGCCCGGTCGGGCGAATGCGAAAATTAATTAGGCTATTATTGTAAATGCAGACGAACAGCAGCTCGTCTCAAAAAAATCGTACCGGGACACCGCCCACCCACAAATGTCACGACCAGCCTTGCCCTGCGAGGAAGCCACCCCGGGGCGCTCGGGGTGACGTGGGCCGGACTCAGCACCTCACAGTGCGAGCAGAGTGCGCGCGGGCTTTGCGAGGACCGCCGGTCTCCGGACCCCCGAAGAGGCCCTGCTTCGGGGGAAACGGGATCCATGTCTGAGTACAACGGTCTGAGGACAGCACTGTAATCTGGTTCCTTAATGAGACGCGTCCCTCCTCTTCTATCCTGGAGATCGCATCCGTGAGAGGGGCCACTAACGTCACTCCGTCCCGGGCCACGGGCACCCCTCCCCGACATCGCGGCGACGCACGTGCACACACTCACCACGCGGAGGCGGCGGGGCTGCCGCCAGAGCCTCTGAGAGTGACTCCAGCCCTCCATCCCCGCAGCCCTCCATCCCCGCAGCCCTCCATCCCCAAAGCTCCCCAGATCGCAGCCCTCCATCCCTGCAGACCTCAGCCCCGCAGCCCTCCAGCCCCGCAGCCCTCAGCCCCGCAGCCCTCCAGCCCC
>LNAC01000193.1:427275-504132 GCA_002007465.1 Ailurus styani
CTCGGAGCCGGCGGTGAGGACGGCGGGCCCCACCCTCGCCCGCCCGCTGCTCCGTGTCCCCGCTCCCGCTGACAGCACGGCCACCTCCGTGGGTTCTCACCTCCCAGCCCATCCCCCCACGGAGAAGGTTCTCCAGGGGGTCCTCCCCTGCGCCTGGCTGCCAGCCCGCTGACCACGACCCCGGGGGAGGCCCCGCCCACTGACCACGACCCCAGGGGAGGCCCCGCCCGCTGACCCCCACCCGGGGGGAGGCCGCCCTGCCCGTGGACCACGACCCTGGGGGAGGCCCCGCCTACTTCCTGACCAGCACCACATAGACTAGCCAGTCCAGACGGCTCCTTCCTGAGAAGTGCAAAAAACCCCTTTCCTCCTGGCCCCTGAGCGCCGTAGGCCTCCCCGCAGCTTGGCCAGGGCGGCAGAGGGCCCGTGTGCCCAGGGTCTTGGGTCCTGACGCCCCCCGGCCGGGTCTCCTGTGCGGGCCGTGAACATGTGCGTGCACACCACCTCCCTGTCTTCGGGGTCGTCTCAGTTCCAGTCTGGCTAACAGACAGCGTCCCGTGAGGGTCAGGTGGGACCTGCCGGGTGGGGTGACTGAGGAGAAAGCTGTCCTGCCCACAAGCCACCTCCCAGCAACGCACGCCCTCGCCCACTGCGTCCGCGGCCCCGTTCCCAGATGGGATTGTGCCCCCACTCGGAACACGACCGGGAGCGAGGGTGCTGCCGCCCGATCCCGGAAGCCGCCCAGCAGAAGAGGACCCGGGGCCCTGCCGACGGGGCTCCAGGCGGCCTGGACATCTGCCCAAGGCCACCCAGAAACCGCCGGGATTGGCGACGCGAACCGACCCCGGCCTGAAGGCGCGCGGCTCTCCTCTGCTGACATGGTCCCTCTGAAACAAAAGAGCAGGTCAGACCCAAGCATCTCTAACTACTTCTGTGTTTCCAATCGTGGACCAATACTTTCGCAAAATACAGTAAAAGGGAATTATTTTTAAGTGATGGTGCACTTGAAGGTCACAGCCGTGCCGGACTGCGGAGCGGCTTCCAAGCCCCCGCGCGGTCTCTGTCCTGTGCTGGGCGCACGGGACGCACGGGGCACACGGATCTCTGGACGGCCCATCTGGGGACCTTCGGCCCCTGGCCTGGCAATACACCCTGTGGACACCAGGTTTCCACAGCTGACTGGGTTCTGCTTGAGACTTGGATCTGAGTCTTATGAATTTTTGCCAACCTCGTGATTGTTTTCATGGGCAAGGTTCTGTTAATCTGATTCAGTTAACGTTCGATCGGACTCACGGAGGGAAGTCGAAGGTGCCCAGGGCGTGGGTGTGCGTGCGCCGTCCTCCCCCGGACCCCCGGCCGCAGCCGGCCTCTCTGGGGCACGGGCACCGTCCTTCCGGGCACGTGGGTCCTGGGGGCCCGCCCGGCCCAACCCAGAAGACCCTGAGCTTGTCCGTTTCTGGGCGAGCCCGAGGGCGCCCCCAAGCTGCCTGCCGCAGCAGGAGCAGACCGAGGACCGTGTCGGCGGAAGGCGCCAGAACGTCCCCGCTCCTGTGCTTCCCGGGCACGGTTCTCCACTGCCTGACCGCCAGGCCACGTCCCCCAAGACAGCCGGTCCTCGGCTTTCCTGGTGTTGTGCCGCTGGAAAATGGGGTCCCGTTATGGAAAACTCAGAGCCGCTCCGAGCCCCGGACCCCAGCAAACGGTCGTGTCTTGGCAGAAGGGCCAGACGCTGATGTGCCGACCCTCTGCTGGGCTGCCGGGCCCAGGCGGGAGGCGCACCCTCACGGCGGTGGACAGGCCGGTCCCCTCGGGGCTGCCCGGGCAGACCGCCTGTGTGCGGCGAGCCGACGGCGTCCGCGAGGGCAGGGCGGGGTCTCCCCACTCAGCCCGCTTCCTTGTTCCATCCCAGCAAGTGGAATCTAACCCGAGGATGGCGAGAAAGCCAAGCCGCAGATCAGACCCGGGACCCGCCCTGTCCCCGCGGGGGCAGCCTCGACGGAAGGGCCAGGCGGAGCCTCCCGGGCACGGCCAGGGCTCCGGCTCGCTGCCCGCCCCCCGCAGCCCTGCTCCCCCTGCGCCCCACTCCCCCGACACCTGGGTCTCCGGGTGTTCCAACCACCCGGGAACAGTACCTGGACATTGGGGGGGGGGAATGTGTCTTTGTTTGGAGGTTTGTTTAGTTTCAGAAATTCAACCCAAACCGGCCCCCGAGGTGGCCGCCCTCCAGCCCGCCCAGCTGCCTCCCCCGGAAACCCTCCTGGTCCAATCTTGCTCTCCTCAGCTCTGCTATCAACAGGCTCAGCTGCTCTGGCCACGCTCCGCCCATCCACGCGTCCCATGTGGCCTCCCCCGGCCTCCCTCCGTGTGGACGGCCGTGCGCGGCTCGGTGGCGCCTTCCGGCCCTCTTCCTCCCGGCAGTGGCTGCAGCCCCGGATGACTCGACGCGCCAGGCGCTGACGCAGAACCGGGCAGCACGGATAACCACGGGGACCGCTCAGTGACACCCCGCTCCTCGGTGGGCCGCCTGCTCGCGTCAGCCAGAACGGGAGCGCAGGCCGGCGTCCGGGGCTCTCGGCCGAGCGGGAGGGTCCCCTCTCCGGGTGCAGAAGAGTCGCGCTCAGAGGCCAGGGTGCACCGTCCTTGACTTTTGTTTGTGTCCTTGTTTTCACAAAAACAAACTATAGACACAGAGCTGATTTCTTCACACGTCATTTTCCTGTGGGCTGTGTCTGTGTTAGACGCGTCCAACTCGGACGACACACACCCAGCCCGTGAGCCCGTGGGCCCAGCGCAGTCACCTGGGAACCCCAGGACTGCCCCCCTCCGCAGCCCTGCACGCCCTCCGCAGCCCTGCATCGCCCCCTGCAGCCCTGCACTGTCCCCTGCAACCCTCCACACACATCCGCAGGCCTACACGACCCCACCAGCAGCCCTGCACCGCCCCCTGCAGCATGCGCAACCCCCCCCCCGCAGCCCTGCATGCCCCTGCAGCCCCACATGCCCCTCCACAGCCCTGCGCACCCCTGCAGCCTGCACACACACCCCTGCAGCCTGCACCCTCCCCCACAGCCCGGCCCCGCCCACACCCAGCCCTGCCCCTGCCTCGGAGTGGCAGCGGCGGCGAGCCTGTGGCTGCAGGGCAGGGGAGGCGGACAGACAGGAGCAGGAAACAGGGTCTCCCCGCACCGCCCGCCTCTGTTCCCCGGGCCTTCCCTGCCTCCCCCAGGAAGTGGCCGCAGGTCACGCCACCCACAAGGGACAGACACAGGGAAGCCCAGTCCTCTGGGCTTTTCTCTCCTGCTGCGTTTTAAATTCCAAGACAGTCGCTGTTACCAATTATCGCCTCTGGGCAGGGCCCTGAACGGAACAGGCGGACACTTTTATTTTCACTGAAACAAGTGCCCGAGTTGAGCCCCGTGTCAGGCTCTCTGCTCTGCTGCTCCCTCAGCCCCTCCCCTGCTCGCGTGGAGCTCTCGCTCTCAAACAAATGAATGGAATCTTTAAAATAAATACATACGTACATATACAAAACAGGGCCCGAGATTCTGGAAGCACCACCTTCATACGCCCCTCAAGAGAAAGAAAGGACGGATGGAGCGTCAGGCAGACGCAGGGAGGCCTGGAAGGGGTTCGGGTGGTCGCCCCGTCAATCCGTCCCCCTGGGGCTGACCCAGCCACTGCGGCAGTGACTGCAGTTCACCTACACTGCTTTTCCGTCACGTGGAGTAAACACTTGGGCTCTGAAGGGAACGTCTCTCTCTCCCTTCCTCTCTCAGTGACCGCGGGGCTCCAGGCGGCCGCGTGGCCGAGGCGGGAAAAACAGGCACGTTCACGGTGCTGATGCCTGACCTCAGGGCTTCTCCAGGACACGGGCTCGGCGCTCGGCTCAGTGGCCTTCGAGTCCCCAAACTGGCCCATTCTCTCTCGTCCCTTCGGGAAGGCACAGTGGCCGTGCTTCTCGCTTGCGGAGAAAGAGCTTGGGCCGGTGGGCTGGCGTCCTCCTGCTTCCCGGGCTCGGTTCCCCCGCTGAGGCTGTGGGACGGCCGCGCGGACCTACCCGCACCCTCCTGCGTGGACAGGGCCAGGGAGGGAGGGCACCCGCCGCCTCCGCGCCCAGGGGGAGGCAGCACGGACCCCTCCCGGGCCCCGCCTGCGGGTCAGGCCGGCAGGGGACGCAGCCCCCCAGGGCCGGGGCGGCCCCAAGCCCAGGGGCACAAAGCCCCCTCCAGCTGGAGCCCCTGGAGGGCACCGGCGGGGAGGACCCTGCAGACCAGAGGCCCAGGTCCTTCTCAGGCAGGCCGTTCTTTGCCCCTGGAGGTGCAGGTGGGGTAGACGGGGGCCAGGGAGGCAGAGAGAGGGACCTCTGGGCCCCCCCTCCAGGCCCTGGCACCGTAAGCCCAGAGGAAAGGTGCCCAATATTCAGAAAATGCCACTTCTAGTGCTCCTATCCCGTTTTGTCTCTGATCACACACAAACAAGAATGCCCCCAAAGGGTCACAGAGTTCAGTGAAAATCCTACAAGCTTTTCCAGAACAAATAACAGACACTGACCTCTGGCCCCTCTTTGCATGAGAATTAACATCAGCAGGCCCAGCCGCGCTAGCGGCAAACGGGGCTTCGTAAATGCCGGCTTCTGATTTAAAACTCTGATTTTTTTTTTCTTAAGAAGCCAGAAGAAAAGGGGGAACTTGGAGCTCATCTGCATTACAGATCAGGCCTCTTGGAGAAAATCAGCCATCCATAATTCATGACGTGTTCCTGCAGGGGCTGCAGAGAGCAGGAGCCTAGCAACAGAGTCCTGGCAACGGGGGCGCAGCCAATCCGGGCCGGCCCCCTCCCGCTCCGCCAGCGGGGGGGGGGGGCACCCACACATCTGCCTCCCGCTCCGCCGGCTGGGGGGGCGCCCAGCTCCCACACATCTGCACAGGGGCTCGTTAGCAACGGTTCCCGGCTGGGCACGGAGACGCAGGCAGGAGCCAGGGCTCAGACCGAGGAGGGAACTCGGGTCTGTGGGACGGAGCCACAGTCCCGCCGGGTCCCCGGGGTCCGGTGGCAGAAGCCTGTCGGTTTTCACGGCCGGGAGGCCCCCACAGCCGAGGCTCCTGGCCTCGAGGGGCGGCCGGTAAAGCCAGTGCCCACCCCCACCCCCCGGGTGGCTCGGGGTGCCTGTAGGGCTCTGCGCAGAGCCTTAGGGATGCGCCGGACCCGCCCCGGGAGCCCGTCCCTTCCGACGCCCCATCGAGGGGGGCGTGGAGCAACACGAGAAGAGCGCGCCCCCTTTACCCCCAGCTGGGCCGCGGCAGCGGACCCCTGGAAACCACGGGCGGCTCAGGGACAGCAGGGCTGGGAGCTGGTTCGTTTGTCTCGTGGAGACTCCTCCACGGCAAGTGTCCCATCCCCGGCTTCCTCCTGGAGGCCGCACGGCCCGTCGGAAGCAGAAGGACTCGCGGCCACTACACGGCCACGGACGGAGCCCGCGTCCACCGACAGGCCAAGCCGCCGGGCGCAGCTCTGCCTGGCCACGCGGGCAGCACCCGTTCGTGCTTCCCCTCAAAAGCACTGAGGTGACCGGCCGTCTACGTGGCCGGAGCACTTAACGCGTCCGTCCCGGTGACGATGTCCAAGCAAGGCCAGCCCGGCCGCCTCCTGGCCCCACTCGGGGGGGCCCGCGTCCGCGCTTCCCAGACGGGTGCTGGGGCCGCCAGGAGAGGCTCGCGGGGTGGCTGCGCCCTTGTCCTCCTGGAGGGGTGAGGAGCTCACCCACTGCCCGGGCTGGGGGCAGCCGGGCCCGCGAGAGTGGGCGGCGGCCTCCACGGGGAGCCCTCCGCGTCCCGTTCCCGCACACGGGCAGTGACAGCCAAGATAACAACACGCCTCGTGGACACTTCAAGCTGTATTTTGGGACCCATTGCCCTATTTTGAACTGTACTGAATTTAAATTAGCAAGAGCCTGGGCAAGCTGCCAAGAACGAGAAGGAAAATGCAGTATCCTTCCGGGTCCGCCTCCCGCCCCGAACACCCTCCCGGAGGCCGTGGGACTTGCCCTCAGAACCTTCCTGAAAGTAGATTTCATGAGAGATTATTCCCTCCCTCAGACTCATACCGATGGGTCTTCTAATCCTACTGGAAAAAAACATCTCATCTCTGAAAAAATGGTGCTTTTTTTCTTTGTTTGAAATGGGAGCTTTCCACTCAAGTCACAAGAAAATGTCACCTGCAGCGATGATTTAGATCGAAAACCCACACTCAGATTTCCGCAGAGTTCAAATGGACCCCACAACGCTCACCGCGCCTTCGAGAAGAGACGCACAAACACCAACAGAGCCCACAGACAGGGCCAACGATGCGCCCGGGCCGAGCTGGGGGGGCATCAGTGAGGCGAGGGAGGGACCGTCCCATTCGGCCCCGCGGTGCGTCATAAAGGGAAGGAGATTTTGCACAGCAGATGTGACTTGTGCTAAAATAATCCCTCCGGTCTGTGGGGCCGAAGTATCCCATGGCCTGGGGTGGTCAGGGCCACGCCGGCTTCCTTCACAGTGACGAACGCACCAGTGGTCTCCAGGGTCACGACAGTCACAACGGGTCATGCATTTCTTTTCCACACGTATTGATAAGAAGCTATAGTGGAAATCCAAAGATATCTGCTTTTTAAAAACATATTTATTTATTTGAGAGAGGGAGTGAGTGAGAGAGAGAGGGAGCACAAGCAGGGGAGCGGCAGGCAGAGGCAGAGGGAGAAGCAGGCTTCCCGCTGAGCTGGGAGCCCGATGTGGGACTCGATCCAGGACCCCAGGATCCTGACCTGAGCTGAAGGCAGACACCCAACCAACTGAGCCCCCAGGCGCCCCCCTAAGATACCTGTTTTTTAAGTAACTGTACATATCTTGTTATCACGATATGTGTTCTCTCAGAAAAAGATCAAAACCCCCAGAAACACAGGCAGGAACATAATTCCTACCCAGCGATTGTGCACATCACCACGGTGAAGACGGTGTGGACACGTCTCCGTCTACGATGAAATGCGTGGCTAAGCACATTGGCAGATGGGGGCCGCGGCCCCCAGGAAAGGTGAACCACGTGACCAGGAACGCTCCCGCACGCCAGTCTCTGTCGCAGGAGGGGGGCGCAAGTTGCAGTTCTTCCCAGCGGAGGGACGCTGAGAAGATGACCCCTGGCCCCTGGCTCGGCAGGGGGCTGGGGGCCAGGACAGGTCTTGACAAGGGCGCTGTGCCGGCACCTTCCCCCGGGGCCTCGGGCGCCCCGTCACATGGGAGTTCAGTCCCGCTGCTCGCCGGCCCCGCCGGCCCCTCCGGCCCCCCAGAGAGCTTGCAGCGCACGATGGGGCCCGGCCCCCCAGGTAGCAACACGGGTCTCGACTCTCTGACCCAGAAATCAGAAAGGAAAGTGGAGAAAGGAAATTAAACAAATCAGGACGAGGCACGGCCGCAGGGGCGCCCGCCGGAAGAGCGTAATCAAGACTCTGAGCCACAGATCAGGAAGGTTTTGATTAAAGAACAAATTGCCAAAGTTAAGTGTAAGTAACTTCTGGGCGCCCTCCTTTCTCAAGCTCCGTGATTCCTCCCAGCAGCTCGGGGCGCCGCGCAAACAAGGGTGACAGGTGACGAGCAAAGCCAGGGGCAGCGGCCGTTGCCGTCCCCCTCCCTGGAAGCAAACACAGAGCTGGCTAGACGCCCGCGGGCCCGATGGGCTCAGGCTCCAGGAGGCACGGCTGCCCGCGGGGCGGGTCAGAGCCTTGAGAGCCGCCCCCTTTCTGGAAGGTAGTGCCGTGAGTGTAACCACGGACGGGGACAAGGTACCACGCGGTCGACGTCCTGGTCATCCGTCAGGGACACACAGGCCATCTCCCGCACAGACTCGGACAAACGGGGTGAGAGCAGAGAGAGAAGCTGGCCGGCAGCTTCAGGAGAGCGGGGGGCCCGGGGGAGGCTGAGGCCCAGGGTGGGGGGCCGCGGGGGGACACACAGAAGCTGGACCGGGCCACCTGCAAGACATCTTCCACGTTTAGCAGCAGCACAAAACCCGGCAGAGCCCCGTGCACCCGCAGGTCGCGGACACTCGTGCCCCGTCCAGACGCTGAAACACGCGGTGCAGAGAAGGCCCCTGCCCCCAGGGAGCAGAACCCACCCGCGGCAGCGCCTCCCGAGCACGGACAGCGCCGGCCGCCAGATGGAGGGAGCAGGCGGCCCACGCACACGAGGTGGGCCGACACTTGCAACACAAGGACCACAGCGCATGGACGTGAGGGCATGCAGTGGGGGGGGGGCACGTCCACGGGGCTGGGGGTGCGTTCGCAGGGGGAGCACTCTGCTGGGGAGTAGGTCCACGGGGGCACCTCTGTATGAGGGCACCTCCTCTGGGAGCCACGGGTTCCGCTCTTACCCCATAGCCGATGAGAGCCGCTGAAGAAGTCCCAGCGGGGAGTGAGGGGACCCACGTGACCCCGTGGACCAAGATCAGGAGGCCGGACGACGGAGAGATGACTGGTGCCCCACGTGGGGCGTGCCGGGAGCGGGGTCAGCCCCGAGCGGGGGCTTGCAGCTCGGGAATCCCTGTCCACAGCTGAGGAGAGTCACCCGCCTGGCCCGGGCACACAGCATGGGGAGAGACTGACAAGGTCCCCAGGAGCCCCACTCGCTCCCCACCCAGCCCTGCCTTCACTGGGTCTTCCGTTCATCGGCACTTACCCGCACCCGTCCCCACCAAGCCCCGCGCCGGGCTGGAGACCCAGCAGGTCACGTGGCAGCGTTCCAGCTGGATCCCCCGTCCTCGGTGACTTCAATGGGAATTAAAGACTGGACTGACCCCATAGCAAGAGGTCAGATCACATTGGAAGGTTCAGACCTTTCCAGAAAAAACAAAAATACATACATATATTCATTACACCAAATGCCTTGAGGCCCTTTAAGAGGAGGATCTGGGCTTCATAAGGGACACTAGCCAAGCCCCCTGGGCATGGGGACAGAGCTTAGACGCCACCCAGATGCCTCCAGAAGCCAACACTGACAGCCCCAGCAGGGACGGTAAACACGCCCCCCTGCTCGCCAGTCCACTGCGCTCCCTCCACCAGGCAGGGGACAGGGCAGGGGGGACACGCGTGCGCCCCCACAGTCAGCCCCTGCCGCCTGGGACGGCAGCTAGGCCCACGGGCCACCAAGGACTCGGCGCGGTCACCACTCTGCAGAGCCCAGGGCCTCTGGGGCCGGAGCGCCCGCTGGATCTCTCCGGAGGAACCGGCAGCCTGAGAGCCAGCCGGGGCATCCTCAGGACGCACAGCCCTCTCCCCAGAGGATCGCGCCCTGCTTCTCCGCAAGGGCACCCCTCCAAGAGCCAGGATCTTTGTGTGAAGACAGAAGCCCCATCCTGCACTTGGGGAGCCCCAGGGCCGGCCTGGGGAGTGAGGCTCTGGGTGAAGGCCTCCCCCCCACCCCAGCCCCCAGCAGGAGGGGGTGTGGCTTCGTTTGGCCTTCCCTCTAATGTCCCATTGAAGAAACAGCAGGACCTGAGAAAGTGAACTATTGAGCAGCATCAGCTTTTAAAAAGAACATTTTAAATAACTGAGAATACTCAAATCTCTCCTTCCATCCCCCGGGGGTTCAGGCCTCTCCCCGCAGGAAGGTCAGGGGGACGCAAAGCCTCAAGCAGTTCCTCCTCCCCATAGGCACCTGTCGCCGCCCCACAGGCTCAGACACGGCTCTCCGGCCTCCAACCGCAGGGCCTGGGGCTCACGTGACCCACCCCCCCACCAAGGCCCGTCGCCGGGGTCTGGGGGCTGGAAGCTGGTACCAGCAGGGCGGGGGGGCCCCGAGTCCGCGCCCCTGACCCCGGGGCGGGGGGGCCCAGGCTGTGAGCCCAGTAACCTTAATCACCTCCCCAGAGGCCTACCTCCCACGCCACGGGCACAGCAGTCGGGGGACACAGCGCAGCCCAGAGCCCCCTCTCCGGGGATGAGGCCGGCTTCACCCGTGCATTTCCTGCGTGGGTCTGTAGGGCCCCAGGTCTCCCCACAGACCCCCGCGCGGCTCTGACAAGCCCCCGCTCACCTTCCTCTGAAGCTCTGGATGGACCCCGGGATCCCCCGCTCGGGGGGAATGCGGGCTAACACCTGCTGTTCACACCTGTCCCGACGAGGAACACGACACCCCGGGTTTCTCTGCAGGACATGCTACGTGCCCACAGCTCGGCTCCAGCCGGACTCAGACCCCGGCTTCCTACTGAGCGCGGTGATGTCCCTCATGCCTGCAGCCTCCTCCGAGCATCCACACGCAGAGGCAAAGGTGTGAAAGCTTCCAGGCCATTCCAGGGGGTGGCGGTGAGCCGCTCAGGGCTCTAGAATGGTCCACGGCCTTCCGTGGTCTCCAGGGTAAGGCTCCAACTTCTCGGCCTGCTCCGTCCCTCTATGCCTGGGCCCCTCCCGAGCTCTCGGCCCCTTTCCCCTTGGGCACCTCTGCCCCTGCAGGCTCTCCCCGTGGGAACCGGACCCTCACGCCAGCTCTCCGGTACCCAAACCCCGCCCGCCGCTCCCCTCCCGCACCTCCAACAGCGTCTGACCGCGCTCGCCTGCTCTGCGCGGCTGGTGGGGCTCACTCGGGACCCCAGCTCCCGGGGGCGACACGCTCTACGTGCCTGTGGGACCTTACCCGTTTACTGAGGCGCGACCAAGCATCGAGTGACTCCAAACCACGTCCTCCTGGCCCTGCGCCCGGCTCGCCCACACTGCCCAGGAGGCCCGGCGGGGCAGGACCGAGGCTCTCGCCCCCCACTCACAGCACACACTGAGTCATCCTCCCAAACCGACTGACCCCAAGTCACCCCCGTCACCCCAGGAAGGAAGGTGCCCGCCAAAGATGAACTGGCCGCCAATCTAGGTGAGGAGTGCGGCCCGCTCTTCATCTCAACCCTCGCAAGTTACGCGTGCCCTGTAGCGGGGTCTGGGCGTGCTCACGCGGTCTGGGGCACCGTCACCCTCGCATGTCTTGTCGTGCCCCCGTGGGGAGGTGCGGCCCGGGCAGGGCTGTGGTACCGCGAGCGGGCCTGGGCGGGGAGGGCGCGCGGAGCAGCGCCCACTGGGCTCCCCGCAAATCCCGCCGGTCTTGCCCCGGGCCAGAGGTAAAGGGTAACCCCAGGGGCAGCCTGCCCCCGGGGGAAAGACATGCCCCCGCCCTGAGCCACCAGAAGGACCAGGGCCAAGAACCGGGGGTGGGGGGTGGGGGGGAGAGGAACCAAAGTTCAGACTCGCGCCAGGAAGGACACCCGCACTCGTGGGCAGGGGAGAGGCGGGGCCTGGAAGCTGCCCCTCATTTGTGTACTCCCCTCCCGTTCCCCCAAGACCGGGTGGCGCAAATCCCACCCCAAACCGTGCAGGGGGCAGGGCGGCTCCGTCCCCCAGAGGCCCCACACCTCCCGGTGCCACCAGGCCCGGCGCCAAGGGCGGGCTCTTGCAGCTGCTCTGGGCGGCGTTTTGCACCGTCTGCAAAAAGCGGCACGTACGTCCCAGTGGCTCGTCCTGGCACCTCGGGGCAGCACGTTTGCCGCAGCCCAGCCCTGAGAGACCACTGCGGAGACCGGACAGCGCCGTGAAGGTGCCCACGCCCCGCCCCCCCGGGACCTGGGGACGGGCAAAGGCGGCGTCACCACTGTGAGCAGGGTCCAGACCGCAAGATGGGGAGGCTCCGCCGGACTGTGTGGGAGGCCCTGATTCCATCGCGTCATATCCTGGAGCCCTTGAAGGCCTGTACCGGTCCCGGGGGGGGGGGGGCNGCGGCCGAGGGAGAAGTCGGGGCGTCTGAGCCACCACTGCTGGAGAGGCCGCTGGGAAAGCACAGAACACACGGCCCCCACCCCAACCCGCCGACCAGCCAGGCCCCAGAGGATCAGAACTCTGCCCACAGCCCCGAGACCTGCAGAACCCGTGAGGCGGGGCGCCTGTGACACAGGAAGCCACAGAAAGCTCGGTGCCCGGAGATGGTCGGCAGGGCCCGGAGATGGTCGGCAGGGTCTGGAGGGGGTCAGCAGGGTCTGGAGGGGGTCAGCAGGGCCCAGCAGCAGGGGACAGATCTCACGGCAGGTGGACAAAGGACCCCACGCTGGGCCTGACCCCATGGAGACGATGAACAGATGCAGACACAGCACGTCTATGCTGTTATCAGAGTGCCGGACACCCCGGGCTGCCGTGTCTGCTCTGGTCCTGGGTGAGGGCCGCATGCTCTCGTGTGTGTACCTTCTGGGGTATGTGTTATACTCTGTAAGTGTTTTTGGTTTTTTTTAAAGATCTTATTTATTTGACAGACAGCTCATGACTAGGCAGAGAGGCAGGCAGAGAGAGAGAGGAGGAAGCAGGCTCCCCACTGAGCAGAGAGCCCGACTCAGGGCTCGATCCCAGGACCCTGAGATCATGACCTGAGCCAAAGGCAGAGGCTTTAACCCACTGAGCCACCCAGGCACCCCGTGTGTTTTTCAGAAGGCTCGGGCCAGGGCCCGCTCTAAGGCCTTGAGCCCTGGGTGCACACAGCTGCCTGCCGGTCACCGCCCCCCAGGGCGCACAGGGCCCCTCGCCTAGTTCTCCCAGCACAGTGGCTCCTGGAAGCCACGGCCACAGGGGCGGCCAGTCCTGGGGACTCAGCCCAGTGTTGCCCCCTTTCCCAAGACTACAGGAGCAGCGCCAGGGATGTGCTGGGCCCGCACTGTCCCCATGAGACATAGGAAAGCCTAGAGAAAAGGTGAGGAATGAGCAAACCGTTCGATGGGTGAATCTCCCTATTGAATGCAATCTCTGAAGTTCAAGTTACTCCCAAATGGGAAAACAGAGCCCTTACGATAGGCCGGCCCCGGCTGCAGAGCCAGACCAGCGGTGGCCTCTGACCCGAGCCCTCCCCAGGGACGCCAGCGCCGAGGTCCATGCTAGTCTCAGCAAGAAGAAAGGACAGTACCCCCCGCTCCAGGCGCTAGGGGGCGGGGGGCATCCAGGACCTGGCCCAGCTCCTCCATGTTTACCTGGCTCCCACCGCCTCCCCTCCTGGACCAAGGGCTCCATCCCAGCAAGGCCCCTCAAACCTCCCCTTCCTCACTCCCACAGGGTAGCTGCCTAGTGCCTGTTAAACATCCATTATTTCGTGACTTTTCCTTTAAGAACACGTTAAGGGACTGAGCCTGTGTGGTTCAGTCGACTCTCATGTCAGGATCTCAGAGTCCTGGGATCAAGCCCTGTGTTAGGCCCTGTGCACAGAGCTCAGGGTGCACATAAGTTACAACCAAAACCAAAAGAGAAAATCATCCACTTCAACTTTTCTTAAAATCTGTGCAACAGCCTGTTTCAGTGACCTAGGAAAATGCGTGTTCTCACATTTCTAAACAACTTGTACCTGCATCTTTCTGACAATCAATTTGAGGCCAAAAATTAAGTCTGAGCAATCTAAGTAGCTCTAAAGGCTGGTGTTCCCTCCGTGCCCATCTATGCACCCCCAAGAGGACACCAGGGCCCCAAGGAGATGCCCTTTGCACCCCACACCGATGAAGGGCCACTGGGGACAGGCCTGCCACGCATGGTGAGGAGTGTGCAGGCCCTGTGCGCGGCCCACCACCTGCCCGACCAGGCCCTAAATCAGCCCTTAAATCAGCCCTGGTCTCGCGGGATGTGGCCTCAAGTCTGAATGCACAACGCTGCTCCCGTTCGCCTCTGCCCTCCATCTAGCACTTTCTCCAGGCCAGGGGAAGCTGTGACAAAACCGCCCATGCTGCAAAATGAGCACAGCCAAGAAAGGGAAGGACACTGCTTCCCACGGAAACACGCGCCAGCAGAGACAGCCTCTAGAGACCAGCCCTGCTCCCGGAGCCCTGCTCCCCGAGCCCTGATCTCTGAACTCTGCACCCTGTATCCTGAGCCTTGCTCCCTGTGCCCTGAGCCCTACACCCTGAGCCCTGCACACTGAGCCTGCACTGAGAACTCAGCCCTGCATCCTGAGCCCTGCTCCCTGTGCCCTTCACCCTGAGCCCTGCATCCCGAGTCTTGAACCCTCAGCCCTGAACCGAGCCCCCATGCCTATCATGGGCTCACCCCGCATGACCTGTCAGGTCAGGACCCCAGGGAGAGTGGGCACGTGTCCGTGTTGCAGCCCCACACTGGTCCCACGTGGGCCACCACAGCCCAGCACCACAGATGGGGCCGTGGAAACAGCAGCAGAAACGTCCCGCTCGGCCTGGAGGCCTGGAGGCCAGAAGTCTGCGATGCTTGGAGGCTCCAGGGGAGGGCCCTTCCTGCCTCCGTTTCAGGAAAGGCCGACAATCCTCGGCTGGTGGCCATGCCGTTCCAGCCTCTGCCTCCACTGTCACGTGGCCTTTTTTAAAAAAACCAGCCGTGGGGTTTGGGGACACCCCACTCCAGTGTGACCGGCTTCATCACCCTGTTTTGTCACGGGTCACATTCACAGGGGACATGACGCAGTCCCCAACAATCCCACTCCCGGGAGAGACCACAGAGGCCCGCTCTGACCTGGGCCCCAGGAGAGGGTCTGGAAGACACTCCCTCAGATCACTTCCAGCTCTGAAGACCCTGATTCTTTCATCCGCACGTTCCCCGGGGGCCGCCCACGAGCCCTGACTGCGGGTGGACGAGGCGCGGCTTCTACTGTGAAGACACTTCCCCTTCCGAGAAGCCAGGAGCCATTGGCCACGGACGATTCAAGGCCACGGACGTGGCCACCCTCACCGACGACGGTCTGTCACGGTCCTCGGGGTTGGGAAGGCCGTGGGGCGAGCAAGGCTGAGCCACCAGGCCGGTGGGAAACGGCGGCAAGGCCTCCCGGCAGCCCCGCATCCAGAGCTGGCGGCACTGCAGGCCAGACGCCGGGACCTTCTCAGCAGAACGTGCTCCCGCGTGCAAGGCTGGGATGGCGTCCTGCCAGAGCCCAGACATTTCTGGAACTCTCTCTCTAGGCGCTGTCCTCAGAAAACCCACCTGCGCTGTCGATCCGGTTAAAGCCGCCTAAGTGTCTCCTCTGTCGCGCTTCCCCTCAGGGCAGGACGCTCTCCTGTCGCAGGCCTGGCGTGGGCCTAACAGAGGCCGAGGCCCGGCACCTGCACGCACACAGCGTCCCCACCGCTCCACCTGCTGGCGCGGTCTCCACACAGCCCCGGGGGCCGCCCGTGACATCGCAGGCCCTGTCGCTGCAGACACGGAGCGGCCGCTCCTGACCCCGCGCTCGGCTCATCCCCGGGGAGCACGTCCCCTCCACAGCGATGCTGTGCGGGCAGCCCGTATGGCCGCGAACTCCACCCCGAGGGTGTGTGTGTGTGTGTGTGTGTGTGTGTGTGTGTGTGTGTGTGTGTGAAACCCTCGGAGCGCCGTGTGCACAAGTGTGTTGGGACTCGCATCGCGCGGACGTCACACGCGCTGCAGCAGCCGCGCCCCCACGACGGCCCTGGGCTCTTCCCCGCGGGGCCTGGCGCCCGGACCCCGGGCCAGGGAGCACACGACGCCCCCTCCTCAGCGGGGAGCGCTGCTATCCGAAAGCCCCGGCGGCACTTGGGGCGCCGCCCTCGTCCCCTGCGGCCCCCAGGGGGGCGGCTTGTGCCGCGGCGGCCGTGCTCACCTGCCTTCCCTGACACCCGCCTTGTGCTCACCGACTGCCGGGCTCCGGGCGGGCACCTGAGCGCGAGAAGATGGTGTGCGGCCAGCGTGCGCCACGGGCCGGAGTCCAGGGGACCCAAGTGACACCGCCAGTGGCAGACACGCTGCTGTGTCGTCGGGAGGGCGGTTTCCGGACAGCTGTGTCATCTGCACGCCCACGACGAGGCTCAGGTCACCGGCAGCGGGGCAGCAGGGCCCCGCACCGCCACCGAGCCCCTGCAGACGACGCGCGACCACACCTGACCGCCGGCCCGACGGGCGCCCCGTGCACCCCGACCCGTGCTGGTGGCTCGACACGGCCAAACTGGCAGGGCCTCTTCGAGCCGCGGGCTGCCTGCTCCTCCTTCCACACGGAAGAGGAAGCGCGCCAACAAGAGCACGCGGGGTAGGGGCGAGTGCATGTGCCCCCCGCCGCCCCCGCGTGCCCCGCACGGCTCGACGCCCGCCAACAGCAGTGCGTCCAGACGGCATCCGGTTCTGGGCCTTCAGCGTCCGAGGCAGAGAGGGGACGCAAGGTTCGCAGTTTGGGGCAGCTTCTGAATCGTGGGTGGCCCTTCTCCCCCAAGGCTGCGCGAGCAGATGGCGCAGGACGGACGAGGAGCCGGGCGCCATGGGCGCCATGTCACCGTGTCACCAGCCGCCCAGGCCACATCACGCCCCGCGGCCGCTTACTTCAAACCAGCCTCCTGCCTTCTTCAATCACATTCCGGTATCTTCCGCGGGATCACACTCTCTGTACGGTAAACGGCTTTGAAAACTCCACAAGCAGCCGCCGGGCGTTCAGCTGGCACCCGCCTTCCGCGGCCGGGGTGGCAGTGGCAGCAGCGCCAGCCCGGGGTCCCGCCCGCACCCCCGTCCCGCGAGCCCTTGCAGCGGCGAGTACATCACTACTCACATCGAACCTAAAACTTTCAGAGTGTTCATCTCGTCCCCCAAAGTGGTGATAAAAGTGTGTGTTTACGAGCACGGACCACGTCATTCAAGGGACCCCGCTCCCAAAGTGCTGGCCTGCCGGAGCCCGCGACCTTCCGCCCCTGCTTGTCACGCGGCCCACGTCTGACACGTCCCCTCGTTAGCACCGACTCCTCCTGACCGCCTCTCGTCGCACCGCCGTCCGGGGGCCGCAGAGGCACCGTGACAAGGCTGTGGGAGAACGTTCCCGTCAGTCTGGTGAGCCGCACGGGGGGTCCTGCTCCCCTCCCCCCAAAGCCGGTCCCCCCAAACCCAGCCAACTGCGGAGAGGGCAGGGGACAGTTGGAAGCCCGTAGGTGCGCAGGCGGCCTGCGGATCCGAAACGAAGCTGGCCCTGCGGCCCTCACCGGGCGTGTCTAGCCGGCAGACGGGACCGGCGCCGACTTCTCCCACGACACGACACTTGGTCCTCACGGCTCTCGTCCATGCGGCCAAACAGGAAAGAAAGCAGACTCAAGAGCTCATAAAGGGGTGGGAAGATGGATTTCTTTCCAGCCCGAGCTCTCAGTTTCCAGTGCCCAGGTCCAGATGACGGGGGCCTTGGCGACCACCCGGGCCTCTGTGTGCGGGCGTCGGGCGGGGAGTGTGCGGGGTGTGCACGCCAGCCCAGCTGGCCTCCCACCACGACACGGAGCCCCGCCACGTCCCACACAGTCCTACCTGCACCTCCACCAGCCTCAGGGCAAACACCGAAGTTAAAGAAGCTCAAACCAATCTGAACGGGAAGAATGTGTCCCCTGGACAGGTGGGTGACAACGGGGGTCCCCTCGGGTGTCCGTCACCGTGTTGGCTTAGACGGGAGACGTTGCTCTGAGCGGAAGTGGCGGCAGCAGGCCTGTGAGCGCGTGATCACTGCATCCTCCGCGCGTGTTTTCAGCAGGACACGGGAGGCCTTGACCGTTACCGGGACTACGGTGCTTGGCTCTTGACCTCCGTTTCTTTCCCTTTATTTCTTTCCTCTGTCAACTTGAGATTTGCCTTGGTTGCAAGAACGATTTGGCAGGAATTGAAGGACGGGGGGGGGGGGGGGGGGGGGGGGGCACCCCCCCCNGGGGGGGGACTCGAGAAGTCACCTCCCCGACGTTACCAAGTGGCAGGAGTGGAAGACGCTGCGCGCCCAGGTGAGGAGACGCAAACGCAGACTCGCGCTCCCAGCAGGACACCAGTGATCGGGAATGTCTGGGTTAGTGAGTCAGCTACGTTTCATAGCAAGGGCCGCCAAGCAATCCACGACAGGTCTCGTCTAGCGCAGAGATGAGAGGCGCATCTGTCTGCTCTGTGCACAGGACGGCCTGGCGCGGGCATGGCTCCCGCTCCCATCGGCCGGATTCCACATTTCCACCTGTCACCACTTAGTGATGGGCGGGGGCAGAGTTCTGGGGGCGCTGGAAATGTTAACAGTAGATTTTATTTTTCCCCATTAGCCCAGGAAACCACGAATTACCACTTGTCAGATGTCACCAGAGTGAAAAATGTGGAAATATTCTTGGCACGTGGGTGTAGGGAAAAAAATCCCAAACTTTTGGTACAACCTAATTTTATCGTCTCAGATGGTGTTCTTGTGAGTCCTCTGATGTGTTATCGAGAAGGTTATAAGACTGGATGGTAAACGTCCACCAAGAAAAACTCCCCACTCTCCAAACTAAGTATTTACTCTACTGAGGGGTCCCCTCCCCCTCCAACGCATTGTAGTCTTGATTAATTTGGCCATTAAAGTTTAAGAATAATTTACTCTGCTGCATGTGCACCCATGTGTGTGTGTGCATGTGTGAGCATGTGTATACGTGTGAGCGTCCATGCACATGCGTATGCATGTGTGTGTGCATGTCTGTGCACGTCTGTGAGCATGTGTGCGTGAGCGTGTGCGCGCATGTGTGAATGTGTGCCGTGTGAGCATGCGTGTGCGTGAGCATGTGTGCGTGCATGTGTGCGTGCATGTGTGAATGTGTGCCGTGTGTGCGTGCATGTGTGCGTGCACGTGCACACGGGTGGCTCTGGGTGGAGGCTCTTCTACCCAGTCCCGGTTTCCTTTACGGAGGCGCCCTCCTGTGGCCAGAGGAGATATTGCACCATAAAAATACCATCTCAAAATACCTGCACACTGACGCTGTGTTTATGGTGCCATTTTTCCACGGAAGGATGTTCAATAAAGAAAAATTCGCACTAAGCTACCTCAATATATGGAAATGTCTCAGAAAATATTCGATTTGGGGTTTGAAAGTTGGGATGCTCAAGTATTAAGCCACAGAATCCACATTCTAAGATGAATTCTGAGAGCAGGGTCCACGTGCCAGCCCCGTCGGACGGCATCAGCATTGGGGCAGCCCTCACAGATCGTCAGGCACTGAGCGCTCACGACGCTGAAGCCTGTCCCCTGCTATCCCCGAAGCAGCTCCGGAGCCCCGAGGTCTGAGAGCCACACTCCCCGCAGAGGCCCCTCTTCCTGACGCTTCTGGCCCCTGGTGCCCCAGGCGGCTCGTCACCCGCTCTCAGCCTCAGCCTCCACGTGACCTCCTCTTATCAGTGTCTGTGTCTCAAGTCTCCCTCTCCTTCCTCTTAGGACACCTGTCCCTGGATTCAGAGCCACCTTAATCCTGACGCCCTCAAGATCCTTGGCTGGATCCTGCCTGCAAAGACTCGGTTTCCACACCGGGTGACGTGCGCAGATCCCGGGGTAGGACGTGGATGTGCGTTTCTGGGTCCACCATCGGCCCCTGCAGGTGACCTGGGGGGCTGCAGCAGACTGGGGGTGGGGAGCGAATGGTCCCGGGCTCCCCGAGGTCCTCTGCCCAGGGAGCCATCAACTCGCCCCTCAGACCACTCTGCCCTCAGGGCCCTCCTCTGCAGAGACCCTCCTTACTGCTGCCTCTGTCAAGATTCCAGCCCCTGCTCGGTGGGGACCTCAGGTGGACAATGCGGGGCTCACCTGAAGCAGGGAGAATGGACCGCCTTCCGTAGGTCGCCCGGTCTGTCCCTATCACCTGCCAGGTGATCGGCAAGGGCCTGTCCCCACTCTCACAGGCTGATGACTCCAGGCTGGTTGCTCCCTAAGGCACGGTCCAGGGGCATGAGGGACAGGAAGAAAGGACAGGGGACTCCCAGAGCCAAGGGTGACAGGTGACAGCCAGCCATCAGGTAAGAGAAGATGTGCTGACAGGTGACCACGGCTCACCATGGACGCAGTCCTCAGGCCAGGCCCATCACTGGCCCATCACTGGCCACTGCTCACTCAGCGGGGCCCAGGGGCCTGGCAGGAGAGCGGCAGCCCACCGCACTCTCCTTGGATCCATCTGTGTCCAGGCCAGGCTGGCTCTGCTGGGCTCT
Source organism: Ailurus styani (assembly GCA_002007465.1). NCBI lineage: Eukaryota > Metazoa > Chordata > Mammalia > Carnivora > Ailuridae > Ailurus > Ailurus styani. The sequence goes on from LNAC01000193.1 coordinate 447,215, forward strand.
GGTGATGCCATGTACTCTGCATTCAGCACCAAGTCCAAGGTCTAGCTGTCACTGGAGGCTGCCTCGACCTGGCCCACCCCCTGCCAGCCTCACCCCTCCTGCTCCACCGCAAATCCTCCCCCTCCGTGGGTTTACCTCAATACCTTCAGCCTGCATCCCATGCCTTGGCTTAGCCCATTCTCCCGCCTGGACACCTGCCTGGCTGCCCTCTTGCCCTCCAAAACCCAACTGTTAAGCTCCTCAATCCCCCCACCAGCATGTGCCCCTCTGAATTCTTCCTGTACTGTCTGAGCCCATGGCCAGGGGCATAACAAGGGTAGGGCTGGGGTGATTTATCTGCCTGTCAACATCACCTCTTGTCTCCTCTGCAGGGTGGGGCTGCAACTCATACAGCTGTGTCCCCGACGTGCTTGACACATGTTGGACATACAGTGTGTTAGATGGATGGACAATGGGTGGGTGTTTGGATGGGTAGTTGGACTTGTGGACGGATGATAGATGAGTGCATGGATGGATGGATGGGTAGATGAATCGATGGATGAGTGGGTGAATAAATGGATGGGTGGATAGGTGGCTGGATGGATGGATGATGGATGGACAGGTGGATGGATAGACAGGTGGATGGGTAAATGAACAGGTGAGTGGATGATGGATGGATGAGTGGATGGGTGGGTAGGTGGGTGGGTGGATAGGTGGATAAATGGATGGATGGATGGGTGGGTGGATGGATGAATGGATGGATGGATGGATGGATGGGTGGGTGGGTGGATGGATGGATGGGTGGGTGGGTGGATGGATGGATGGATGAATGGATGGACAGATGGGCAAATGGTTGGGTGGATGGCTGGATGGAGAGACAGGTAGATGGGTGGATGGATGGACAGGTGGATGGATAGATGGACAGATGGGTGGAGAGGTGGGTGGATGGATGGATGGATGGGTGGATGGATCGAGGGATGGATGGATGGACAATGGGTGGTGTATGAATGGGTAAATGGATCAGTGGATGGATGATGGATGATGGATGGATGAGTGGATAGGCAGATGGATGAATGGACGAGTGGGTGGATGTATGAATGGATGGATATAAAGCAGATGGATGAGGGACAGGTAGATGGATGGATGAATGAATGGATGGATGAATGATGGATGGGTGGACTGATCCACTGTTGGCGGGCCCTCCTCCACCAGACCAATGGCAGCGGGGATCTGGAAAGAGCTGGTAGTGGCAGCTGGCCCAGGAAGAGAGAAGGGGGACCTGGTTTCCAGCCTTTGTTGGTCATCCAGAAATCAGGCCTGCAGTTCTTTGGGCCTGCAGTCACGCTGGGAAGTGAGAACGTGGGAGCTGTGTTGTCTTTTCATTTATCTGCATGGCCCCTGAGTTTTTCCCAAAGAATTTTGACATCTCTGGTCCCTGAGAGCCAACTGACCTCCCTCTCCTGGCACATTCTGTTGTCACTGCGGGCCCACCGTGCCCTCCTGTGTGATGGACATGCCCAGGCCAGAGCTTTCCGCTGAGCCTATCATACAGGTACCAGACCAGCACCCAGAATTCCTCTGAGTCCTGGAAAAACCCTTGTTAAATGCACATATTCCTCACGGTCACCAGTATCGTCATCCCTCTGGACAGAGAAGGTGGGAGATTCAGGGACACCTGGGTGGCTCAGTTGTTAAGCGTCTGCCTTCGGTTCAGGTCATGATCCCAGGTGCCCCACATCAGGCTCCCTGCTCAGCGGGAAGCCTGCTTCTGCCTCTCCCACTCCCCCTGCTGGTGCTTCCTCTCTCGCTGTGTCTCACTCTGTCAAATAAATAAATAAAATCTTTAAGAAAAAAAAAAGTGTGAGATTCAGTGTCCTGGGGTGGGACTCCAGTTTGGATGGAACACAAGAAAGATCTTACAGTCCGTAAGTTCATTAGGGGATTGGAAAGAGAGAGTATTTGGCCACCATGCTGTCCTCGGAGGGAGCGAGCGCGCCAAGAGGGTATCGGAGGAGCCCTGGGAAGGAAAGACACATTCATCGGGTTTTTCTGTACAAAGTGCACTTCACAGACGTAGGGTGGGCCTGGAAAATTCATCTTGACAGCATCGCACCCCAGAAAGCAGACGGAGCGCATGTTGGGTATGTAGGCTACAGCGTCGGGGGTCTGCTCCGTGACAGCAGGGCAGCCGGACGCCACGTGGCTCGGCTCTGCGGAGTCTGGGGAACGTACATGACATCCTGGGGGCTGGGCTCTCCTTCGTAAAGGACAGAATAAAGCCGGGCACCCTCAGTGCTCCCAAACCATGAGGCTCGCTGAGAAACACGGCATCACAGCCCAGCCTCCCAGAAGGGGAAGCTCTGCCCACTCCAGGCAGCCCGGGCCGGCTGCCCTGGCATCAGGGGCAAGAATGGGGACACAGGGAGGTGGCACCCCCAGGGGCAGGCAGGGGGCTGGAGGGAACCTCCCTCTGTCTGGGATCCATCAGGCTGAGAAGAGACGTCCCCAAACCAGGCCGCTGGCCAGGAAAAAACCCAGGATCTCCGTAAGCCCAGCCCAGGCTTCCAGACGGCTGGCTGCTGCCCATCCATCAAACTCACTCTCAGGAACAGGGAAGATTCATTGTCCTGTGTCATCCGGGGCCACCCCGTGTCACCATGTAATGGCTAGTCGGTCAAAGAAACAATAATTTTCATGCCATAAAAACTGAATTCCGTTTGTTCACTAAGAACGAATGCTGTTGATCAAGCGAAACCTATAAAAACCCCAGAGACAAAAGGCAAAGAATTAAGGCTGATGGGCTGGCAGCTGACAGGCCCGTCGGCAGCCGGGGCGAGGGCGCAGCTGGCGACAGGGGCCGGAGACGGGGCCGGGTCCAGAGCCTCAGCACAGGAAGGCGGCCTGGGCGTCTCTGGAAAAAGAGCCCGTCCCTCCTGACATGGCCGCTGTCCGGCACCTGGGAGGGGACCCGCTGCTGCCTGGGGGCCCCGAAGAGCGGTCCCGGACAGGTCTGGGGCAGAACGTGCTTGGGGAGGACTCCCTGACGCGCAACACGAGGCCGGAGCCGGCGGCGGATGGACAGCCCGGGTGCGAGGCTCTCTCGGAGAAGAGGCAGGGGCCAGCCCGGCGGCCGCCGCGAAGGCTGCGTCCCGAGCTGGGCCCCGGTGAAGCCCGGACCCGCGACAAGGACACGAAGGCATCTGCCTTACAGCCAGCCACGCGGAGCCTTGGTCCGCTCACCGTCCCGGGGGCGTCCTCGGAGGGCACAGCGCTGGAGGAGGCCCCTGGCCGCCACCCCCCAACGTTCAGCCGAGCACCGAGTCAGGGACACACGTGGAAGGACGGGCACGGGAACGCGGGGGCCCCAGCTGGCACCCCAGGGGCAGGCAAGAGTGAGGAGGACACCTGGGGGGACCTCCTGCACTGGTCAGGGGGCAGGGTCTGCAGGGGCCGGAAGGACACGCAGGAAGCAGATCCAAACCACGGGGGCCTGGGGACGTGTGGTTAACAACGCCGTGCCCCCGCTTCCGCACGGTCCTACGTCACGCTCCCGGTCCTGCCGCCGCCCTACCGCTCCAGGGACCGGGTGCAGCCACGCAGGACCCCTGGGGACCGTGTGTACAATTTCCCGTGAATGTGCAAGGGTCTCAAAATAAATGTGTGGGACTATTTGTTCAAAGTGAGTTCTTCAGCCCTTAATCCTCCTAACACCAGGGCAGCGGGTGGCACACGGCCCTGGGTGTGTGTGAGGTAGTTCCTCAAGGCACGACCACCCCCCAACCCAGTCCCTCAAGCTCTATCCCCGAACGGGCTCCCTCGGGTGGAGGACGTCGCAGGTGGAGGGTGGGTGCCTCCTGCCCTCCACCACCCTTGCTGTCTGCCCAGTGCCCAAGAAGCCCCACCAGGAGGTCACCAGACATCTGGGCCCCTCGACAGCTGCCCACTGAGCACCGGCCGTGGCACGGGCGCTGGCACCCCGGCCCTCTGCACAGCAGCCCACTGGAGCAGGGGTGCGAGCTCCCGCGCCGTTCCGCACCAGCCGCGGGACTCAGTGCGCCGTCCGTACCGGGTGCCGGGCCTGAGGGCCACATGGCGAGGAGACGGAGGCTCTACCCTGCTCCCCGGGCCTGAGGGGCATCCGTTCGCCAAGGGAAGGGTGGCAGGGAGCAGCCCGTGGCCGTGGACGTGGGTGGCCCACCTCCAAGGCCATGTGAGAACCAGGGGCCCCGAGCCGGACGGAAGCTGCCTCCAGGCGTGGCTGGAAGACACCGTCCCACCGACGTCGTGTCCCGATGTGACCGGCCTCAGAGCACGGCAACTGCCAAGGCTACGGACAGTGCCTCGTGGCCTCTGCAGTTTCCAACAGCAGATCCCCGCGAGCGAGCTGCAGAGACACAGCCACAGGACACGCGTCCCCCGGCGAGAGGCTCTAGGTCCTGCGAGCGGGCCCCTTCGTCCCAGAGTCGCATGGCTCACAGCGTGGCCCTCGTCACGCTACACCCGCAGCCCGGATGGGCGGAACGGCGCGTGTGCCCCCGCGCTCCGCTGTCCCCCTCCCGGCCAGCCAGGCTGCCGGGCGCAGCCGAGGTCACCTTGGCGGGAGTGCCGTCCCTCACTCAACCCCTCGCCCCGCAGTCCTCCCGGATCCAGCCGCCTGCCCCAAACTGCACCGGAGCTCTCGTGACGCAGGATCGAAGGACCGGAACGGGCGTTACTGTTAAGGGCTGGTACCAGGGCGACGCGCAGCTATCAAGAATGTCACATGAGTGCAGCCCGGTGCGTTTACGTTTTATTTCCGTAGGCAGCACTGAGAACACAGGACGCCTCCATGGGCACGTCTCCCCAGTAAGCAGTAAACACCAGTCCACACCGCCTCCCACCAAAGCCAAACCAAGCCGACTTCCCGGTAACAGTCATCTCAAAATCACAAAGGCTGCACTCGGTGGCTCTCACGCCCATGACGCGGCTGCAGACGCGAGTCCCCGGCTCCCCTCGCTCCCGTGCAAGCGCGACGTGAGCTCGCCCTCGTGCTGAGGAGGGGGCGGCCCGGGCAGGGCGTGTGCAGGGAAGGGGAGGGCCGGGCAGGGTCCAGTCGGGAGCAGAGGGTTAAGCAGCAGCTAATCATGCAAAGACAGAAGCTCAGGAAACCGCACAGAATCTTGCCCCGGAAAATGTTTGCAGAGGAGTCAAAGTTTACAAACTGAAACATTTTGTTCAGCCTCCTTGTTTGTATCTGCGTGTGTGTGTGTGTGTGTGAGTGTGTGAGTGTGTGAGTGAGAGTGTGAGTGTGTGATTGTGTGAGAGTGTGTGTGAGTGTGGGTGTGTGTGTGAGTGTGTGTGAGTGTGAGTGTGTAAACGCTCGTCCGTTCTTCCCCAGCATGACCCAAACTAAGAGCCAGAGATAGCGTTTACCCAAAGAAATTCTGTAGGCATCTGTGTATGTGCTAAGAATTAAGGGTCTGAGAAAAAAAAGATGGGATTTAGCAAAAATTAAACAATCTTTGAAGTCAAGTTCAAGCTAGAAACTAAAACTATGGTAAACATAAGGAATGACTTTATACCTAAAGTGAGTCACCCCCAGGGCCCCCAGGGGCGTGGCCAGGCCACACTGCAGAGCTGCCTGAGGTCTAGCCCCCCCCCCACCCCAGTCTGAAGGACGAGCACCCTGGCGACTTTCACCCGGCGCACGAGACCGCTCGGTCACCCTGCCCTCCCCTACGTGCTAGCTTAAGGCCATGAAGAAAGGAAGTCATTCCGTGAACACACACTCCGTTATCTGCCTGCACCTGTCACACCTCGAAAGCTCTAAGTATCTCAATAGCTGGCGGCTGAAGAGCTGAAAAGAAGGAGCTGGGTCCGGAACCACTCCGGGGACACGCGGTCGTTTTCAGTGCTGGGAGAAGTGAGGGCAGTCCGGGCAGGCTCCACGCCTGGGCCACCGCCACCCACGACCGTCACTCCCAGCTCCTGCCGTCCCTACGCTGACTCAGGCGTCCTCCGTGTCCCCGAGCTGACGAGGTGTGGTCTTGGGACAGAGGCAAAGCAGGTGACGCTACCTAACGCGTGCGCGCGACCGCACGGAGCCGGCCTGGGCGCCAGCTCGGGCAGCGCGAGCGTGGCCACGAGTCCGTCTAGTGGTGGCCTTTGGTCGACTTCTTCTTCTTGGATTCCTCTCTCTGCTTCTGCTTCTTCCTCTTGCCACCTTCTTTGAATCCTAAGGAAACACGGCTCGTGAAACACTGTGCAGAACAGCGGCTGCGTCCCCACTAAGAGGCAAACATGTTTGCAAATATTCCCCCGGGTTTAAAAAACCAAACACAGTAAGGTCAGGCCTCCCGCTTCTCTCCAGGCCACAGCCAGAGCTCAGCAGCAGCCCTGGCCGCCGCGTTCCACCGCACCGCAAGGCCTCCGACACGGTTCCGAGAGCGTCCCGGCACACGGGGGGCGGGCGTGCAGCCCACGCGCCCCTCTGCTCACCTCCGACAAGCCCGCCCCGGGCCCTCACGAGACCCGCACCCCTGCACGGCCCCTGCACCAACCAGGCAGGGCGGACGCGGCCCCGGGGACGGGCCCCCCCAGCCCCGGCCAGCCCGGGGTCCCGTCTGCAGGGGCAGCCGGCTGTGCGCTGCGCTCTTCCCTGGCCCCGGGCCGTTCGCTCCCAGGCCTCCTCTGACAACGAGAACCTCGCATCTCCCCTGGGCCGTGGGCGCCACGTGTGCTGATGGCCAAGGGGAGACAGGCGAACGCACATCTCCTCAGCCTCTGGAGAGCCCGGCTTCAGTTCTGCAGAGATGACTCAGGACCTCGTGCGGATCGGCCCGAGCGACGTGGTGGCAGACCCGCACCGACGCGCCAGCACACGGGGAATGACGCTAATCTCAGTGGCCCGGTCACCGCGGGACTGGGCCTCAACGCCCTGGGGCCCTTGCACCTGCTAGAAGACCACCCGAAGGCACTGTGGGAATCCTCAAGGACACGGCCACACTGTGGGGGCCCCTCCCCCGTCCCGATGGAACTCGGACGCAGCCTGTCCACATGCACCACGGGGCCACGACGCTTGACCTTCTGCACAACCACAACCCCGGCACGCGGCTCCTCTGTCAGTTAGACGGGGGCTGACAGCCAACACACCAGGAGCCCCAACAGCTGCCCTGGGCTGGGCTCATGGCCTCCCCACCTGCAGCCGGGGGGGTGCCTGCAAGGGTGGCCTGCTCGCCCCGTGACAGCACTAAAGGAGACCACATGCACCCCAGAGTCACCCTGTCCTCACGCGAGTGACGCAGGAGGCCCTCCGCCCCCAGCCCTCCACCACCTCCCCCTGCAGCCCGTGCACCTGCGTGCCTCACCTGGGGGCCGCGACGCCTGCCAGACGCTAAGTCACCCAGGGCCGTGTGCACAGAAAAGCTTCCTCGGGGCTTTCAATGGGAGGGAGGAGACCCAGAGCTAACCCCGTGGCAGGGCGAGGGGGAGGCCGGGCGGGGGGCTCGCCCACAGCCGTGCCCAGAGGCGAATCCAGGGAGCGGGCCTAAACAGCCACGACCGAGGGCCGCAGGGGAGGGAGAGCAGCCTCTGAGCCACCAGCCGGGGAAGCAGAGCTGGGGTGGGGACGCGTCGGTGGGTCGGGAACCGGACGTGAAGAAACGAAGGGGGTACAACGAGGTGACACAGCCCGGCCCAGCCCGGTCCAGGAGAAACCTGCCCAGGGACTCGACCTCATGGGGGGCTCCCAGGCCGGCAGGGCACAGGCGACGGCCGGCAGCCTCAAAGGAGCACAGCAGGGAGTGGGGTTCAGAGCCCTCGCGTGTGACCGGAGGCTGGGCCGGCTGTGCGGCGGAGACCCTGGCTCCCGACTCGCTGTGGGCATCGCTTCTGAGAGGCGAGGATGGCCTCCTCCCCCAGCAGACTCCATCGCGGGCAAGATAACCCAAGAAGAAGAAGGAGAACCCGCTGACCTGCCACCGAGGGAGCGTGGCTCGGGACGCCGGCCAGAGCAGGGTAGGAGAGGACCCGTCCCCCCTGCACTCCCCGTGCCGCCGGACGGGCCCTACCGAGCTGTCGCGGCCACAGCCGAGGCTGGGGAGGAGGCCCTGGAGGACCACGGTGGGGCAGTGGGGCCGGCGGCTGGGCCCTGACCCCCACGCCAGTCCCGAAGTCCTAACACCTGACGCAGAAGGGACCCTGAAGCCCCAGGCCACACACAGGGCGGGGCTGGGCTCGGGAACACCGCGGCTCCAGGCTGTCCCCAGAGAGCAGCCACGGTCACAGCGCAGACATGGGATAGCGACACCTCGCTCACAGTCTCTACTAATGTGCCACTTCTGCCACAAGGCGTTTCTAAGGTGACAACAGAGAAATAACGTGGGACGAACTAAAGGAACTTCAGCACAAATGACAAGACCCGGGGCCCGTGCCCCAGGGGACAGGTCCCACCCAGCAGGTGCCCATCCTGTGCGTCTGGGGCATGTGAGGGACAACGGCCAGCCTGGGTTGCTCGTTCAGAGACAGCGGCCAGCAGAGCCTCAAGGTGCCCGGGGCTCCCCGGTCCCTACCGGAGGCAAGTTCCCAGAGCTGACCGAGAACAAGCAGTGTCGAGTGCCCGAGCCCCCCCATCTGCAGGAGCCGCAAGGGCGTTGGGAGCCGAGGGCCCGGGGCTCGGAGAGGGCCCAGGGCAGAGGCCCCACAGGGACCGGCCGTGGGCAGCCGTCTGGAAGCACACGGTCCCACTCCCAGGTCCCCCACCGCCCCGAGCCACACCTGTGGCACAAACCAAGGGTGTCCGAGCCAACCCCAATCCGTGTGCTCTGCCCCCGGCAGGGTGGCGACAGAGCAAGCTGCCACCAGCCCCGTCCCCCCAGGACAAAGCGGTAGTGTGATTATGGGCACAGAGACACCGTTCGGGCGTTAAGGCTCAGAAGCCGCCAGACGGCAGGACGGCAGCGCGGGGCCAGGCCTCCACGCGCGGGTCGGAGGCGGGCACGGGCTCCGTGGGGAAGCAGGACCCCTGGCACGGTGTCTCCAGTATCTGCGTGCGAGACAGAAAGCGAAGCGTCCGAGAGAAAGGGGCCCTCCCGCCCTCCGTGCGGCCGGTGCGTGCCCGGAACGGCCACTCGGACGCCCCGCACCGGCGCCGCCAGGCACCTGGGGTCCCTCACGGGGCACGGGTTCGGAGCCCGCCGCGCGGCCTCGGCGGAGAAGGTGCAGCCGTCGGTACCGCCAACGACACCGGCCACAAAAGCTGCCCAACGCGGCCACCGGCGCTGGAGCCACGGCTCCACGCTCCACAGCTCCTGGTCCACACGCTTCCTTCAAACCCCCCCCACGGGAACAGCCAAGTTCAAGGGTCAATTCTACACTCTCGTTCGTGTTTTTTCTTCACGTGAGTAACTTTAATTTTCCTTCTGAACAGCTCCGTGCTCCCGATGCCCAGTGGACGCGGGGTCCACACGCGAAAAGCACGAATCCTTCAACACGGGACTCGACCGTCTCCAGGGGACACGCAGCGTGTAAGCCCAACGAGCCTCCGTCCCCGGAGGGAGCCGGGCAGGCTGGACAGGAGGCCAGGGGTGCAGAGCAAGGCAGGGGACAGCCCGGCAGCCAGCCGAGACCACGCCGCCAGCCACCGCCACTGCCGCCGGCACTCGCCACCCCCCCGCCGTGCACAGACCCCGCCGCTCCCCACGCTGCAGCTCGCAGCTTTGCCGCCATGTGGGAACCGCTGCCAGGAGCAATGGATTCAGTGTCCAGAGGAGCACAGGCAGGAGAGAGCGGGCCTTTGGCCCAGAAGAATCACCTCCCAGAGCCACCCGGCTGCCTCACGCCCCACGGCCACAGCCGGGCTCCCAGGGGCCCCTCTGTCCAGTGGCTGTTCCGGCGCGGAGGCACCCCGGGAACCAAATTCCTGACTGTGCACTTGTCCTTAAGAAGAGTCACCAAGGCTTGGAAACACGGCACAAAGCCGCCAAGGGCGCGCTAGGCCACCCTGGAGCACACAGGCTGTCCAGCCCAGCGCCGGCGTCCAGGTCCCCAGCCCAGAGCTCGTGCGGAGCTCCGGGAAGAGCCCCAGCCCCCCTTCCCTACTGGCTGACACCCAATCTGCAACGTTGGACCGGGAGCCAGAGGTCTGCGCACGGAAGCGGAGCATTCTGGGGGCAGGAAGGAGACCCCGAGAGGGGACGGTCTGACCTCCCTGGAGGGCCTTCGCCAGCTTGTGCCCGACTCTGCAATTTTGTGCCATGGTCTTTTCTCACTTAGTCTGTTGCCTCTTCCTTTGGGGCAGCTTAGAAGGTCAACCTAAGCATCTGGCTTGAGCTCACTAACCAATCTGCATGGATTAGCGTCTTTAATTTCTTGTGACTTAACCCGGACAATCTTTGAAAGGCCCCGTTACTCACGGCGACTCAACAGCAGCTGCCCCCGCCACCCCCCCGAAAGGCGCTCTGGCCGTCCCGACCCCACCAGGGAGGGGTTACACTCTGGGTACACAAGGAAGCCCCAGGTCTCTCCACAGCCACGAGGAAGGGACTGGACACAGTGGAAGCTGTCCCTGGCCTATCTGGGGACCTGATGGTGCAAACGGACAAAACCATGAGGTTTCAGGGAGAAGAGTCAAAAACCCTGTGATCCCAGGACTCTCCAGGAGGGCTAATTCCTGCTGCACCCGGCAGGTGGAGTCTCGCATCTAGAGCAAACAAGCAGCTTTGCCTGGGAAGCACGGGTCTCACTCCGAACTCAGCTCTGCCGGGGACGGTCCCGTCCTGCCGCGGGAGCCTGGCTGTCTGGAGTAAGACTCCAGCAGGGAGACCCATCTCTGCACCTCATTCTTGGGAACTGGGCGATTGCGACCCAGCACCTCGGTTTATGGTGTCCTTCCAACCAGACAGACATGGCTCCTTAGTCACCATTAAACGGTGATTCGTTCAAGCAAACTGAATGGACAAGCCTGCGCCCTGCCCAGAGACCACTCGGCACCGGAAGTGGACAATCAATGCCGGGAAAACGCCCGCATGTCCATTTGAGGCAGAACGAGTTCCTTCTAAATTCATACAGCCCTTGCGAGTCCCTCCACTGGTCATTCAGTTGCACGGGAAAAGGCTCATGTCTCCCAAAGTCCATCTGTTTGTGTTCGCACTGCTCCGGGCCAGAGCGGGGGCCACATGTGCACAGCCCCGTGTGCGCTCGCTGCGGGTCGAAGCCCCAGGACACCGCAGTCAAGGGGGTGGCACCTTCCTCCTGTCCTCCGCGAAACCCAACTGAACCCCCCACCCTATCTGAGGAGGACCGGGAGGCGCTGGGAGGGGCCAACCGCCCGACAGGAAGTTCTGGGGGAGGAAGGAGACAGACCTCCTCCTTCTAACGCCCGGCTGCGGGCGTGTGTTCTGCCGAGGCCCCGGAGGGAGCCCCGCACGTACCTTCACATCCCCTGACACAGGGGACCAAGGACCCTACCACACAGCACGCTACGGTCACACGGTCCCCGTGCTGCTCCCGCTGGTGACGACCAAGATGGGCACAGATGCGTCCAACGAACGAGTAATTCAAACTCATAGGACCCAGGACTTCCGAACACAGGTCAAAGCTACAGCACAGCCATCCTCTCAGACATAACCCAGAACCTTCTATGGGGAATTCACTTCAAAGACCCATCAGGGCTGTACAAGATATGACAAGCCAAGAAGGCGGAGGCAGGCAGAGCCAGGGCTCTGGAGAAACGGGGTTGGGAACCCCCGGAAACGCTCTGGCTCCAGCTCAGAGGACAGGGCAACAGGAGATCCAGGCGGGGTGCTCTGTTCTGTGTTTAACCAAGCGCGAGCAGAGGCACGAGGGCGAGGAAGCAAAGGCAAGACATCCCATCCCCAAGACAGCAAGGTGCCCGCGGGTTCAGTGAGCAGCTCGGAGCACGTGTCCCGACCCAGCTGCAAGAGCTCAAGCACTAAGTGCAAAGGGACGAAAAGAGACATTTAAAGTGAAAGCAGCACCTGTCACCCTCTGCCCAAGACGACACACTGCATGCCGTCATGGGAGACGGGCACCCTGTTTTAAACGGGGCGACCTCACGGGAGGGGAGCCGAGAGCAAGGGGCCTCCGGCAGTGGCCGCCGTGCTCGGAGCAGCCTCACGCGCCCCCCGCCCGCCCCACCCCGCTCAGGTCAGGACACAACAGCACAGGAGCGACTTCGGTCCTCTCTGGTCTCCGGAGGGAAGGGAGGCGCGCCCGCGGGGAAGCTCCGCGCCGGGTTCCCTTTGCACACCTGCAGAGAGCACGAAGGGGTCCCAGAGGCTGCCGGTGGCCCGCTGTCTGCCGGGTTCGTCGTCCTCTTCGCGCATGTGCTGCGACTCGGGCTTGGGCAGGGAGGCCGGCCTGTGTGACCTCGGCGAGTGGCTGCTGGTGCTGGCGGGCTGGGCGGGCAGCGCGCTCTGGCCTCGGCGGCGACACTCCTCCAGGAAGGCGTCCTCGTCGGCCACACCTGCAAGCACAGGACGGTGGGTCAGCTCGCACGGCTCCGCTCCGCACCTGTCCCGGCCCACGCTTCCGCAGGAGGACGAGGACGACGCCGAGTCCACCGCCTGCACTATCGGGGCCTGACCTCAACCTTTCCAGGGGGTGCCGCTGCTCGCGCCCGCCCTTCATGCACAGGAGCGACGCCCCGTGCTGTCGGAAGAGCACGCGTCCCTCTGAAATCCGGCAGGGGCCGGAGCGCCCGCGACATATTCGCCAAAATCGACCCAGCGGCCATCGCCCTGCAAGGCAAAGGCTCCAGATGCAGCCTCCCCTCCCGGCCCCGGGCAGCCTGGGTTCTAGATCCCGTCCCGCTAAGCAGGGGAGCAGCCCGCTGGCCGGGAGGTGGGGGCCTGATGGCCCGTCCCCCGCCCGCTCAGAGCCGAGGCCCCGCCCAGGCGGGTCGTCTGTCACCCAGAGACACATCCAAGATGGGACGGTCCTCACTGCTCTCAAAGTTGTGTGTCTACTCTCACAGAAACAGAAAGCAGTTTTGCACCTTACATAAACACTAGGAATAAAATCAGAAAACAAGTTACAGATACCACTGAATGAGCTCAGATTTCATTCTCGGAAGGCTCCTCGTGGCCAGGCGCGGGGGTTAGAGAAGGTGTGGGTTAAAGATGACACTGTCACCCCGCCCATCTCAGGGAACAACGGACCGGGGGGGGGCTCCCTGAGCCTCGTAGCCACTCGCCCCATACACGGGGGTGGGGGCGTCTCCCAGCCCGGGAGCAACCGTCACCAGACGCCCAGACAGCCAGCACGCAGGACCGGAGCCCCAGTGAAAGGCCACCTCCCTCCGCGGACCTCCGGGCGCACAGCTCTCCCCTCCCGTCGGAGCGGCACTGGCTCCAGAGATGTTCCCGAGACGCAGTGTGTTCGGACGGCCCGAGTGTTTCCCATGACAGGTGTGGGCACGCCGCTCATCCACACCGGGCCGGGCTCGGCGCCGGGCAGACAGACACAGAGCGCCCGCCTAGACGACGACTCCGGGGCCCGTGAAAGCACTTCCTCCTAATCAGCTTCGGAGCCGCCAGCACCGGCCCCCAAGCCCTGGCGTGACCTCTGCCCTCACACGGCAGCACCGGCCACTGGAGTCACCGTGGCTGGTGAGAGGCGGCAGACTCCGTGGTCTCAGCACCCACACCAGAAATAGAAATTCTAGAGAAATGGGAAGTCTTGGGGCAGCCTGCGTCGCGCGGCTTCATCGGGTCGGACAGGTTTCCCAGAGTGAGTCTCCGGCTCCCCAGGGAGCCCCGGAATCCCCCACAGCGTGGGGCACGCTGGCACCCACCACGCGCGGCCCATGTGTTGTGGCCCGCGGACGCCCGGGCCCACGTCCAGTTCTCCCCCTGCTTCCGCGACCACGTCCCACCTGCTGGCCGGAACAGACGTGTGAGCTCTGCGGCCGCGTAACCAGGCGGACCTTCGCGGGGGGAGGGAATGCTGGGCCCACGCACGGCCCGGGCAGACGTTTCCAGGGAGGATCTCTGACCGGCTGAAGCTTTCTCAGAATCAAACCCAGTGACCGAGAGAGGGACGCCCGGCCCCAGCAGTCACGTCGCTCTGGTGCAGGCGCCTCCGCCAAGGACCACCCCGCGTCTGCGGCGGGAAGGCGGTCGGCGCAGACCCTGGAGCACGGCCAAGGTCGAGGCTGGGGGAGCACTCGGGGGGAGCCCCCTTTCGGGGGTCTGTGGCCTGCTACGTGGCATCGTGTTGTTTGGGGCAAGTACAACCAAAGTATGGCTCCCAAACACAAGGCGAAGGCCCCAGGGAGCTGGCGACAAGGCACCATCGCTGGACGCGGACCTGACTTCAAAGCCTGACTTGCAGTGGGGAGTGGAGGAGGGCGGGGAGCCGGGACCTCAGTGTCCGCGGGCGCCCCACTGCGAGTCACACTCAGGCAGGCGCCTGTGGCCGGGGCACCCGAGCACTGGCCGATGGGGTGACCCCGGACAGCACGACCAGCTCTGCGCCCTGAACGTTACCTGTGAAGGCAAACGGGCTGCCCCTCCCGGCCCCACACCGTCACACCTCGTGATCAACCGTGGGACACTGGAGAGAAGGTCAGCCCGAGTCCAGAACACGGTCAGGACCTCTCCACGCAGGCCTGGCTTCAAGAGCGGCCGGCCTGGACGTGGCGGGAGCACCGGGTGCAGGGCGCAGAGGGGGGAGCTGCATCTGTCCCTGCTTACTTACCACACCTGAGGGGCACTCGGATCCGAGTCACCCCCGCCAGCCGTTCCAGCACCTGCCGGAGAAGAGGCGGCCTTCTCCCTGCCGCCTCCACAACACCTGCAGCCCCAGCCACCCAGGACCAACCCCCAGAGGGGCAGGGGGCTGACCTGGGTGCAGACCGCTAGCCTCGCTTCCGTCACACGAGCTGGAAGGCCGCCTCGGGGCCACATAAGCCAGTGTCTAGGGAAGAAGCACCTGGCCTGGGCCGTCCTGCCCGCACCCAGGTCTCTCGGCACTAAACCGCCCGCTCTCCCCAGGCCCAGACGGGCACACACACCAGCTTCCAGGGCCGCGTCGTGTTCTGGGTTTGCAGTGTAGTTAGAAACCCGAAGCCTCTAAGAAGTTCGGCTCGACGACAGTCTGAAAATGCCTTGAATACGGAGAAGCAGAAAACACGTGCACGCTGAAGGTTCCCAGCCACTCCAGACTGGGCAGAGGCGCCGTGGGTCCCGCACCTCTCGGACCCGGGCACGCTCAGGGCGCAGGCGGCGTGTATGTCACTGACGCCAGGCTGGCACGGGAAGCCGGGGTCCTGCGGGGGGTCCCAGGCACGAGGCCCCTGCCCCGAGAGCCCCAGCCTGCCCTCCGGCTCGCTGGCATGGATGTGGTGCTCTCCGGCAAATCCTAGTGCCGCTGCCGCTCAGGCCTCGTGCCCACCAGGCTCCTTCCCTCGAGCCCCATCGCACGGGCCGGGCATCGGGAATCACCACGTGATCACGGTGGGTGGCCGGGGCCGAGAGCTAGGCTGTTGGGCCCACAGCGACCCTTTCAGAAATAGTGCTCGGACAGGCAGCTGAGCACCTACCGTCCCACGCGTCGCTGCCTTCCTGACCCCACGGTCGACCCTTACGGGGGACACGGTGACCTCTATACTCCCCCAGGCCCATCACGCTGAGAGCTCCTGAGGTCCTCTGGTCTGGAGCAGGGACAATCATGTCACTGACCCCACAAAGTTCCCACAAAACTGGACGGTGTCTCAAGTACCAGGAAAAATGCTTTAGAGAAAGAAAATAAAGGAAGGAAATGAGAAGCACAGATGAAACCACGGTCTTACCCCAAAATCCTCGTTGGAAACTCTGGGCAAGGGCTCCGCACACCTGCTCTCACGCCGGCACTCACTGAGCCCACTACGTGCGCGATAAGCTCGCAGGCTGGACAGGTGTGCGAAACGGGAGGCCACCATCCCCTCCCTGTTGGTGGCACGTGCGCCCCGAGACCGAGGAAAGGGATACAAGTGCCGTTGTGAAGAACGGGTTAGGATGGACTGGACCACTCGGAGCCCCAGGGCAGTAGCGTCCGTCCCACCGCACAGGCCACGGCTCGGGCAGGGGCTCTGGTCCTTGCAGCGGGGTGGGAAGCCCCCGCCCCCCGCTGAGCACCCCCACCCCCCAGCCCCGCGTGGCAGAGCCAGAGGCATGGGGAGGGGGAAGGAGAGGGAGGAGCGTCTGGAAGGAGGCCGGCCCGCGCCCTGTGTCACAGGGCACTGTGTCACCGAGGGGCAGGTCAGGACCCCACCGCTCCCGCCTGGTGGTGACGAAACCGGGAGCTCCTCAGGGCTCGTACCACAGCATCGCACGGGCTTCACCTTCCCTCCACCTGAACGCAGGCCTGTTTTCCTTCCCAAGCACCTGCGCAGCAGCAGCCAGAGCAGCCCAGCCGCCCGCACGCCCGCCTCCCGCCCCACCTGCAGGCTGTTCCCGCCTCGGTTCCAAGCGAGACCCAGGGACACGGCAGGGCCGGGTCGGGAGTGCTCCCTCCGCCAGCCTGGGGCACAGGTGACACGGCGATTCACCGCCAGGCACCTGGAGCCGGTGGCGGGCGGTGCACGGCGGGGCCAGACCCCCGCGAGCAACGCAACCGAGCGCCGCCGCCAAGCACTCCCGGATGCACAGGGCCCAGTGGGACTTAGCACTGCCCGAATTAGAGCCAGACGGACGAGGGCCGCCCCTGCGTCACCCCCAGACCCCACGTCACAATGCTGAAAAGCCACCTGTTACTACTTTCCTTCGAGGGCCTTTTCCAGACGGTCTGTATCCTCCGTGCGTGACCAGAGCCTCCCCTTCGGTGGCGTCGCCACGTTTCAACAATCAGACTTGACCGGCTTGTACCGTGTGAAGCGAACACAAAGTACTTGGAAAAAGTCACATCGAGTTCCACGGGCCACAGAACTTAAGAACTCAGGGTAATGTCCGCCAGCCTTTTTGCTTGTGCACGAATGAACTAAACTTTATGTTGCTTACGAGAGGCCGGGCATCTTTTTCATTTGGAAAACTAAATATACCAGAATGGGTCCTACCCTCTAGCACCAAGTTAAACAATTTAAAAACAAAAACACGGTCGGCCAGAGTCCAGAGCCAAAGCACACTGGAATCATCGAGAAGCTATGAAAGGAATGCCCAGCGGCTGGCCTGGCGCCCAGCGACCCATCAGATGCCTCCGATCTTTCCCCAAATGGAGCCCAGAGACAGCGCCCACTGGCTCGATATGCAAATGAAAACAAACCTCCACAGATAAAAACAGAATCACTTTTCCCAAATAAGTACAATCCCAGAGGCCTTGGTCGTGGCGGCTTCTCCACGGCTTCTCCACGGCGGGGGCAGTGTTGACCCCACACTTTCTCAGGTCGCCGATACCAACAGAGAGGACACACATCCGGAATCAAACCTCAGGGCCTGCTGTGTGGGGCGCGGGAGACCAGCGTGGGACACATGCCACTGGGACATGGGACCACAACGAGGTCAGGCTCCGCAAATCCACGGCACGGAGGACCAACGGCGAGCGCGGGCACAGGGGACATGCAAGTAGCACGGGGAGTGGCACGGAGCACAACGGGCCCCGGAGAGGCGTGGGACAGAACGGGAAGGCACAGGCACCGCAGACCCCCAAGGGCCCCCTACGCCGACGCGGCCCCGGAGCGGTTCTCGACAAGCCAACCACTCAGCCCCAGCCAGCAGGGTGCGCGCATGTGACACGGCGACAACGGGCGAGCGGGACCGGGAAGGCAGGCCGGCGTGGCCGCTCGCTGAGAGACAAGGACTAGTTCTCGAGGCAGGCCGACTCCGTGGAAGCGCCCGCCGCCGATTACCTGAAGGGAAGGCAAGTCACGGGGGCCCGGGCCTGGCAGGGAGGGGCGGCAGGGCGGGAGCAGGACGCGGAACCCCGGTCTGGGGTGAAGGCCAAGGCCACGGAGATGCCGGACTGGGCCACCGGGCACATCAGACACGGGGTGCACGGGGACCACGTGGGGGGCCACGATGAAGCAGCCTGCGAGGAAGCTGGGCCCCGACCCCCAGAGCTGCTGGCTGCCCCCCAAGCACTCCAGCTGGAAACCGAGGCCAGAGGGCGCTGCAGGACGCTGCCTCCGTGTGGCCGCCCCGCGCTAAGACCTCGGAGGCTCGTGTGTGGCACGGGCCACGTGGTGTTCGAGACAGCGCGGCCGGGCAGCCTCCTGAGTGACATGTGGGCGGCTCCGGATGCTTCCTGAAGCACGAGGGCCTCCCGCAGAGACCCCACACGGACCGCTTCTGGGACGCACTGCGCAGAGCGGCCGGGTGGGGGGCACGGGGCCGATCACGCTCACCCCGCAGCCCGAACAACCGTGTCACCGAGGCAGTGAAGCCAAGGGTGCGGGAACAGCGAGCGAGCCCTCGGCCGGGGTCCTCCAGTCACTGTGTCCCATGGCGGTCTGCTGGCTGGAGGACGATCCTGCGCTGCATGCGGAACAGAACAGGGGCTCGCTAGCTAAGGCTTCCCCTCTCGGCTGTGGCTCATCTACCTGGATCCATCCAGAGTCACTCAGCCTCCCTTGAGCCGGCCCCATCTTGTGACCAACGGTCACGTTCGAAGCCCTTACCGCAGGACGTGGCCACCTCCGCGTACAACCCCACAGCAGTAGAAGCCAGAGGGCGACGCCAAGAAGACAATGGTGCGGAAAGGTGGAAGGCCAACCAGCGCACAGCCCCCGACCCCGAGGTCCCCGTGGCGACCTTGGCGGGTGTCGGGGTCACACAGCCGTACCCCAGCTGCAGCAGGACCTCGGGAGGACAGATCAGTGTGGACATGGGGAAGGGGGAGGAAACCCCTAAACTGTGAATGGAGCCCCTGGGCCCTGACCGAGTGGGCTGCCAGGCCTGCTTGCGGACCCCACGGTCCTCGGTAACCACAGCTCTGAAGCGGGTCTGCACGGAGACCGAGGACAGACGACACAATTAGCGGTGACTGAGCTGAACCTTGAGAAGACACAGCATACAGCAGAATACACATTCTAGTTCCATCGGCTCACATATTCATAAAATCTGGTTTTTCTAGTCCCTTCTCAGTTACTCCACCTTCCGTGAAATATTGACATCTGTTAAATCTTTCAAAAACCTATTTTAGATGGAAGTTTGTGCCCAGGAACTGCTGGAGCTGTTTTACTCAGAACACCACAGCGGGAGTGCCCCGGAGACTGTAGCCCTGCCCATGGAAAAGGCACAGAGCGCCAGGAAATCTACAGCAAAACTAGGGGACATCTTCATTTTAAAACTCGGTGACACAGAGAATCACAAATGTCCATCAGAGGCTTCGTTAGAGTGCACCGCACGTGAAGGTGCTTCTCCCCAAAGTCAGCCCCAGACCACACTGCTCAGGAAGCTGAGCACTTCGACTCCACTTCGATCCAGTGTGGCCAGTGGGAAGACACGTGGCTGGTCGATGGAATGTTCTAGTGAGTTAAGGGCCAAGGAAGTCTTCACAAATCTGTCCTTGGGCACCTGGGGGGCTCAGTTGTTGGGCGTCTGCCTTCCGCTCAGGTCATGATCCCAGGGTCCTGGGACTGAGCCCCCCACTGGGCTCCCTGCTCCGTGGGGAGTCTGGTCTCCCCTTGCCCCTCCCCTTTGCTCCTGCTCTCTCTCTCAAAATCTTTAATAAAAATTCTCTCCCTCTTCCTAGTCCCTCCCCTCCCCCGCCTCTAAAAAAAAAATTAAAACAGAACGAGCCAAAAATACAGTGAAGCAACTGGATAAAAAGGCAATAAAAAAACTTATTTTGGGCGCCTGGGTGGCTCAGTGGGTTAAAGCCGCTGCCTTCAGCTCAGGTCATGATCCCAGGGTCCTGGGATCGAGGCCCACATCGGACTCTCTGCTCAGCGGGGAGCCTGCTTCCTCCTCTCTCCTCTCTCTCTCTGCCTGCCTCTCTGCCTACTTGTAATCTCTCTCTCTGTGTCAAATGAATAAATAAAATATCTTTAAAAAAAAAAAAAAGAAAGAAAAACTTATTTTCTCACTCAGGTATACCCAACAGCCAGTTAATAAAAGAAATCAGACCAGGGTGGGCACCTGAGTTGACTGTGCCTTTCATTTCGAAGCACTAGGAGTACCCAAGATAGGTTTGAGAAAAAGCTGCCCTTTCTGGCAACCACTACAACCGACACAGAGCGATCCTGGCATAAAAAAAGGCCAAAAGAACAAGAGAGGAGTCCCAAAACAGCTCTACGTCTACCAGAAATGTACAAGAGGAACACGGGAAGACATTTGGGAGAAAGTCAGATGTTTTCAGCACAAATACGCCACGTAAATTAAAGCAACAAAGAGACCTATAAATAGGCGTAAAAGCACAAGAAAATGAGAGAAAACTCGGTTGTGGAAGATGCAGGGTATTAAACCGAAGGTCAAAACAAAGCCACCCTTCTGGAGAAGATATTCAGACGACCACACAGTAAGTCCAATGAACAGATGATCGCTGCATAGCACCATCCCCTCCACAGAGCAGGCGAAGGACTGAGAACCCGCTGAAGCAGGAAGCTACGGAATCCCAGGACCCGGAGAAACACACGTTATGCGGCAGCTAACCCCACAAACAAGATGCTCCACCCCATGAACCAAAGGAAGGTCCAGGTTAGAAATCACGGACAGTCTTTCCAAGTTACGTGAGGAATCCGTTGTGGATGGGAAATGTTCTTCGTGGAAAATGAAGTCTTGTCAATTTTCATGCACACATTTCAACCCAACTATTCAACTTCTAGGAACCTAATTTAATGGAACTACCCCTACAAGAACAGATCAGGGGTAAAGCTGGCAAATCACCCTGCCAGGTGCACAAGAGAATCAGGCCAAGGACACAATGGGCGCAAAGGACGAGCGGGCACACCCCACGCACTGGGCCAGCTGGCCTAGCCGGGCACGCTGGAACCAACTGGGGGTCCAATCGCGGACAGAGGACTGGCAACAACTCGCTCTGCGGAACCCTCCCCATGCCTTCTCAACAGTCCTTCACGCTTTTCCAGCACCCTTGAACACATGACCACAGCTCAACGAATGCTGCCCGGACCCCTCACATGGTTCACAGGCCACGGACGAGGGAAAGACAAGGAGAGGTGGTGGGCGGGACACATGGAGCCCACCGCTCATTCTCATCCAGCTCTGGATTTCATGTTAGTGTCCTGGCATCCTACCAAGCAACCCCAAAGTCTCAGATAAGAGGCTATCTGCTCAGGCTTCGGGCTGATCAGCTGCAACATTCCTAACGTCAGGGACAGGCAGAGCGGCCGGGCAGACTGGCCAGGCAGCCTGGCTTCGTGAGGCCCTCGGCACATCCTCCCCACCAACTCGCTGCCGCAGGGGGCCAGCTCGCCGAGGCGGCAGCTGAAGGAGAAGGCAGCTGAACATCTCTGTTCTGGCGGTCCAACTGTCCTACTATCTTTGTTCCTGCACGTGTGTAAGTATACACCGCGGACGATCTTGTGTGTTCACAACATCTATGATGGGACACACTATCAACACCAGAAGATCCTGGTCCTTAATACCCTCTTAAGGGACATTTACCTCCAAACGACAGGCTGGGAGGTCACGGAAAGGACTGTTCAGGGCGCTCGCCCCGGCAGCACACAGACTCACACTGGAACACTACGGAGAAGACCAGCACGTCCCCCGCTCGAGGACAGAACAACTCGTGAAGCGCTCCATAGTTCCATGAACATAGGGAAAGGGAAGGAAAAATAAAAAACAGAGAAGGAGGAGACAAACCATAAGATAGTCTTAACTCTCAGGAACAAACTGAGGGCTGCTGGCAGAGAGGGGGTGAGGGGGTGGCGTGAAGGACGACACAGGATAGAATGAGAATTGGGTATTAAATAGGACTGATGAATCACAAAATTCTACCCCTGAAACTGATAATACGCTATATGTTAACTAGTGGAATTTAAATAATTTAAAAATGAAAAAAAAAACTGTTCAGGAAAGAAATCACATGACTTGGCACATACATTAGAATCACAGGGAGACAAACCATAAGAGACTCTTAATCTCACGAAACAAACTGAGGGTTACTGGGGGCAGGGGGCAGGGATAGGGTGGATGGGTGATGGACAATGGGGAGGGTTTGTGCTGTAGGGAATGCTGTGAAGGGTGGAAGCCTAATGATTCACACACCTGTACCCCTGGGCAAATAATACATCATATGCTAGTAAAAATAAATCGCATACAACCAGGAATGCTGTAGTAATACTCAAAGACAATCCTCAACTCTATCACGAAAAGAAACAGAATGGGGAATGCCTGAGAAACAAGCCCCCCGTGGGCTTCAGACCACACGACTGCAATGTGACCGCGTGCCTGTGTGAGGACGCCACCGAGAGCCGTGCTCCCGCTTGGGCCACTGTTCCCACCAGCACGTCGGGCTGCCTCTGGAAAAGCCCGAAGTCCGCCCGATGTGCTACGATCCAGCCGCCCCCGCCATGCCAGCTTGGGGCACAGGGTCACACCACAGAACGGTCTGGGTGGTCTTCCCAAAGCAGCAGGAGAAAGAAGCCAATCTGACTTCAGCAACAGCATCTCCAAGCTCCAAGGTCCTTCGGCTCAGCTCCCTGCCACTCTCGAGGAAAGGCCTGTGTTCTGTGTCTTTCCTATCCACGTGTGGAGTGCTTGCAGCATCAGGACAAAGTCCCCAGCAGTCAGCAGAAGAGGCGGCGGGGTAGGGAGAAGAGCGTGATGGCGAGACACTCCTTCCGCACACCAACAATCCCGTATGTAAGGAACTGCAGCTTACTAGACTAGCAACCTGAACCTTTCTTTACTAGTCAGGGGTCCACAGAGCAAAGAAAGGTGGTAAACCAAGATGCACCCTCCAGCCGTCCCGAACCACACCTCGTGACCTCGTGACTCCTGGCATACAGGAGCAGGGGACGACGCTCTCCCGGGTGGACAGGAGGACTGGAGGGCCGCCACGGCCAGGCTGCGCTTCCTCCTCGAGCAC
Source organism: Ailurus styani (assembly GCA_002007465.1). Lineage (NCBI taxonomy): Eukaryota > Metazoa > Chordata > Mammalia > Carnivora > Ailuridae > Ailurus > Ailurus styani. The sequence goes on from LNAC01000193.1 coordinate 470,159, forward strand.
CAGCCCCGTGAGCGAAGCCACCCGACGGGCGTCTCATCCTGGGACAGTGCATCCAGAATGGGTCCTCCGACTTCTGAACACTTAGACACGAGGAAAAAGACCGTCTCCTCGGGGTTCCCCAATAGATGACTCATCCATCCAGGTAGCCTGAGACTGCCTGACAACAAAGACAAAGTATCTGCCACCCAAGGGCGAACAGTGAGCTGATGGGCCTCTTGGTGCCCACATCCACGTCTCCCCCAGCAAGTGAGACTCTGAAGCCCCAGCTAGTCCTGGTCCCTGGAAGTCCGTGATCGCTGGGACTTCGAGATTTCTGACTGATATGGTTAAGAGCTGTTGTAACTTTCTCTCCCTTGACCCTCTCAATGTCAAGATGTAGGAACTAATTAAGCCAAAAGAAAAGTATCTAGCCTATCGCTGCCCCAACTGTTCCTCATACTCAGAACCGAGGTCTACATCTAATTAAAGCGACCTGCCGCAGCTTGAGGACAGTGGCATTCTCCAGCTGACGAAGCAGGAACAGAAAGTCACCCACATGACCAGACTGAGAAACGGATCTAAAATCAAGGCGGAAGCAGCACACGGACTGGAAGGACACAGGCCAGTCCATGTTTCCTGAAGGCCTTGCGTTATTTACCCGCCTGACGCACAAGTACGCACCGCAGACGCACCTGAGCTGGCATCAGAATCTTTTTTTTTTTTTTGACGTCAAGGCCATTGGGTCGTATAGATCAACCCCTCTTGACCACACAGTATCAAGTGTTCAAATTCACTAAGCGAGCCTGTGCCTGAAAACCGCCGAAACGGTAACCACCACCTCCGTGCTCTTACTGAACACACAGACGGCTGCCTTTCGCCACTACCAAGAAGCAACGCGACCTATTACCAACTTCCGCTGGGTTCTCCGAAAATAAAAATACTTTCAATCAATTATGTAATGCTTCAAAGAACACGAGAGAGCAGTCCATGAAGAGGGTAGTGATAGCTAGGAGGTATGTAATCAAGGAGAAATTTTAAACCTTTGGAAGATGATAAACAGAAATGACAATTGACTGGATAATGCTACCTTTTCTTCCCCTGGACCTTTGGCCATTCTGTAAGGAATAGACTTTGGAGGCGCCTGGGTGGCTCAGTCAAGCATCTGCCTGGGATCGAGCCTCATGTCGGACTCCCTGCTCAGCAGAGAGCCTGCTTCTCCCTCTGCCCGTCACCCTGCTTGTGCTCTCAGATAATGGATAAAATCTTTTAAAAGGGGGGGGAGCCCCGCGGGGAGACTTCAGCAGACTAGATACACAGATTCTAAGAGTAACTTCAATAGATCTAAAGCTAATTCTACAAACTTCTCCAATTGGCCCTTCAAAGAACTTCAGAGAAAGGGGAAAAAAGACAAATGGCCATTCATGCAGCCACTAACACCATCATCGTCTTCATCATAAAGTTACTGAGTTCCCAAACTCACGTCTAGATCCTCTGGAACTGAAAAGGACAGAGAGAAGCAGCAACAGCCATCAGAACTCGGTCAGGCCGGCTGAGGGACAGCCACAGGGGCACAGGGGAAAAGAGCAGCCCGAGAGCCCGTCAAGACTGCGCCGTCCCATCTGCAGTGACCGTAAGGCCTTCTGCCCGTAAACAGAGCTACGCGCACCCAGCAGACAGGACACACAGCGTATGACAGACGGTGCAAATAGGACACAGGCACGTCAGGCCAGGCGCCCCATGGCCTGTTCCCAAAGGCATCCAAGACTACAGGAATGCAGAAAAGCATGGGGTCCGACAAACAACCAGAGCCCACAATGTCCACCACAAGCTCTTCTTGCACGCCATTCTCCGTGTGAGCAGAGCTGCCACATGCACAATTACATGCGGCGTCTTCCCAGGCTGAAAGAGACGCCTTGAAAACCTCAGCAAGAGGGCGCCTTGGTGGCTCAGTTGCTTAAGCAACTGCCTTCAGCTCAAGTCATGATCCTGGAGTCCCAGGACTGGGTCCCGCATCGGCCTCCCTGCTCAGCAGGGAGTCTGCTTCTCCCTCTGACCCTCCCCACTCTCATGCTCTCTCTCATTCTCTCATAAATAAATAAAATCTTAAAAAAACAAAACAAAACAAAACAAAACAAAACGCTCAGCAACAGGTAAGCTCCCCACCCTATTAACAAATTCATAAGATGAGCATTCCTATCGACAACTCAAGTGCAGAACAAAGGCCATGTTCTCCAACGCCAATGAGGAACTTTGACCGGGATGCTCCCCAAGAAATTTCAGCAGAAAAGACCCTGTGAGGGCAGAAACCTTCTGCCAGAACCATGCATGATGAGGGAAGAGTTTACCGTGGGAGGTGCACCCGACAGTCTCAACCCCCAGAAGGTTCACAGATGGGAGACCACAGGTCTAGCGCAACGCCCCCCAGGAAGCTCTAATCGATCAGACAGGACTTCTCGTCGTCAAGCACCTGGTGTCCCTACGAGACCATCAACCTGCTCTCTCGGAGGCTCACCCCACCCACCTCTAACGACAACTGTGAATCCCACGTCCGCTCAGTTCCAGGTGCCGACTGCGGTTTCTCAATGACAGAGAAAACATCTACCCTAACAGCCTAAACAAAAGTGGGCTTTCCAGTACCAGGGTTTCGGTTTGTGAACCTACCCGCCCCTGTCTCTGTGACACACCTGCATGCCTCTCTTCTCCAGAGGCTTACGGAGCTAGGACAGCAGTTTCAGCACCTTCCATGGCTTCCCTTAGTTCAACTGTCTCTAAGAACTTACACTAAATTTTACAGTGCTCTTTTTATAGTTTCTATGAGATTTTCTACAGTATTGTTTTCAACAAAAACACATTTGATTCTGTAAAGACTCTAGGGTACTTGGGCAATTTCCATGTGCCTTTCAATTGGGCCCGCACAGAGAGAAACCTGTCATGAAGGAACTACCCTTGGTCCCTCCTGTCTTTCTGGCAGGACCCCATGCTTACCCAAAACAAAGCTGAGTGGGGTCATTCGAATCAAGCCATGTCCAGTGTAACATCCCTCTGGCTGGAATTCTAGTTGTCACTGATGACTGGGACAAATTTTACACTTCGAAAAACAAAGACGACCTTTATTTTTGTTCACGTTCATATCTATGTCACCCCGTGTCTCTTACACACGTATCACATCTTTAAATGAGTCGGCATCAAACGTACCCTAGAAAACTAAAATCAATCTACTTGGAAAGAATGAAACAGTTGTATAGTTGTAAAAATGTTACCCTAGGAACAACAGGTAAGTTCCCCCACCCTATTAACCCCCACCCTATTTTGTTCCTTTTAAGGCACAAAAATGTCACCATAGGAGAAGCTTCAATAAATTGCTCATCATTATACAAGATGAAGAGGAAAATCTTCACCACCCTCCAAACACACTGAGGAAAAGGAACACACATCACTCAGTATCGGCGTCCACCTGGAAGAACCGAATTCCACAGGAATGAAGGGACACTGGCGGCCCAGGCACAAAATCATACGCAGACACAAGAAGGCTACAGGCCCCACTCAGGAAAGAATGCACCAAACACATTCGCATTTATTTTTTTTTTTTAAAGCAAATGACAAAGACCCAGTTTACCAGCTTTACTTTTTTAAACCTAAGCTTAACATTACATATTTAAACAATTGTCAAATCTTACTAAGTTGCCAGCATTCATGCACAACTAGAAAAACATCCTCAATTTATTATTAAACGAGAAATGTATTACCATTAATGCATTAATATCTCTCACTACTAAATACTGAAAAAAATTGAAATTATTTTTGTGAAGATTCATCCTGGCAATGTTAAGTTCACAGCAGGCTGACTCTACTTGGCTCACGTTTCAAACACAATGGAAAAGCAGGTCCGTGCTGGTGTTAGTGTACGGAAGAGTCACGGCCACCTTGGATTACGTTTAATAAAAAAGCAAAGTGCATACAGAGATTTACAACAATTTTAAGGACAAGAAAACAAAACAAAAACCAAAAAAAAAAAAAATAACAAAACAAAACAACAAAAAAACCCCCAAACAATGGTCCTATTATGTGGTCCCAACAAGAAACTCAAAGTCTATGACAAATAGGGCTCCGACGAGCTGTGTATAAATACTTTAGATTAGGTACAGTTATACTGAAAGTTGAGTTCGTTTGAAATCTTCAAAAAAAAGCGTTCCTGTCAGTCCTCAACGGTGCCCGTTACAGCTAACATTCCTGCTACGCGCGTGCGTTGTTACTTGTTATCCAAGCGTAGCAGCTGCTCCTTACCATTTATCGTTAAGGACTTTAACTGGCCATTCTCTTCAACTTCCACTCTCTCTTCACCATTCTCCACAATTCTGAAAGATAAAATGCATTTCAGACCTTTTTTAAAAGTCGATACACGTGAATGTATCTGCCTTATTTTTAAAAAGCATAATTTCCGGGGCGCCTGGGTGGCTCAGTGGGTTAAAGCCTCTGCCTTCGGCTCAGGTCATGATCCCAGGGTCCTGGGATCGAGCCCCGCATCGGGCTCTCTGCTCAGCAGGGAGCCTGCTTCCTCCTCTCTCTCTGCCTGCCTCTCTGCCTACTTGTGATCTCTCTCTCTGTCAAATAAATAAATAAAATCTTTAAAAATAAAAAAAAATAAAAAATAAAAAGCATAATTCCTGTTGGCACCTACGAAACCACTCATCTTGAGGGCTAAAAACACAGGTGAAAGCAACATACTGACAATTCTTTCTTAAAAGACATTCCTTCTGCCAGATCAAAGCAGCTCTCAAACGACAGGGGCGCGCGGCCTGGGCACACGTGGACGCGTGAGAACGTGAACCATCCATGGCGCCTACCGTCCGGGCAGTGCTCAGCGCAGTTACTATGCGTCACTACGTTATTATACATCTTACACGCAGCTCTGCGTACGGATTCCTCTACTAGAGAGCCAGTGAGCAGCAGTTCAAGAGGGAAATCTCTAGTTCGGACATTAGAAGGCCCCACTGGTGTCAGATTTAACATACAACTATTTACACTCAGAACACACACGTGCCCGCAAAGGACACGGAGCACCCACGAAACAGGACACCTGCTTATTTTAAAAGGATACATAACCACCGTACCTCTTTGTGGTGATTTTTCTGCCATTGACCATTTTAGTAGAAGTTGATATCGATTTGAAGTTGCCCATCCCACTACCACCAAATGCCGCAGAAGAGAACGAAGTGAGGCCCCCGTGACCTGGTGACGCGAAGGAAGTAAATCCTGTGGAAAAACAGGAAGATGAGGGACCAGTCTGTCCAGTACTAATGTAAGGTAAGTATGAGTAAGAGGAAAACCAGGGAGGAATGGATCAAACCAAGGAGAGCGGGGCCTGCACAGAGGGGCCCAGAACCACGAGGAGGAGGGAGGATGGCACATGCTCCTCTGAGGCCGGAGAGCCCCCCTCCCCTTCTTGCACCCTGTTTCCGCTCCCCCTCCCGCCCAGCACTGCTGCGCCCACGGGCGGCTCATTCCGGCGACAGGCGGCCGGCCGCCACCACGCACCACACTGGAGCAGGATGGCCAGAGGCATGGTTAGGCTGCAGGAGCCAAGCAGCTTCGCCAGCACAGAATGCCGAACCCAGCCTGCTAACCTCCTCGCAATGTGACCATGAAGGGGTGAAACTCTGAATTATTCAAGAGCTCAAATAATTTTAGAAAGAATACGGCCAACACTTACTGAAAAGGCATAGGTCTACATAATTCGCTGGAGAACAAGAGTCTCAGTTACGGCAATCACACCAGGTGCTAGAGTCCCCGACTCCTCGAGTTACACAAAAGCAAACCAAACTTTGATACTGAGACTGGTTTGCTTCTTTCCAGAACTTACTACTTGTCTCTCTTTGAAGACATTCACATTAGGACAAACCCCCATACTCCCTGAACAGGACTCTTGACAAGGCTGCCAGAAAGTCTGCATCCACACATGGAGAAACACACATTTCTTAAATGAAGCACTATTTTGTTGATATATCCAGTTTTCTTTGATTCTCCCTTAAGTCTGAGCAAATTCACCTGCAGCACACTGTGTGGTCTCTAAGGAGAGGGTCTGCAGTAGCCATCTGCATCCAAGTGCAATCAAACCCACCATTTACCTCCACGGTGCGAGCACTGCACCGGAAGAGAAGAAAGCTGAGCTGCAGGCTGCAGGGCAGCGCTCTTCATGAGCACGGCCAACTCCTACTATGCAGCCTTTGAAATAAAAATCAGGGCATCAGGGGCACCTGGGGGGCTCAGTCAGTCGGGCGCCTGCCTTTGGCTCGGGTCATGATCCTCGGGTCCTGGGATCATCCCCGTGTCCGGCTCCCTGCTTGGTGGGAGGCCTGCTTCTCCCTCTCCCAATCCCTCTGCTAGTGTTCCCTCTCTTGTTGTGTCTCTATCAAATAAATAAATACTTAAAAAAAAAAAATCAGAACATCAGGAAATACAAGAGCTCCTCTGTTAAGAGGAGTTATATGAACGTCGATGAAAAGATCCTAATTCTTCAGGTAAAGTACACAATTACATGAGGCCACATGCATAGTACTCTGGTTGATGAGCTGCCCCCTCCCTTTTTTAAGATTTTATTTTTTTACGTAATCTCTACACCCAGCATGGGGCTCAAACTCACAACCAGGAAGATCAAGAGTCGCACGCTCTGCCGACTGAGCCAGCCGGGCGCGCCCGACAAGCTGCTGGCTGCTGTGGGGCAAGGCAGTCGCGCCATCATTACCCCCCTACCCCCACCCCGCGAGGCCATGGGCGCTAGTACAGTGTTAGAGCCCCCTTCTCATCTCCTCAAACTGGACCCTCCCAGAAGACTATTGTTTTTATAGCTGCCAATGAGGTTAGACAAAAAGGTTTCAGGGAGATTGTCTACAAGTGGGTTTTTTTCACAATTATTTACCCCAAATCAAGTAACTCCTTTTTAACCAGGAATGTCAATAAACGTTGACCTTTAAGATTAGAAGTGGATTTTCAAGTAAAACATTCTTGGGAAGCTTAGGGAGGAAAACATAGGTCACAAAGTACAGGTTCTGTACACATGAGACTACCGGCAAATGTACACAGCTACTCTAAGCAAAGCAATATACACTCTGCCAACTGCTCCAACTGAGACTGTGGACCAGCACTCATGTCTGTTCACATATCGGACATCAAATCTAACGACTTAATACCTGTATCAAAAGCAGAAAACCCTCCTCCAAAAGACGGAAATCCACTGAAGGCAGAGAAAAACGACCCTGTGCCTCGGTTCCTGCTTCCACGGGGACCTCTTCGACTGCCAAAAAAGTCCTCAAATGGGTCTTCTAGAAACAAAGAGATGTAGTTTGTAAAGACTTTATTCCAGCTTATTTGTTCATGGGAGAGCTGCAATAAAGGGAAATAGGTCAATGCCTCATAACACGTTATTCCATCAGAAAGAACTTATCAAGAGATTGTAACAATGCTGATCTACAAAACAACCAAAGTTCATCTAATGACCAGCAGCTTTACTTATTAGTTTAACTCAACTACAGCTAGACTACATTAAGAAATAAATAACCAGACTGTTGATAAAATCATTCTATATAACAAATACAAAATTCGGGATCACTCATGTGTGCTTCAAACTCGAAGAGCTGGGTTTTTTCTTCTTCTTTTTCTCCTGTCAAGATTTTATTTAATTCAAGTTAGCACGTATACAGTGTACTATTAGTTTCAAAGACAGAATTAAGTGATTCATGAGTCTTATACAACACCCAGCGCTCATCCCGTCAAGTGCCCTCCTTAATGCCCACCACCCAGGCACCCCGTCCCCCCACACCCACCTCCCTCCAGGAACCCTCAGTTTGTGCCCCCGACCTGAGAGTCTCTTAGGGAGTTGTTGTGGTTTTTTTAAGATTTCATTTATTTATTTGAGAGTGAGCGAGCGTGCCTGCGTGCAGGAGTGGCGGGAGAGGAGAGAGAGGAGCAGCACACTCCCCGCTGAGCAGGGAGCCCAGCATCGTGACCTAAGCCGAAGGCACTTCACTGACTGAGCCACCCAGGCGCTCTTAGGAGCGGTTTTAACACGGCCTGTGTCCAAGCAGTCAGACCCTGTCCCTGCTGCCGCCACCGGAAAGATTAAGGGGGCTTCACACTCAGGTAACTGTATTCCATGGGACCTGGGTTATGTAATTAAGAAATGAAATGTAATTAAGAAATAAAAACAAAAATGGATTATTCTAACATTTATTTACATGACACAAAGAATGTTGTAGCGAGTGAGGCAAAATTTAATAGCTGCTGGATTCTGGGCCACAGGATTTAAGAATTCCATTTACTTTCCTGTAAGCTTGACATCTCAAAAAAAATTTTAGAAAGGATTAGTCAAAGTCAAATCTGAACAAATGTTAATTGGCAGACATTAACAATGTGCTCTATTTTAAAAGAAAATTACTAATACAGACAGGAACAGTATTCACATTAGACACACCAAATGCTCCTGAAAGTATAAATAAGATTAGCCCTGATATTTTGCTGGTTATCCATCAATGGGCACTTACTAAAAAGAATTATACAAGCTTTTTAAAAATGCACTGAGGTTCCGTGAATTAATCAGTGTTGTATTTTTTTCAAGGAAACAGAAATCCAACAAGGAATCCTGATGAACAATAAGGAAGCAATGCACACCAGAGAACCAGAAACGTGCTCCGTGCCCACACAGAACCTATAGAACCAGGATGGCGCCCCCTGGACAACCAGGCCAGAGTGACCACGGTGAACACTGGCCCCAAGCAGAAACGGGAGCTCATGATGCAACCAAAATGCAGACACGTGTGACCTTCATGGTGAACTCTGCCCTGACCCGTAGAGACACGGGGGGGGCCGTGAGTGAGAACAGACGGCTAGGCAAGGCTGAGAGGCAGCTTTGAGAAGCTCAAAATAGGGCCAAGGAAAGAGCGCAGGCACAATCTTGGCCTCCTCGAGCTGCTCTCAGTGAAAATCAGCTGGTTTATCTGATGCTACGAGTAGAAAGATGCGCCTGAAGGACACATTGAGGAACTGGTTACCGGTGTCCGCCTAAAAGATCAAGAAAGAAGGTGCCGGAGGAAGGAGGAAGGCCTACGTGCAATCCCAGTGTGGAGACATGGCCCCGTCGGCCCCAGAGGAGCCAATGTGAGCGTCACAGAGCGTACGGGGTTAGATCTGCTAACCCAGACTGCTGGTGTCACATCTTCACTCCCACATTCCACAGTAAACACTGCCCTGCACAAAACAGTATTTAGGAAAATCATTTAGAACCTACTACTTTGTCAATGGGGCTGGGCTTACAGTCCATTGTATCAGAAGCCTGAATAGAAGTTCATCACAAACTTAACCTAGTCAACACTTGGTGAATTTCTCCAGAGACTCGCCCTATTCAAATAAAACCACAGCCTACACCCCTGCAAAATACCAAATTCTGTCAGAGCCACCCTGACGTCCACCACCCACATGAAGAAACAAACACTACGAATGCAATGGAAACGCACCGTGCAATTCCTGACTCTCCCTGAAGACGTGAACGTCAAACAGAACTTACACGGCCTGCTTTAGACTTTCACAACCCAGAGCAGGAATCCCTACACCACGTTCTGCACCTGAGACTCATTTACACTGAATCCTACCATGTTTGTTCTTCTAATGTATTGAGTCACAGCTTCTTGAGGTTCACACAGCAATCAAATCCTTAGTACTGTTCACCAGGCTTGAGCGCGAGAACCAGGGGCCAGATGGCACCACTACCAAATACACGGGGTAAAATGCTCACACTCTACGCTAAATGAAGACTTGTGTAAGTATACAGCCCCGTTCTTCAGAAGCTACTTCGAAAGCTGGTTTCAAAGCAGAGTAAGGTCAGTAGATTTTCAGTTAATATTTTCTGGTTATTTTTCTAAAAAATCTTTAATCTTGTTTATTTTTTTGTTGATACTGTACAGCCTAAATGCTTTTTGACAACCCAGGTAGTCATTTTACTCACCGAACTTTACATAATTTCAAATATTAAAGTGACAAAAGTTTAACCTTGAAAATGAAAAGTCTCAGGTACAACAGCCATGGTGACATGAAGAAATACATTTTTTTTAATGTCATGCTTCATGTTGTTAAAAGCTACCACTGTGAAAATAGACACATCTTTATGAAGAGCTTCTTATATCTGGCTACTACTGGTTTGTACCCTTTCAAAAGCAGTTAAGGAGTATGTACCGTGACCTTTCAAAATCTTCAGCCCCAAACTACATACAATCAATTTTTAAAAAAGTCTTCAACCCAGCAGTTCTATTTCAAGGAAATCACTCGTCTCAAACATGGAAATACTTCACTGCACTAAGAAAACACAAACCATTAATTATATACTGAAAACTGAAAACAACCAAACTTTCCAAAAGAGGAGGTGGTAAATAACTTTTAAAACGTACATTTTTACATGGTCATTAAGTTTAGGCTTCAGATAAAGGCAGAAGAGAACATTTAGATACATTACAACAACACTATGCAAAAAACGTTAATAGTAGATTTTCTTTTTAAAAGATTTTATTTGTTTGACACAGAGAGATCACAAGCAGGCAGAGAGAGAGGAGGAAGCAGGCTCCCCGCTGAGCAGAGCGCCTGATGCGGGGCTCGATTCCAGGACCCTGAGATCATGACCTGAGCCGAAGGCAGACGCTTCACCACTGAGCCACCCAGGCGCCCAATAGTGGATTTTCAAGTGGTAGCAAGACAAATGTTGATTTTGCCTCCCTTTATCCCATTTATATTTCCCCAAATCCTTGAGTATGCATCATCTTTGAGATATAAAGAGAAATTTTTAATTTTAGAAATAAAATTTTAATAAGACAATGACTTTCAACCCAGTGGGCATACAAACGCCAGCCGGCTGAGACGTCTCTCAAGGCTAAGGAAAGGGGGAACACGCGCAGGAGGAACAGCCCCCTGAACGATGCGGGGTTAGGGCCCCTGACCCCCTCCCACAGTCAGAAATCCGAGCTTATCTCTGGACTCTCCAAATGCTTAACTGCTCAGCACCTAGAGTTGACAGGAAGCCTCACCTAGAACACACGTGATTGACGTTTTTTCTATATTGTTGGTATTCTATTCCGTATTCTTTCAATAATGTAAATCAGTGAAAACCAAATGTTAAGGATATGATAAAATACATTTACAATACTATAATCTATCAGGAAAAAAACTTACAAAAGTGGAGGCGTGCAGTTCAAACCTGAGTTATTCAAGCCTCCCTGCGCCCCAGCGCTTACAAACATCAGCTGCGACCACACGTGACTCCTTAAAGCAGCGAAGACGGCCCTGAGTGCCCTCTTCTCACTTTGTTACGGAGGTTCGTGCACACATTTTAATACATGCAGCAAACACCTTGTTTTCCCACCTCTCCTCTCCCCTTACCTGTAACCTAATACGTGCACTTTTTCTCACAGTCTTTCAGGGCCTCACCTCCGTACCAGGGAGGAAGGCTGTGCATTTTCGGGCATCCACAGAACAGCCAGTCTCACGTGAGGGAAACTGATGGCTGCGCTATTCCCTTTATTTGGAGATGAAGTATGGTAACTTCAGGAGAGGGGTATGGGTACGGAGGGGACAGAGGGTTGGCCTGTGGTGGTGAATTTCACATGGAAACTTGAAGGGGCACCAGGGTGCTCAGAGAGGTGGTCAATTATTATTCTGGGTGTGTCCCTGGATGAGATTAACATTTCAATCAGTAGATGGAATGGCACAGACTGGGCTCCCCCGTATGGGTGGGCCTCGTCCCATCGGTCCAAGGGCTGAAGAAAACAAAAGGCCACCCTCCCCCAAGTAAAAGAATTCTCCAGCCTGATGGGTTTCCTACTGGAACACTGGCTTTTCCAGTCTGATGGCCTCTGGACTCCAACCCAGACAGTAGCTCTGCGAGTTCTGAACTTGTCGGTCTCCATAACCGAGTGAGCCAACTCCTTGTAGTGAAACTCCCTCAGATATGGATGGAGAGTCAGAAACAGAAATGCATAAAGACCCTGTTGCTTCTCTCTGGAGAAACCAAATACGGATTTCAGAAGATAAAACCTGTATTCTCAACCACTGATTTTACAAGGATCTTCAGGAAGGGGAGACACCAAGGTGACCTGAAACAGGCACAGGTCTGGACTGTGAGCCAACATGGTCACATCAGGGCTCGGGGCACCCAAGCCTTGGATGTGTATCAAGCACACCTTCTCCATCTCAGAGATCCTGCTAGTCTCTCAGAAATAGGAAACCAAATCCCTGAAGGGGTCAGTGATATTTGCAAGATACTCAACCACAGCCACCTAACAAGGTCACACTTAGGACAAAAAGTACACTTAACTGAATGGTGCAGACTAATTTAGCACAAAACCCACATAAGAAATGCGTACGTGCACGCATACGGACAAACAGCCTTACAGGAAAAAGAAGTATTATGAAGATGTTTAAAGCCATACGTGCTCTTAAGTTTTTTCAGTATCTGACGGATAACCACAAAGCAAGTTAGGAGAAACGGATCAAGTAAGTCTTTTAACTCCACAGCAAACCAAGTACAGGAACCAAACCAAGTCCCCCAAGACTAACACCGCTCCAAGCCCGGCATCCTGAAGTCCACGCATCAGGAAGCACAGACCGCAAGCGAGGAAGACGAGGCATTAACAACGTAAGCTGCCAGCGGCTCCTCTCCACAGGGCCTCCCTCCCCGGCCACACAAACTCGGCGGGGGGACACAAAACAAAACCTCGAACGCAGCATGGGCATCCCGAATGAAGAAGGTCAGTGGCCCGTTTGACTTCCCAACACTCCCCCACAGCTGTGGCCACAGAACATCTTCCCCAGGTTCTGAGGAAGGAAGTGGTTCCCTCAAACACAGAGACCAAAATTCCACGTGGAGGACATGAGGAGCCAAACCTATAAGAAACTCTGGAAACTGACCCAAGCAAGGCCCACAAACTACACTAAAAGCTTAAGAACCAACACAAGTCAAGGCACGGACTCCCCTGGAAAATGAAAGCGCACACAGAGGGCCTGGCTCTCAGACCCTCACCGGGGGTTCCACATCCACGGTGGGGGGCCAGCACTGCCGTTCTCCTGGCCAACAGTCGTCAGAGCCACCTTCTCCAGAAACCGGCCGTGTCCTCTCCCTGCCGGGGGTACAGCGAAGGAACTGGAACTGGAGGGAGCCACAGGCACATACGTCTCGAAATCACTCCCAAGCACACGCTCAAGAACTGAAGAGCCAAAGCACCCTCATTGGCCAGCGTAGTTTCAAATGAAAATGAACTACTTCCAATGCCAGCTCCACACAGCAAGAGCAAGCGTTCTCGAATAAGCACAGAATGACACTCTGTTATGTCCTTCAGGACAATGTGACCAGAGCACCAAGCCCCCACCAGGAGCAGGCGGGGAAGCCAGAGGGGCAGCGGCACTGACCGCCCCCCCCCACTCATTCGGGACCACGGGCTCTGCAGTCGTTCCACAAGGTGCACGAAGCTGGAAACCAGCCAGACACGTTACGTATCCACGTGGATCGTTAAGTCTTATTCCTTGCCTTCTTTTCCATCACACGTGCGCAGGGACAAACCGAGTATGACATTTTGTCCCTAAGGAGTTCAGGGGCACACCCGTGTCCCTCTCACCTCTGCCTTCTAGCTGCTTCTAGCACATCTCACTTCAAAGGCTTCCCCTTCTCTCTCCTTCCCAAACGGGCTGCTTCTAGAGGAGACAGACAACTCTTTGGGGAAAACCACTGCACAGGATGGATTGTGAATTCCAAAATGGGGTGGAGTCCCGAAGCCCCAGGCCCTTGAGCGTGACCTCATCCAGAAGGAAACAGGGTCTCTGCCGATGACGGGGTTAAGATGAGTTCGGCAGGGTGGGTGTGAATCCAGGAGCGCCGTGTCCCTAGGAGGGGCACTCCGGACAGACACACACGCAGTGGGGGCAGGATGTGCAGACACAGTGGGGAGACAGACAGCTACACACAAGGACCATCCGAGGCCACCAGAAGCTGGACGAGGGCCTGGAAGAGCTGCTCCCTCCCAGGACCTGGCTTCAGACTCCCGGCCTCCAAGGGCCAAGAGGCGTCCGTTCTGCCAGACCCGTGGGACTGTCTCGGCCGCCCACCGGGCCCGGCAGCGCGGGCTCCGAAGTCTAGGTGCGGGGTGGCCCGCGGGAGCCTCCGGGCCTCTCCTCCCGGCCCCCTCTCGGGTGGCTCGGTCCTCCAGCCCCGCCCCACGCTCCGGGAAAGGACGGTCGCAGGCACCGGTCAGTGACGCACAGACACTTTATTCCGGCCCCTCGCACTGCCCCGCGGGCAGCCCCTCCGGCTCCGGGGCGCTGTCCTCGCTCAGCAGCTCCTCGCACTCTCTGAGCTCCTCCACGTCCCCTGGACTCGCCTCGTCCTCACTGGACACAAAGTCCAGCTCCTCACTGGGCAGCTCGCCCTGGCCCCGGCTACAGCCTGCGCTCGGCTCGTCTTCGCTAGAGAGCTCGAGCTCCTCGCTAGAGATCACATCCAGAAGCTCGCTGTTCTCTGCGCTCAGGGCGTCTTCGGCCGAGTCCTCAAACCCGGGCTCCGACTCCTTGCTCGCCACCTCCTCGAAGCCTGGGAGAGCAAAATGACGGGCTCACTGCGTGAAGGAGACAGCGGGTCACGGCAGCTAGCTGGGCCCCTCCTCGGGACGCCCGCGCTTCCCTCCGAAACCCCGGCCCTGGCGGCCAGGCCCGGCCCTTCTCCACGGCTACGGACGCGGGACGCGGGCCATGTAGGAAGGGAAAGGGGGCTCCACCGAACGGGCCCTCAGGAAATGGCCTTAGGTTTTGAAGTCTGACTCTTACTTCCCAACACGAGAACAGAAGTAAATAAAGATGTTAGGTTATACCCAGACAACTCCTCCAAACGACCCTCCTGCTGGGCCTCTACTGACTACGAGACGCTAACGTGAGTTGTCTGTCCATCTCAGAACGTGGAGCAGTGGCGTCCTGCAGAGGGAACCAACGAACAGATGGCCCTACCTCAAGTTAACGCAACCCCCTCCAACTCACATCTGGACAAGAGCTCACGCTAGCATGCTCAGTATTTGGGAAAGGATTTAAACAAAATCAGCTGTCCGCAAGGGCAGGACCTGCACCCTCGCTCTCCGGGCCAGGGCTCGGTGTGGGTTTTGGAATCCAGCGACTGGGTCTCGGTGACGGCTGTGGGCACCAGGGTCTCAGCATCAGCAAGGCCCCAGGCCCAAGCACTCCACCATCGCCTAACACTTCTCACTGACGGGTCCAGGGGCATGGAACCGTGGACAGTCTGTCCAACACCCCTCCCACCTCGATCCTTCCCACCAGCTCACTCACTAGCTCTTTGAAGTCTTTTCCCTTTTCATTTGGAGTCAGACATGGAATTTTATATTCTGATACTCACAAAGTACAGTTCAGAATGTCTTACATTTTGACATACTTTTCTTAGGAGGAAGGATGGGGAGGTGAAAAATTAGGACTAAAAATCATGAGCTACTACAAATGGACATCAGAGCAGGGCTGAGTAAAAAGGACGCTGACACTGGTTACCATCCAAGGAACCACTGCCAGAGCAGACAGTCCCAGCCCTGCATGAAGACCCCGCTACACGTGCCCCCAGCAGGCTGTACCGTTACACTTCGTACATGCAGTAGCCGCGCAGAAGCTTCTTTTCCTGTGTGCAAACCCTTAGAGCCTGAAAATGGAAGTCACCCACAACACCTACAAGAATGGGCTGAAGAAGTGTCGCTGCCACACTGATCATGGGTAACATAAAGGAAATGCCTGTTCTTAGGATTTGAGCATCTCAGTGTCTAAAACCAAGGACCCAGAGTCTAGAATTACGGTAAGACTAGTTAGGAGGACTCCCAGTCCAAAAGAAATTTCCACCAAGACGTGCCTCGTGTCCACGATGTCTGTGACCACCACGTGTCCGTGAAGATTTCTATATACACACACGTATCTCACAACCTAGAGCATGTGGAAGGCGAGAAGTTTAAAGAGCTTATAGTGGGTAAAAACTGTAATCACATCCTCACACCCACTTGCAGCCTCTATACCTTCTTCACTCTAGAAAGAGAACTCACTGCTCAATGAAAATCGTTACAACTGAGGAAGCTTGGCCTGTCAGACTATTTTCCCAGGAAAACAAAATCTGGCTACGTTTCAACCACTAACGGACTCTTCCGCAAAACAAATCATGAAGACATAAAGCAAGCTTGGCCTCGGGGGTCAGAGGTCAGCCTGCCCGCGCCCCCCCGCCCCCACAGCGTGCACTAGGAACCCAAACCCTCGGGGTCAGAGGACCCTCACCTGGGCCACAGAAGATTCACCCGACCCTGCCCCACTGCCCCCCAAAACAACACACGCGCAGTTCGCTAAAGGCTGTAATGTGACACAAAAGTAATTTTTAACAAAGACCATGAATCCTTTGTGTTTTTTTATGGTCAGATTTGAATGAAGAGAGGTATCTCACATGTTAATGGGGAGGCTTCCCCATCCATGCTATGCCAGCAGCCTTAAAGCAAAAGTCTTCGGAAGACCAATCTCCTCCTCACCCCTAACTTACCCTCCCTGTGACACCTGTGGATGAAAAGGTCATCTATGCGGACACATCATACCACTATCATACAACTACCCACCACCCTCCATCAGCGCCTCTCTTCAAGTCAGGCCACACCACAGTAAAACATAAGGAAGATCTCTCTGAATCCCCGTCTGAAGTAAACTCAAGGGCCACACCCTCTAACAGGCCCCAATACCTACCAGACATGGCAGCAAATTCCTCCTCTTCATGCCTAGGATGGGCAAGGGTCCACCGGTCTCACCCCCGCTACATGTAGACAGAACCTCTCTTCTGCTTTCCCTCCTGGAGGGGCGCAGGTGGTGCTCAGGCTCTCCAACTAAGCTCTGGGCCACAAAGGATGAAGCCCCGGCCGGGTCCCCCCCAGCGAGCCGACACAGAAACGGCTGCGGCCAGACCTGGCGCGCTCTGACATCCAAGCTCCACCAGCAGCCGACAGGGGGCTCCCTCAACAGGCGGTGCACCCCCGCCCCCACCCCACCTGCATCGACACACACGAAAACCCAGCAGCAGGCATCAGTGCTAAGAGGTGCAGTTGCCGGGAAAATCCATTCTGGAAGACATGGCAGAACACCACGATCTCCTTTAGCACAAACTACTCTCAGCCATGAGGCTCTATGCAGCCTTGCTCCAGAGATGTCCTTTCTTTGCACCAACTGGGACCTCAACAGTCACAATGCACCACAGTTAGTGCAACAGACACAGCTTTATAGAGCCAACGTTCTCTGAACAAGATCTGCTACAAAAGGCCCAGTGTCTACCCAGAACAACTCGGGGCAAATCCACGGAGAACTCCATGCTCAACAGCCAGCAGCACCTCCACGCCCCCAGCACCTGCATCCTTACCACTGTCCGATCGAGAGAAAAAAGGAAGGTTAATTAGGGCCAGGCATACAAGAAAATAAATACGTTCAAACCTTTATTATTTTCACGTACAAGACATTCATTCAGAAACCTCTGCCAGAGAGGAGGAAAAACGGGTTTTAAAACAACCCTCACGCTGCTTCAACAAAACTGAACAGGGTGCCGTGGTGACGGACAGAAGAGGAGTTACGGTCATGCCCACGGAACTGTGAACTTACCAAAGAAGTCAAATGAGAACGGGTCCCTTCCACCAAAAAATTCCCTGAAGACTTCATCTGGGTTACGGAATGTGAAGCCGAACTCAAACGGATGGTCAAACTGAACTCCACCTACATAATACAATAGAGCTTTTAGTTTCTGAATTCCTGGTTTAGTGGGTACTTACTTATCTACAGAACAGCCTACAAATCGGGATCATACATCGCGGCTGTTTCGTGGCCTGTGGCTGGTGGGACACACGAGCGCAGGCTTCGAGCTCTTGGAGGTCACAGTGGCATGGCCACGAGCCCCTCCTCACCATCTCTGTGACTGCCATCCACAACAGGAGACAGTTTTCTCTTCTGTCGTGAAGCGTCATGTACACCAAGCATGGAAACTCACTCGCGCGCGTCACCCGGGTCGTGCTCAGCCGGCAGCACGAATATTCCAATGCCTGCCACCACGGGGCCTTGTCATCAAGCACACGCACCCGTGTGAGGCCACCACAGGCCGTCAGGTTCGGGGGTACCATCTGCTCTCTAAGCCCTATGGATAGTCTGACCCAGGCTCAGGTACTGCTGCGGGAGCACAAACTCACAGTGCGTCAGAGCAGGGCCCGGATGGACTGCATCTCCGAAAGCACGTCAGCGCACACCGTGTCGGCTAACCCGAGCCAGCCCCACGCGGCCCACCCCGCCTTCCCTTCCGCAATCCAGCCCCTGCCCAGGCTACATCTGTGTTTCCTGAAACACGCCCCAGCCTGAGAACACTGGCAAATCCAACCCGTGTCAAGACCTCCTGCAGACAGATGGCCTCCTTTGCTCACTACAAAGCCAAGAGAAAAATCCACATTTACGTACCTCCACCTCCATTCAACCCTTCTTTGCCATATCTGTCATAGATGTCCCGTTTTTTGGCTGTAATTAAAAAGGAGAGTCAGTAAAGACCAAGTTCTTTTCCCTTCAATTCACCTAAGTATTTCCAAACTGTAAACCAAAGAACCAATGCAGTTTTCAAGGTTTCAGTTAGTTTTCAGGAGCTGGGCCTCCCTTACTTTAAAAGGGAAGAGGGAAAATCCAAGTACACCTCTGTAAAAACTCAGAAAAATTCTTCAGTAGTAGGAAGTTTAAAATGGGATTATACATATTAAAGTATTTCTTTCAGCCTCCTGTGCACAGAGCATGTGGCTCACGCATACATTAGAATCACACTCCAAGTCAGAAAACTACTCCGGTTCCAGACATGTACCTTCTTACTACCAGGTCCCACGGCGGGGGATGAGATCTGGGCCACGGGGAGAAACAGGACAGGGCCTCCGTGGGACAGGAAGTCCACGGACTAAAACCCAAACAAGGAGCCGACGCTAACCCTGCAGGCTCAAGCCCCTTGGAAGAGCAACAGCCCAACCAAACCTTGGTGTTGCTCTGCCGTCCTCTGTCTTCTCTTTACCTTCTAGAACAAACAGCTGCCCTGCAGCCCTGGACGGACAGGCACCTTCTTTTGACGCCATGTGTTTTCCCCCAAAATATCAGGTAATGCCAAATTACGAGGTAAAATAACAGGGGTTATGGGGAGAACACGTGCACAAGCAAACCTGCAAGCCACCTTATGGCAACCAGAGCTCTAGTAAGAATGGCAACCACCTCGGGGAAGGTAACTTCTGGGCTGCAGGACGCTGAGAGAACATGAGAAACACTCGCCCTTGGAAAAGGGGGAAAGAAGAGAAACAGCATCTTTATGAGAATTTAAAGGTTCTCTTCCTGACAAAAATCAAGTTTGAATTCAATTTTTTTTTTAAATCATTTGACCAAAATTTTAAAAAGTTTAGGTTTAGTCCTCAATTTTTCTAAAGTTCCTGGTCTGTGAATCCACACAACCGGAAGTGCTGGTTCAGCACAAACAAGGATAAGGTAACGACACAGAGGTCCCACAGTGCTGCCTATCAGTCCAGTTCAGAAAACTGCTAGAAAGGGCACCTGGGTGGCTCAGTTGGTGAAGCGTCTGCCTGCAGCTCAGGCTGTAGGTCTCGGGGTCCGGGGACTGAGTCCCGCCTTGGGCTCCCTGCTCAGCGGGGAGCCTGCTTCTCCTTCACCCCACCCCTGCTCTTGGGCTCTCTCTCAAAGCAAAACTGGGGGCTGGGGGACAAAAGTCTATCACTTTAAGACCTTAATGCCACATTGTTAAAAGATTACAATTATCAATATTTCTGTGTTTTCTAGTAACAAATTACTAGTGAAATAAAACATCTGGGACTTCCTTTAAAGTAAGAGAGATGTATTTAACAGATTAAACAAGGATGTTCAACACGTTATAAGCAGTAAGAAAGGACGTGGTTACACAGAGTTCTCTCTAATATCAAAAACGCCTTTCACGGGACACCTGGGTGGCTCAGTCAGTGAAGCGTCTGCTATCGGCTCAGGTCATAATCCCAAGGTTCTGGGATCAACCCCCATGTTGGGCTCCCTGCTCAGCGGGAAGTCTGCCTCTCCCTCTCCTCCCCGCTTGTATTCTTTCTCTCTCTCAATTAATAAATATCTTTAAGGGGAAAAAAAATGCCTTTCACTAGTGACCCTGAGCGCCGTGGACACACTTGGGGCAAGCACCCACGCCCTGCAGCCAGTGAACCCTCCTCTAGCTTGGGCTGGGTACCTGGGAGTTGACTCACACCAGGTCATTCGGTGCTACTTCCTGGCAAGGCGGTGTCAGCAGATTTCCAGTCTTTTTTAAATCTTTTTTTTTTTTTTTTTTTTTTAGATTTTATTTATTTATTTCACAGAGGTAGAGAGATCACAAGGAGGCAGAGAGGCAGGCAGAGAGAGAGAGAGGAGGAAGCAGGCTCCCCGCTGAGCAGGGAGCCCGATGCGGGCCTCGATCCCAGGACCCTGAGATCATGACCTGAGCCGAAAGCAGAGGCTTTAACCCACTGAGCCACCCAGGCGCCCAGATTTCCAGTCTTTTAACAAAGCTCCTCGCTGCTCGCTGCTCCTCCAAGCCCAGGACCCACCCACACTTTTCTCCACTAAGAACCTGCAGACTGAATCAAGCTCACCCTCTGCTTGATTCATAAGACCAGGCTAATGGACGGGACTTTCAAAAGCCTATCCTTTCCAACCCCTATGCTCTGGAGCTGGGGCAGGGAACACACACCTCAAAGCCTGGAAGTCTAAAGCTCAGAAGTCTAAAGCTCAGCCAGACATTCCCAGAAACCAAGAAAGTCCTGTCACACAGTGAAAATCATCAATATGCTAGCCAAGTGTGTGTAAGTACAACGGGGATAGGAGATCACTGCATCACCGTCAGATCGTGGCTGCCGCCACCACACAATGACCCAGATGGACTCCTGTGCCCTGATCTGTCCCGTCAGTCCTCAGACCAGGCTGTCAGTCCTGTTTAAAATAGCCATCCTGAAAGAAACTGCTAGAAGCCAGGGTGGCTCCACAGCACTCACGGGGAACTGTATCGAGTATCTGCCAGGAACATGACTCAAAGCTTCACAAGGAAAGTAAGAAACTTCTTTTCTCAGTGCCCAAAACCTCAGCCAACCACATCCATACTCCACTGGCCCTGGGGAGAATCCAAGGTTAACTCACCATCTGATAACACCTCATATGCCTCAGCTACTTGTTTGAATTTTCTCTCTGCCTCTTCTTTATTCTCCGGGTTTTTATCTGGATGCCACTTCAGTGCCAGTTTCCGGTACCTTGAAAAGAGTCAAAGGACAGTGGTCACATCCACGTGCAGAAATCCAACGGCCACGGAACTTCATGAGGCTGGGAAATGGATGCAGCGCTGTAAACTAGTGAGATGAACACCTATCCCGATAACCATCTCTCTTTCCCCAGCACAAAAGAAACAAGCTCTCAAGTCCACCTAGCAGAATACAATGCAGGACCATGAAAACACGTGAGCACCACCGCGGGCAGGGTGCACAGGCCATGCGGCTGCGAGAGCACACTGCAGAGAGGCCGGGAGCACGGACCCAGCCCAGCCCACCGCCCCACTCGTCAGTGCGCCCACACTGTCCGCAGAGCGCCCCCCTCCGCATTCAGGCCTCAGCCTCACTGGAGGGTCCAGTAACAATAACAATGACGGGCTTTTTAAACACACACACTCACTCTCTCTCTCTCTCTCTCTCTCCCCCCCCTCTCTCCCACTAAGCTAAACATCAGCACCACCTATGGGGTGGGGACAGGACTAACGGGGAAGAGGCACGCCCCTCAAAATCAAGATTAGACCACAAACCAGGCAGTCCTTCCAACACCTGACGAGTTGTTGATAGAAAGCTGCTGTGAGTCAATTGAATTGTAGCATTTTCATTAAAAACCTTGGCTTGAACTTCTTCATACTGGACTCTACAAAACTAAAACACTTTATTTTTCTAGCACTACGGACCTCAACAAGCAATAAGCAGATCACAAGCCCTAAAGCATCACAAATCTGCGGTAGAAACGGACAGACCACGGGCAAGACCAAGGAGAAAGAACGTCCGTTTGCACTAGTGCGCTGGTGTGAAAACAAAGTAATGCAGGAGAATGCAGGTACGTGTTATTTGTATAGGTTTTGTGAAAGACAACTCCATTTTTTTCTAGGCTCAAGGCACTCTCCACGAAGTGTAAAGCATGCCCTTCACCGTCGGCCTGCAGACTACAGCCAGACTCATACCAGGACCCGAGTGCCCGGGCAGGCAGGCTACTCACTAGGAGAGGGGGAAAGCACAGAGCCCGCCACTCAAACACAGGTCAGACTGTAGGTTTCTCAGGAGAAATGGGGGGAGGGGGGAAGCCACACACAATTAGTACAACTCAAGTTTTTCTGATTGCTGTGCATGAACAAAGCCTAGAGTCCACAAAATGGACCAAGAACATATACCACCCACAGGTGCAGTTTTGCTCATTAAAAATAATGCTAGGGGGCACCTGGGTGGCTCAGTGGGTTAAAGCCGCTGCCTTCGGCTCAGGTCATGATCCCAGGGTCCTGGGATCGAGGCCCCATCTGGCTCTCTGCTCAGCAGGGAGCCTGCTTCCTCCTCTCTCCTCTCTCTCTGCCTGCCTCTCTACCTACTTGTAATTTCTCTCTCTGTGTCAAATGAATAAATAAAGTCTTTAAAAATAAATAAATAAATAACGCTAGGGCGCCCAAGGGGCTCATTCCGTTAAGCGTCTGCCTTTGGCTCGGATCATGATCCCAGGGTCCTGGGATCAAGTCCCACATCAGGCTCCCTGCTCAGCGGGGAGTGTGCCTCTCCCTCTACCTGCTGCTCCCCCTGCTTGGGCTCATACTCATAATCAAATAAATAAAATCTTAAAAAATAAAAGAAAAGATTAAATCCAGTCTAAATGCTTATTTGACTGCACACTTAATGGGAAACTCTTATTCCCTTTACAGGTAATAGCATTTCCTAAGTTCATACTCCACAGCCATCCTACTACAGACACTGACTGCTCTGGACTCCGGCTCAGATCACGAGCTAAGCGTTCTGAGAGCAAGCCCTGTGTCCGGCTCTGCACTCGGCACAGTCTGCTTGACCCCTTAAAGTCAAATGAACTAGATAGATCCAGTTCCCTAGGAGTGTCACCCGTGCCCTCACCTTTGCCCCGCACAGGGGCCAGGTCTGGTCACAAAGCATGGGGGAGGCCGACAAACTGCACCTGGGACCAGATGGGTTCTAGCAGTTCGGGCTGGGGCCCCATGACAAGGATCTTTGACAGCGACTACACCAAGGAGGTTACAGCACCGTACTCTAAGAGTGCCGAGTGCCAAGTCAATTCCACTCCAAGTTCTCTGGGATTATTTCACATTCTCAGTGTCTGATCGACTTTAAGCAGCCAGCAGGATTCACCATCCCAAGGCAAAATAACAGAGGAAACCAAGTGACGTTCTTATCCCTCAATGACAAGTGACAGGCTGGGCCTAGGTCTGAGAAGGCAAGAGTTAATTTGTTAACTACTCTGTCTGAAGATAAAATTAAACAGCAGCATTCAAAGAGTGTTATACTGGGGCACCGGGGTGGCTCAGGCGGTTGAGCATCTGCCTTCAGCTCAGATCATGATCCCATGTGATCGAGCCCCGTGTCAGGCTCCCTCCTCCAAGGGAAACCTGCTTCTCCCTCTCTCTGTGTTTCTCTTGAATAAATAAATAATATCTTTTAAAAAAAAGAGTGTTATATTACATGGCCCGTTTCAACAGATAAAAAACGACAATATCCAAGGACTAGTGCACAACACAGCTTTATTACTAAATAAATACAATTACTTACGCCTTTTTAATATCCTCGGCTGAGGCATGTCTCTGCACGCCTAGAACTTCATAGTAATCCACCATGTTTTAACAGGCTGTTGGAGTGAGTCCTGCAATGAGAAATCCATGGTCAATGACAGGACGGCCAAGGTTGAGTTCACTGCGGGGGGGTTGGAACACAGCAGGAGAGGGAGGGGTAGTCACCTCTCCTGAGCACTAACCACTAGCCCGTCAGGCTGGGCCCTTGTCTGGGAACAGATTCCAAGACTTGTGCCCTAAGACCCTTCTCAATATAGAAGAAAAACCTCTGAATAGCTGCCTAAACTAAATAAAACTAACAGGTGACTCTGCGGTGGACACTCAGGGCCCACGTGACCACCAGCTGACGGGCCCTGTGTGCGTATCTGGTTTTCCTGACACGGGCAGGGCTCCAGGAGCTCTGGTTACCTCCTTCATTCAGCGCATTCCTGAGCCAGGCACTGGGCAAGCCTGCACGGCCACCAGGATGAACACACTGTCCCTGCGACGTGGGAACCACACAGACTGGGGGCGAGGTGACACGCGCTGCCCCCACCCGCTGCCCCAGCCAAGTCCCTGGGAAAGAACAGGAAATGTCTTTGACGACACAGCTCTGAGTGCCTTTATCCTGTGGCTTCAAACTCCCACCCACCCACAAAACAAACCTATCACCGCCCCATCACTGTCAACACGAAGCAGAGAGCGCCCCCACAGGCCATGCCTTCAGCGGAAACCTCGCAGCAGCGATCTGCCTCCCCCTATCCGGTCAGTTCACACGCAGGACAGCGAGAGTCCGTTCTGCTTCTGCCACCTCCAACACGGACGGCCTTGGTCCCACAAACCAGGTACAAGTGTGCTGCCTCTTTAAGTGAAATCTAACAAATTTGCTTCTTTAACTTTGGCCTTGGTCCCACAAACCAGGTACAAGTATGCTGCCTCTTTAAGTGAAATCTAACAAATTTGCTTCTTTAACTTTGGGTAAAAACTTCATTCAACCACTGACCAAAACCTCATGAAGAACAGGCCTAGCCTCTGACAGTACACACGAACTTGACCAGGACAGCAGGGCCTTCGGTCAGGCTGCTGTGTCCGCAACTGAAGCTGGGCTTTCCGTGGAGTCCCCAGAAACTCACCTATCAGACCTGACAGACAGTCTTCCTAAGGCCACCGTGCCGAGGCTGAGCGATGTCTAAGTTAAAGAATGCCACAACTAGCAATTTTCCACTGCTCAAAACAAGATGCAGACACCATTGTATACATGGGGGAAAAAACCTAGTATTACGTCACAACTCAGCATCTACATGTACGAGCCAAGCATTTACAAAGAAACCCCGCATTTAAAGGGTTAGAAGGTGGCGCCTGGGTGGCTCAGTCAGTTGGGCAGTGGACTTTCTGTTTCAGCTCAGGACATGATCTCAGGGTGGTAGGACTGAGTTTCCTGCCCAGCGGGGAATCCGAGTGGCCCTCTCCCTCTGCCCTCCCCACTTGTGTGCTCTCAAATAATCTAAAAAGTAGTAAGAAAAGGTCAGAAGCAGGACATGAAATCTACTCGCTACTAGTCCACGAGCTCAACACAAGAAATAATCCAAAACTGGGCGCCTGGGTGGCTCAATGGGTTAAAGCCTCTGCCTTCGGCTCAGGTCATGATCCCAGGGTCCTGGGATCGAGGCCCACATCGGGCTCTCTGCTCAGCGGGGAGCCTGCTTCCTCCTCTCTCCTCTCTCTCTGCCTGCCTCTCTGCCTGCTTGTAATCTCTCTCTCTGTGTCAAATGAATAAATAAAATCTTTAAAAATAATAATAATAATCCAAAACTACCACAGATGATCTACAATAGATCCCACGACTTTGAAATACCTAGAAATGTGCAAGTGTAACACACACATTTGAAGAAGCTGAGCTACCAGTGAAAGGCTCAAATGCCAGGACCAACCAGGGAGTTGACACCGGAAGTGGTCCTCCTGAGATGGGGGAGGGGCCCCGCGTTCTCAGGACAGGACTTGCTTCTGGCCTCACTCAAGGGCCACACACACCCCCCCTCGTACTGTGGCTCCCGAAGAGCTGTAATTACAGGAAGAGGGGAGGACAGAAGAGGTGCCCCCAGCACTTGAAGCCTGAGGGCTCGGTCGGAGGTGCAGAATGGAGTCTCATTTCCTTCCTATCCTGTGATGCTCCCCACGCTGCACAGTGACCAAAGCGAGCCCAGGAAGGGGACGCAAATGCAGGAGCCCCTGAGCACTAAGTGGCTCTACAAGCGAAGTCACACGGATTCCAGCAGGAAACACAACCCCTGGTTGACAGAAGCTGACAAACTCTAGATGAAGAAAAGCTTCAGGAGTGAGAACACCTCTAAGAATCTGAAACAACAATCCTGAAACGGAACATATTTTAAAAGGGGGGGGGCCCTGGGTGGCTCAGTGGGTTAAAGCCTCTGCCTTCGGCTCAGGTCGTGATCTCAGGGTCCTGGGATCGAGGCCCACATTGGACTCCCTGCTCAGCGGGGAGCCTGCTTCCTCCTCTCTCTCTCTGCCTGCCTCTCTGCCTACTTGTGATCTCTCTCTCTGTGTCAAATAAATAAAATCTTAAAAAAAAAAAAAAAACGCATTCAGGGGCGCCTGGG
Source organism: Ailurus styani (assembly GCA_002007465.1). NCBI lineage: Eukaryota > Metazoa > Chordata > Mammalia > Carnivora > Ailuridae > Ailurus > Ailurus styani. The sequence goes on from LNAC01000193.1 coordinate 496,676, forward strand.
TGGCTCAATCCGTGAAGCGTCTGCTCCTGCTCAGGTCAAGATCCGGAGTCTGGCATCAGGTTCCCTGGGGCTCCCTGCTCAGTGGGNCGCATTCAGGGGCACCTGGGTGGCTCAATCCGTGAAGCGTCTGTTCCTGCTCAGGTCAAGATCCGGAGTCTGGCATCAGGTTCCCTGGGGCTCCCTGCTCAGTGGGGAGTCTGCTTCTCCCTCTGACCCTCCTCCCCACTCATGCTCCCTCCCCCTTGTGCTCTCACTCTCAAAGAAAATCCTTTTTTAAAAAATTAGTTAATTAAGGTAGCATTCACAAAATAATCACAATAACCAAGGGAAACGACACTGGAGTGGGGAACAATCTGTTCTGGAAATGACTCAATTATTAGCCTGGCCATTTATAAGCCGAGCTAACGAGAGGTGGGGCTGCGGAAGTGAGACCTAGGAGGTTATCTGGGGAAGTGCAGGCACCGCACGGGACTAAGAAGGCCCAACACAACTCTGAGAAGAGGCCTAGCCGAGCGAGGAGTCGAGCGAGGAGCCGGGGCGGGTCCTGAGCCTGGCTGCTCACCGCCAGCACTGACAGAACAATGGCACGGTCAGCCCCTCCTGTCGCCAGCTGGACCAAAGCAGGACAAGTCGGCTGAAGGTGGACAACAGGAGACGATAATAGCCGCATACGCTGTAAACTGATGACAGCGAAGTGAAGCACACATCCATCACCTTAAAGAGATACCATTTCTTTCTCGAGGTGAGAACACGATCTCTCGGCAAATTCCAAGTATCTGGCGCACTAGCAAGCGGCGGTCAGCGTGCTGTACCGCGGCAGGTGTCCAGACCGCACTCGGAACGGAAGTCTGGACCTCAGACAGACCCAACTCCCGCGTCCTTCCCTGCCCCGACCCCCGGACCAGGCTTCCACCCTGTTTCTGTGGAGTTCAACTTTCTCAGATGCCACACACGGGATCACGCAGTATTTGTGTCTGGCTTATTTCTTGGTGTTAACGTCCTCCAGGTTCATCCATGTTGTCACCAACACCAGGGTTTCCTTCTTTTCTAAGGCTGACTAATATTTGGTGCCACGGGGTCCTCTGGTTGTGTGTGGGGCACGCAGAGCCACGTGCTGTCCCGTGGGCACAGGAGGGATGCCAACAGGAGGCCTGCAGAGGTGTGGAAGGGACACACACCAGAGGAGGGTCATCCGTGCAGCACCTCCGACGCCGACGCGAGCTCACGGCAACGGGCAGGGTGCGGGCCACCAGGGCCGGGCTGCGGGGAGACGCGGGGAGACGCGGGGAGACGCTGCGCAGGAGGCACAGCCGCGCCGCGCCGGTCCTGTGCTGGAGGGCCGTGCAGTCAGCAGCGGGGTTAAGGCTTCAGAGCCGCTCCAAGACCTGACCTGAAGGATGTTCTCAGCACAGGCAAGACGTGATAAGAAAGTGCAGGCTGAGGTGGCCGGTGAGCGCAGTACCATCCAGAAATGTCTCTAGTCCGTTCCATCTCAACAAAATACAAACACAACAGGCACAGTCCTACGTGTTCTACAAACTACAACTCATTTAATTCAAGTACTTCAGTAAACATAAGAACTGTAAATAAGTGAAGATTAAAGACATTGTAAAATTCAATTTTGTTTTTCCAGTTTGAGACACAACCAAACCCAACGCTGTCCAAGTTTAAGGTATACACTGCACACCCTAATTTCCCTCGATTCTTTTAAAGGCGCCACTGTTTCCAAACGACAGACAAATTCAAACTCCGAGGGCATGAGAGAGGCACAAGGCAAACACCAGCGAAGTTTCCACAGCAACGCGACTCTCAAGGCCCTACCGAACAGAATCGCGATCTGGAACCAGGCCTTCCTCAGGAGAAGAAAAGGGATTCTGAAACAACATGGGCTCAAAACCTCCAACTGAAAACAGCATCACGAGGCAGACAAAACTTTCAGGACGCCAGAGGCTGGAGGGCGGAAGCGGTGGGAAGCGGGAGGGGAGAGCGCCGAGGCCGAGGATGCGCAGCGCGTGCGCGCTTTGATGGCGCGGACCCAAGCACTGAAAAATGCTTCACACAAGGTACATTTCAGGTTACGAAAAACACAAATCACTAAGATTTACAAATAAAGGGGCACCTGGGTGGCTCAGTCCGTGAAGTGTCTGCCTTCAGGTCAGGTCACGATCCCGGGGTCCTGGAATCGAGCCCCACACTGGGCTCCCTGCTCAGCGGAGAGCCTGCTTCTCCCTCTCCCCCTTCCCCTACTTGTGTTCCCTCTCTCGCCGTCTGTCAAATAAATGAACGCTCTTTTTAAATTAAAAAACTAATAAAAGATACATCCACAGTCACATCATTTATCAAACCCCTTGTCACTGACATAAAATAGGGCCGTGCAGCTAACAATCAGAAAATCCAAGTTCTTGGGGCGCCTGGCTGGCTCAGTCGGTAGAGCATGTGACTCTTATTATCAGGGTTTTAAGTTCGAGTCCTACACTGGGTGTAAAGATTACTTAAATATACAATCCTTAAAGGGGCGCCTGGGTGGCTCAGTGGGTTATGCCTCTGCCTTCGGCTCAGGTCATGATCTCAGGGTCCTGGGATCGAGGCGCACATCCCACATCGGGCTCTCTGCTCAGTGGGGAGCCTGCTTCCTCCTCTCTCTCTGCCTGCCACTCTGCCTACTTGTGATCTAATCTCTCTCTGAATCAAATAAATAAATAAAATTTAAAAAAATGGAAAAGAGTATCACAAAACCAGAAACGAAAGACTGGAAACAAAGCTTGTTTTCAGAAAGCCCTTGGGTCAAAGATCTCATGAAGGAAATTAGGATATATTTAGGTGAAATGTATCCATTTGATCACCTGATGAAGGAGAAATTCAGAAAGGGAAGTATAACCTCAAATACAGCAACAACAGTTCTGGATGCTGGAAGGTTAAGGACTCAGAACAGACTTGAACAAGACTTGCCATTTAAGAACATCAAAATATGTACTTTTCTCAAATAGATTCCTAGGTTGTTTTTTTTTTTTTAATTATAACTCAGGGAGAGAAAACTATATAGTGACTATTTTCTTATAATTGCTGCGAGTTAACACTCAAATTCAATTACCTGTGACAGACACCTAAGAAAGGGAATGTTGGGGGCGCCTGGGTGGCTCAGTTGGTTAAGCAACTGCCTTCGGCCCAGGTCATGATCCTGGAGTCCTGGGATCGAGTCCCGTATCAGGCTCCCGGCTCCTCGGGGAGTCTGCTTCTCCCTCTGACCTTCTCCCCTCTCATGCTCTCACTTGCATGCGCGCGCTCTGTCTCTCTCAAATAAACAAAATCTTTAAAAAGGGGGGGGGGATGTTGCTGGGGAGGACGACCTTCCTCTGCCCTGGGGTCCTTCAGCAGGACTCAGAGCCACATCCACATCACAGGAGAAAACGGACTGTAACAGGCGTGAACAGGAAATTCCAAAGACAGACAGGCAGCAGGAAGCTTCCAGGAGCTCAGGAGAGGAGAGGGTCTGAGGACAAGAAGTGGAGGAAGACCATGAGCAAGGAGAGCAGGGGTTGCCCTGTGTTTCCTCAGGTAAAGGAGAGTCTCTGTGAACAGAGCTCTTCCTGGAACAGGCTCTGCTTTCCATGTAAACTGAGGCAGCTGAGGGGGAGGCAGCGGCCTTTTCCCCATCTGCTGGGTTTTGACTGCTTTTAACTCTGATGTAATGTTTATGCAAAAGCAGCCCATCTTGGGGCAGCCTGCCGTGCGCCCCTACAGCACCAACAGGACGACGTACCCGGGAGGAAATGGTGGTTCACAATACAGTTTCTGCAACTGTTTGAATACGTTCAACATAAAATATTAAAGTATTTGTTTGGAATGCAACCAGTTACACGATATGGGAGTGAGCACCGAATTTTAAAAGGTTTCCTCACTGGTCAGCCAGTGACAGCAGCCAAATTCAGTCTCAAAATTACTAGCCACAGAAAAGGTCACCAATTCTCATGACAAAGAAGCCTAGCAAGCTTTATCTTCAGGAAGTAAAAACCTGACCACTACCCACAACAAAGGAAGGGCAGCCAGAAACAGAAGAAAAGTCAGCATCCCAGCACGCTACTTCAAAGGGCTATGCCAGATGATCGCCCCTCGTGAGCGCCAGCGGCTGCTGCACGCCATCTGTGGGGGCACCTTGGGAGTGCCCAGCAGTCGCCGGACACGCCAATCCACGGTTACCGATGCGGAACAAAGGGAACAAAGGGAGAAACCCCGAACCAGGCTCTCCCTTTTGAACCATCCCCAGAGCACACGTGGTCAGAGATCGTCCACGTGTCAGAGGCCACCAAGACGTCCTTGGTACCACGTTCAAGTCCAAGCGGTTTCTCTTTATTTGCAAGGCTGTGCCTGTCTTTGTACAAATGAGGATGGTAGTGTGGCAGCAAGACCCTCAAGACAGTCAGTGCAGAAGGGGGTGGAAACGTGGCTGGAGGGCTTCAACCTGCCAGGAGGTAAACGCCCTGGTTACCTAACTACCTAAAATATCCCCCGGACAGAGAGGCAGTGGAGGACAAGCACCAGCAATTAACAGAACCTGGGAAACAAGCAACACTTGAATGATGGCTACCGGTCTTTCTAGAAGGCTGCCCCTTGAAGAAAATGCAGATGAACTGAATGAGCCCAATCATCTGGAGATTCCAAAACCTCAGCAGCCCACACCCACCACCCCTTCAGCACAAGGCTCGTTGGCACCTCCACCTTTCTCCGCTCCCGCACCCAGTCTGTCCAGCCCCCCCAGCACCAGTACCCCCACTTGAGCTCACTCTTACAAAGGTCAAGAGGAAAATCTCGTGCAGTCTGACTCCCCAAAGCCCTCAGCACACGGGGGCTTTCCAGTCCCGTTCCCATCCCCGGGTCTGCTCTCCCAACAAGCCTTGGGAACACAGGGTAGGGAAGCTAGGGTTCGGACCCGTCTTCTCAAGCTACACTCCCACTATACAAATACCATCTATTTTGCAATGATTCCCAAATTTAAGCTCCAACCCTAGGTCTCTCTTTGCTCTTTGGCAGGTCAGACGTGGACACACAGATGACTGACTACCTGACATATAGCTACTTGGCCGCGAGACAGACCTCCCAAATAGAACAGGACCAAATTTCACTGGATGCTCCCTACCGGACTCATCGTCTTTCTCTAGTAAATTCTGCCTTCCGCTTCCAGGCTTCTGACTGGAAACCTGTGCCCTCATCAACACTGCTGCGCACCCCCCAACACACACAAAGTAACCCCGAGTCCTGTCGGCTATATCTGCCAACAACGTCAAACCCCTGCAACTTCCCTCTATTTTGTATGGCACCGGCCCCTCCCACTGCTGGAGCCTCTTAATCACACCCTCCTCTCACAGCCAAGGTTAGCTATAAATACGCTGGGGCTCTCAGCAGATACAACATGGTGTCCGTACTGGACACCACCGGCTGGCTATCAAGGACACGGTCAGCTCCGCTGGGGTTACGTGCAGTGAGACTTGACTTCACTGGTAATGCCAGCTCTGAGGCGGGAAAAGTACAAGATGAGCCTAGGACATGCTACTGAGCAAAAATTATAGGCCTGGTCAAAAAAAAAAAAAAAAAAAAGACTAGAACGTTAACATCTTGGAGGTGACTGAGAATAAAGAGCAACTAAATGCCCCCTGGGCTCCAGGTCTGGCATACGGAGCAGAAGGCCAATAGTGGAATACTAGCAGGATGCAAACCACCTTCGCAGTCAACAGCACCGTAGCAATGCTGACCTCCTTAGTTTCATAAACGGACTGTGGTTACACAGATTATTAAGGGAAGCTGGATCAAAAGTAGACAGGAAATGCCCATACTGTGTTGATGACTGAGGAGTCTACTGTAAATGTGAAATCAATCACTCTAAAGTGGGAAAAAAAAGAAAAAAGTCAGAAAGTACAGTCAGGTCAAAAGGACATCGAAACAATACCGATGGAGCACTCATGGACCAGAAGGGAATCAGACCATCAGAATGACTGCCATGCATTTAAAACACACACACACACACACACACACACACACACACTCTAGCATAAGAATCAAAGATTTACTATGCTGGCAACCAAGTAACTACCGAGCCGACATTCTTTTTAAAGACTTCCAGCTAACAAATGCAGAAAAAAAATGCTAGAAATAGAAAATTATCATTCTGAAAATAGCCTAGTGCTTCTCAAAGCACAGACTTAGGCCAGCAGCACCAGCATGTCCTTGTTAAATAAAAGGACCTTTCTTTAAAGTAACCAAGTTTCAACTCTGCCTCATAAAGCACCCCCACTACAGTAACTACTACTTAGTGTAACCGTTCTCCGCCTGAACCAACCCCAGGGAGCAGCTGTACGGGACACTCACTGGTCTTTACCCTGACCAGCGGGGCCTCTGCGGAGCTGTCACACCCTGTGGTCCCCGGGTTAGGTTACAAAACGCAGGCTGAATTTCTCTTCCACATAGACGTCTTCAAATATTCAGGGGCTTTACCTTCATCAATTTTTCACTCTGACTACAGCCTTACAGTTCTGGGCAGGTCCTCCTAAGAACACGGCCTGGATCCCGGCCTCGAGCAAGCTCCAAGGCTGCAATTCCTCAGTACCCAGAGCCCAGCACAGATGATGCAGGGCCGGTCCAAACGTACTTCTCCGGATCATGCGTGCTAGGCCAACTCTCTTGGGAAATATTCCTGAATTCAATCATCAACAGAAACTGAGCTCTATGCCCGCCTCGGTCTCTGGTCACTCTCCTGCCTCCCCTTACGGCCTCCCTGACTGTGGTTCGAGACAAATGAGCTTCGCAGCGTGCCCCATCCACTCCACCTCGGCTGTGCCAGCCCGCTCTTCTCATCAAACAAAACCTTTCTGATACCAATTCTACCATCAACACAGTTCGCCTCCATGGAAACGATGATACAATTCTGAGCAAATTTAACCAAACATATCTACTATTTGTAACTATCATATGCTAGCTTTGGGAATAAGCACCAAGTTTAGAAGACAAGTGAACATGGTCATGGACTATGTTAACACAAATATACCAAGAGCTTTGGAGGGTGTGGAGACAGTGGGGCAAAGCAAGCGTTAAAGAACACTGCCACTTCCCGAAGAACTGGAAAACTGGCAAAGAGAGCAGCTCCCTGTGCAGAGAGGCAAAATCATCTCCAACTTAAGTGACAGCATACACACAGACAAAACTACAAGAGCATATGGCCCGTGTGAGAAGCAGTAGGGGCACCTGGGTGGCTCAGTCAGTGAACTATCTGCCTTCAGCTCAGGTCATGATCCCAGGATCCTGGGATCAAGCCCCCATGGGGCTCCCTGCTAACCGGGGAGCCGCCTTCTCCCTCTGCTGCCTTCTCCCTCTGCCTGCTGCTCCCCCGGCTTGTGCTCGCTGTCAAATAAATAAAATCTTTAAAAAGAGAGAGAGAGGGCGCCTGGGTGGCTCAGTGGGTTAAAGCC
>LNAC01000193.1:504419-518156 GCA_002007465.1 Ailurus styani
TAAAAAAAAAAAAAAGAGAGAGAGAGAGAGAGAGAAAACCAACTAGCAAGGCAAGACTTTAGTGCTTACCTGGGAAGCTCAAGAAGATACAATTCAAGAATAATTTTAGAACACGCCAAAAGAAACAGGACTTTTCGACTATAAGCAAAAGGGTTTTTAAGCAATGATCTATCGGGGTGTATATGAGAAAAATCACTTGTAAGTACAAGATAGGTTGACTTCTAAATGAAATATGATTGGGTGGTGTTGGGGGAGATCCATTAAAAAAGTGTCTCAAGGGGGGCCTGGGTGGCTCAGTGGGTTAAAGCCTCCGCCTTCAGCTCAGGTCATGATCTCACCGTCCTGGGATGGAGCCCCGCGTCGGGCTCCCCGCTCAGCAGGAGCCTTGCCTCCTCCTCTCTGCCTACTTGTAATCTCTCTCTGTCTGTCAAATAAATAAATAAATCTTTTTTTTTTTAAAAAGTGTCTCAAGTGAAATGTGTCTGCATCAAAAATGACAGTAGGAATGAAGGAGAGTAGTCAAGGGAAGAGAGATTCAGGAACCCATTAAGGGTCACCCTCTAAAGCAAAAGGATTTCGTTAATAGGGTACCACGTACAACCACTAACACTTTATGAAAGCTTTTCTTCAATTTCTATTGAAAACACAAAAATTTTTTTTAAAGATTTTTTTATTGGAGGGGTGCCTGGGTGGCTCAGCTGTTGGGTGGCTGCCTTCAGCTCAGGTCATGATCCTGAGGTCCTGGGATCGAGCCCTACATCGGACTCCCTCCTCTGTGGGAAGCCTGCTTCTCCCTCTGGTGTTCCCTCTCTCGCTATGTCTCTGTCAGATAAATAAATAAAATCTTTAAAAAAAAAGATTTTTTTATTTGACAGACAGCTAGAGAGGGAACACAGGCAGGGGGAGTGGGAGTGGGAAAGAAGCAGGCTTTCTGCTGAGAAGGGAGTCCGATGCAGGGCTCGATCCCAGCACCCTGGGACCGACCTGAGTCAAAGACAGATGCTTAAGGACTGAGCCACCCAGGTGCTCTAATTTCTACTGAAAACAGGATTAAAAAAAGTTTTTAATCCACATGATAACATGTTTGTACTAGTGACGTAACATTCAGTTTAGTAATAATTCAGACTTCGTTATTAGCTTATTCAGGAGGAAATGTGTTCCTGTCTCACAACCACAGCAGAGAGGAACTAACTCAAAGGAACACAGTCAATTCGAATCCCAAGTCTGAGCACAGAACTCTCCCATTGAGCTGTGCTGTGAGTGTGGGAGCCAAACAAAGCTACAGAAAGACATTCCTTACATCTCTTGACGTCGGGGTTCGGAGTTCGAGCCCCATGTTGGGCAGAGAGACTACTTAAATGAATAAAAACTTTAAAAAAAATTTCTGGGCGCCTGGGTGGCTCAGTGGGTTAAAGCCTCTGCTTTCGGCTCAGGTCATGATCTCAGGGTCCTGGGATCGAGGCCCGCATCGGGCTCCCTGCTTGGCAGGGAGCCTGCTTCCTCCTCTCTCTCTGCCTGCCTCTCTGCCTACTTGTGATCTCTCTCTCTCTCTGTCAAATAAATAAAATCTTTTAAATAAATAAATAAATAAATAAAAACAAATTTCTTAGAACAACCAATTAATATTTTAATCTATGAAAATTTTTTTAAAAATATGCCTGAGCAAGGAAAAAAAATAACTATCTCTTTGGAAAACCCACTAACCTAATTCCCATTAACCAAAAGACCTACACCTCCTCCAATAAACTTAGTAACCCACAATGTCAGGACTTTCAGAAAGCATGTCACATAGGTCATTGGTACCTAAACACAAGTGAGTACCATCTCTCTCCCTCTGTGCTTTTTTAAGATTTTACTTTTTTATTTGACAGAGAGAGCACGCACAAGCAGGGGGAACAGCAGAGGCAGAGGGAGAAGCAGACCCTGCTGAGCATGGAGTCTAACGTGGGACTATATCCCAGGACCCTGGGATCACGACCTGAGCTGAAGGCTGACACTTAACCCACTGAGCCACCCAGGCATCCATCCCGTGTATGTGCACTCTCTCTCAAATAAACAAATAAAATCTTTAAATAAGTAAAGAAAAACACCAAAGCATTCTCTTCTTCTCGAGGTCTGTTCTTAGGGGAAACTGTTTTACCAAAGCCCAATCTACCTGAAGGCCGGGAAATACGAAACTCCAGTCTCCTCCAGCCCTCCCTGTCCTGTCTGAGGGAGGAGAACTGGAAAAGACTGGTGAAGCGGACCACAAGGTGGAGACCTACTCCTGGGATGGTAGAGACCCTCCCCTCTCCCCACCTGGCCTCTGCATCACTGAAGGTCTATAGGCAGCAGCTGCTCTTGGCTGGTCCACCATGCCCACGCTGAAACAAAACATTACAAGGCACACTAGTAGGCAAGACAGTCTGACAAGCCTAAGCAAGCATTGGAACAAGGCAGACACAAAAGAAATGCTGGAATCATCAAACCAAGAATTTGGTAAAAGTAGGATTAATACGCCAAGAGCTTAAATGCAAAACGTAGACACCCTGCTGGAATAGACTGGTAATGTGTTTAAACAGAGATGAAAATTCTAGGAGTCCAAAAGAAATACCTGGGATCCAAAGCCCCAGCAGAAGTGAGGAATGCCTTTGATGAACTTATTCAAAAACTGGGTGTGACGGAGGAGTCCCAAAAGAACGATGGAAACTCAGAAAGCTGGACAACAAGAGGAAAAGCAGCCTGGCAGATGGCATGCCAACAAGCTGTGGGACAACAAGTAGGGATGGGGGCCAGAGGAAGGAGTAGAAACAGCGCTCGGAAGCATCAATGAGCCCTGAAACAATATACGAGAATTTCCCCCAAATTCATGTCAGGCACGAAACCACACATCAAGAATCTCAGAGACCACCATGTGGGGTAAGCACCAAAAAACATACACCTCAACATTATTATGCTCCAACTTCAGAAAATCAAAGACAAAAAAAACTTCAAAGAAGCCAAAGGAAAAAAACACCTCACCTATAAGGAGACAAAAATAAGAATTGAAAGAAATACTGAGAATGAGATGTTTTTACAGGGGGGTAGGGGGAACCAACTAACCTGCAATACTGCAGTCTGCAAAATTATCCTTCAAAAGTGAGTTAAAGACTTTCTCCAACCAACAAAATTGAGGGAATTTGTTGCCAGTAGATCTGCTTGCAAGAAATACTAAAAGTTTCCTAAAAAAAAAACAAACAAACAAACAAAAACAAAAAACTAAAAGTTCCCCCAAAGACAAGGAAAAGAATAGGACAAAAACTCAGATCAACCCGGATCAATGTAAGGAGCATCAGAGAAAGGATAAGTGGATATAAAATAAAGTTTCCCTTATTCTTAATTGATCCAAGAGAGAAGAGTCCAAACAACAGCAACAATGGACTTCTGTGCAGACCTGTGTGTCCGTGTAGAGGAAATTAACCCAACCCCACTGGGCAGGAGGCAAGAACAAGGAGCTGCTGTCCGGAGGCACCTGCACTCCCCACGCAGCACTGTCAGACCACTACACACTTAGGTTTTGAACGTACACTGCGGACTCGAGGGCAACCGGTAAAAAAGGGAAAAAGGGTAACATGCTAAAAAGGAACAAAAATGGAATCACATAAAATGTTCAATTAAAAACTACAAAAAGCAGGGCACCTGGGTGGCTCAGTCGTTAAGTGTCTGCCTTCGGCTCTGGTCATGATCCCAGGGTCCTGGGATCAAGCCCCGCATCGGGTTCCCTGGTTGGTGGGAAGCCTGCTTTTCCCTCTCCCACTCCCCCTGCTTGTGTTCCCTCTCTCGCTGTCTCTGTCAAATAAATAAAATATTTTGGGCGCCTGGGTGGCTCAGTGGGTTAAAGCCTCTGCCTTCGGCTCAGGTCATGATCTCAGGGTCCTGGGATCGAGGCCCGCATCGGGCTCCCTGCTCAGCAGGGAGCCTGCTTCCTCCACTGTCTCTGCCTGCCTCTCTGCCTACTTGTAATCTCTGTCAAATAAATAAATAAACTACGAAAAGCAGAAAACATGTGGAAGACAAAAGCAGCAACAAACTACATGGGGGGAAAAATCACGAACATTAACAACTTGTTAGATGTTAATACAACTAAATCCACAGTCACTGTGGACATCAGTGGCCTGAATAAAGCACTCTGAAACCCCCCTGACACTCTCTCCTGCACTGCGGGCTGACCCACCCCATTCTCAGCCAGCCTCCTCTCAGGCTTTGCCCACTCACCCAGCTAACCACATCGGAAACCCAGGCACTCCTAAGGGTTACCCCTTCCCCCAACCTCCATTAACCAATCACCTACTAACCACCAGTTACCCCCCCATCTGCCCCCCCACACCTGTCAGCAACCCCACCACAGAACCACAGTAGGTGGGTCGGTGCCCATGCAAACCCTTCAAGGGCTCCCATTTAACAGACTTTACTGGGCGCCTGGGTGGCTCAGTGGGTTAAAGCCGCTGCCTTCGGCTCAGGTCATGATCCCAGGGTCCTGGGATCGAGGCCCACATCGGTCTCTCTGCTCGGCAGGGAGCCTGCTTCCTCCTCTCTCCTCTCTCTCTGCCTGCCTCTCTGCCTACTTGTAATCTCTCTCTCTGTGTCAAATGAATAAATAAAATCTTTAAAAAAAAAAAAATAAAATAACAGACTTTACTAATTTCTGGTCTGATGTGTACTTTTCATGCCTATCACCTTTAACATTTTTATTTTTTTTTAAAGACTATTCATTTGACAAAGAGAGAGACAGCGAGGGAGGGAACACAAGCAGGTAGAGTGGGAGAGGGAGAAGCAGGCTTTCCGCTGAGCAGGGAATCTGATGCAGGGCTCCATTCCAGGACTCTGGGACCATGACCTGAGCCAAAGGCAGATGCTTAATGATTGAGCCACCCAGGAGTCCTACCTTTAACATCTTTAAAAACTGATTTATTAATGAGTATGCTATAATAGCCACAAAAACCGTAAGTTAGAAATGCTAGTAATTTTTTCTGCAACAATAGGGATGAAAGAAGTTTCATTAGTTTACTACCAAAAACGATGACGCACATCATCTTATGGGGGAAAGCGCATCAAAGGCCAGCACCCTGATTTCATCCTTTGTGCAAACCAGGCTTCACCTTCTGTCTGCACTCCGGCCGCAGTGCACCCTCTGTCTGGAATGCTTGCCCTGTGCCGCGCCCAGGTGCATTCTCCACCCACATCCAAAGTCAAGGTTACCTCCTCACCTGAGGACACACCTCTGAGTAGCTTTCTCAACACTGGGTTTTATCTTATCCATGCCTGCATTGTAACATTCAACAACTCATACCCATAGGCTACTTAAGGGCAGGACCCGCACCACCATGTTACCTTTAGGACTCAATAATCCAGCCCCTGACAAATAATGAGGCTTACTGAATTGATGGGTATAGTGTTACTCTGCACTACAGAACTTCAGGACACTGGTCAAGTTCCTTCACGTTCCAACAGGTGAATAAGCTGAAGACCCATCTACTCCTCATATCTATGCTGTACTCAGTAATGTAAATGTTGGTGCACAAAGGGTTTGTATTCTCTAATTAAATCTTCCAAAGGTTTCACTTCAACAGAGACTTCAACAAAGTAGCAAACCCTATTGGCTGCCACTTAGTCTAGACCAGGACCTTTTTCAGGTGCGGTGGGTCTGAACACTCAGGACTCTCTGGAGGCCTTCACTACCTACTTGCCTGAAGGTCAGTTCTTGGGCCAACATCGGAAGCACACTAAAACCACTTTTCCCCAGTCAGCCACAAACACCGCAGGTGACCCGAATGCACCTGCTGCCTACAGGCTAAACCCAGGCAATGAAAGCCACGTGAATTAGCATCCAGTTAAACTTTTCACAGACCACCCAAAGTTGAATTTGGCAAATAAAAACTACATGTGAAGTATAAAAACATACAAAGATGACAATGTGACCTGATAAAGGTATCAGCTACACAGCCATCACCCTGCAATAGACAAATGCATAAAACCAACACACACACCTCAAACGTACAGTGTCATGTGCCAACTTTACCACAAAAAAATAAAAATAAAGAATTCAGGATTAAATCACCGAAATTAGAAAACCTACAGAACACAAGAACAAACCCATGCGGAAATGGAGGCCACGGAGCAGAGTCGGCGGTGCGCCAGGAGGCCACCAGCAGGCCCGCGCTCCCAGCCCACACTGCCAGCACAGTGTCGCCTAAGTATCTCACAAGGTACACTGCAAGGCTTTCTGCGAAGAAAAATGCGTAAGATGCTGCCTATCTGCCTTTCACGAAGGCTGCACCAATTTACATCCTAACCGGGCTCAGCAGCCAGACTTTCCCAGCCCTCAGAAACAGCACTCGCCTGTCTGAACTTTCCAACCCGTTAAGTGAAGCCTGCCCTATTCTGCACCCACAAAGTGAAGCATCTTTTCATGTTCAGGAGCGAGCGGACACACTTCCACTGAACTACTGGGTCTACATCCTTTGCCCATTTTTCCACCCAACTGTTGGCCTTTATGAATTTTTTTTAACCAAATCATACAAAGGCCACTAGAAGCCAACCCTAACGATTCATCAGCAGGGTACCACCCACTGCTAGGGCTGAAAACAAGCGGTCAGCTGATGCAGAGAGCTCCTGCCCACATAAGACTGCGTGCAGCTCTGACTGCGTGAGTCCGGGAAGGTACGGGGAGGCACCACGAACTGGCAGCACAGGGCCTTCCAGGGAAAGGAGCGTGTACAAAGAGAAACCTACAGGGGCGTCCGGGTGGCTCAGTTGGTTGAGTGACTGCTTTCAGCTCAGGTCACGATCCTGGAGTCCGGGGACTGAGTCCCTCATCAGGCTCCCAGCTCCACAGGGAGTCTGCTTCTCCCTCTGACCTTCTCCTCTTTCATGCTCGCTCTCTCTCTCAAATAAATAAAATCTTTAAAAAAGAGAGAGAGAGAGAGAGAGAGAGAGAAACCTACAAAGCCAGCCGGCTGCAGAGTCACCCAGTATGCGTGCGGAAGGAATAAAACTTCTCTAACTGAGGATTCTTAGGCCCGATCCAGAATTTGCTACCTCACGTAACATTATGTTAGCCTGTGAATCTGCATTTTAAACAAGCACTTCAGGTGACCGATACAAATACTCACCAAGAATACAAACCCAAAGCTGCCAGTCTACTTATCAGAATGAATTCTAACCCAAATTAGCAAAACAGGAAAATGTCACTGTATACCTAATATAGGCCAAATGTTCTATATGTCCTCATCTCATCTTCTCAAGAAGTCTGCACCCACTACACTGTACCCAAAAGACCATTGGCCAGTTTCTCTAGAAAGATGAATTCCTACTTCCTTCAGGTTACATTTCAATAGTCCTGTCAACACAGAGACAACTCCTGTGGTCTAAAACCTTGGCTCAGGGCGCCTGGGTGGCTCAGTGGGTTAAAGCCTCTGCCTTCAGCTCAGGTCATGATCTCAGGGTCCTGGGATCGAGTCCCGCATCAGGCTCTCTGCTCAGCGGGGAGCTTCCTCCTCTCTCTCTGCCTGCCTCTCTGCCTACTTGTGATCTCTCTCCCTCTGTGAAATAAATAAATAAAATCTTAAAATAAAATAAAATAAAATAAAATAAAATAAAATAAAAACCTTGGCTCATCTGAGGAGACCCCTGCTGGAGTAAAGGGATTAGTCCTCACAACACACCTGCCCACCAAGTGTGAATGTGTTCTCCTTCCCAATCTTTGGATTAAGGATCTCTTCTAACTCCTAAGGGTTTTGTTTTTTGGGTTTTTTTTTTAAAGATTTCATTTATTTATTTGACACAGAGAGAGAGATTACAAGCAGGCAGAGAGGCAGGCAGAGAGACAGGGAGAGGAGGAAGCAGGCTCCCGCTGAGCAGGGAGCCCGATGCGGGCCTTGATCCCAGGACGCTGAGATCATGACCTGAGCCGAATGCGGAGGCTTTAACCCACTGAGTCACCCAGGCGCCCTAAGGGTTTAACCTTGCCCATTAAGATTCTTGATTTCTGGGCGCCTGGGTGGCTCAGTGGGTTAAAGCCGCTGCCTTCGGCTCAGGTCATGATCTCAGGGTCCTGGGATCGAGGCCCACATCGGGCTCTCTCCTCAGTGGGGAGCCTGCTTCCTCCTCTCTCCTCTCTCTCTGCCTGCCTCTCCGCCTACTTGTAATCTCTCTCTCTGTGTCAAATGAATAAAATAAAAAATCTTTAAAAAAAAAAAAAAAAAAAAAAAAAAAAAAGATTCTTGATTTCTCAAATCTTAAAAAAAAAGTCTTGATTTCTCAAAGTAGAGGTTACAATCATGAAAAATGAGCTGGGGTCCAAATGCGGTACCAAAGATGCGACCTTAGAGTGAAGGCTGGTAATTCAAATACCATTTCCCTACTGTTGCTTGCTACTTTAACCCACATACCATGACCTGGATACTGAAACACCAAGTTAGGATTCCCAAAGCAAAGTCAGCTACCATGTCCTACAATTACTCTACAGGCCAATTAAGCCATCATGATTTACATTTATAAGTTTTATTACTAGAGAATTCTTGCTGGTAGAATTCTGGGTAAAATAAGTCTGGTCCTTTTTTCTAAGTATCTGAGATTTCCTCTTTACTATCAAGAGAAACAAATCCATAGATTTCCCACCCAAACTACCTTTACTAACTTCTATTCCTGCATATCACTGAAAAAGTACCAGAAAGGCACTCACCAATGGGCTCCCAAGCCCCTTGGTTACCTTCAAAAACTCACTTTATTCACTTTAAGACTTCCTCTGACCAATCTAACCACTTCGTTTTTCTTTAAATACATGGATAAATCTTTAAGAATACAGACCCTTGAATCTCCTTATCAACTGCAGGTAACAGTCTGCAGGAAAAGAAAACGCCTACCGACAAAGAGAACACACACTCCTGCTCCAAAATGATAAGTTAAGTGTAACAAAATATCCAAGGACACCACTAAACTAGTACAAATTTACTACCCCCCCCAATATCACTTCCGCCCCGACCCTGCCCCCGAAACAAGCTGCTGACAGAAATCTCTCCGCGGGATAAGGCAAAGATGAGGAGACAGAAGGCCAGTCTCAGAGAAAACATGGGACCAGAACCCTCTCCTAATATTCCCTTTACCTAGAGACCTTGTATGATTCAGGAGGCACGGCTCGGCTTCCATGGACTCCTCATCAGTGAAACTTCTCTATCAGCTTTGACTATAAATACCTCAGTGTTACTTGATGAGTTAAGTGAGGTGCTCCAGGATGAGGTAGCTCTAAAAAGCCAAGTTTTCTGCACAGCTGAGTGGGCCCCCTTCAGTTACGCAGCCTTGCTTTTATGATTTTCTAAAGGAGAGGGAAACCTAGGAATATACATGGGCCCAATGTGACTGCTACAAACACATCATCCTTAGATCCCTACAGACTATCCCACAGTCAAGGTCCTCAAGTGTGTCCTCCTCCACATCCCGAAGTGTTACTGTATATCGCAAATGTTGGCCACCCACCAAATAAGATGTTACTGGACAGAAGTGACCCTCTTTCCACAAGACCTTTCTCAAATACCTCTCTACCTAACATCTAACAAACCTTCCTCTGCTCGCAAAAAAACACAAAAACCTCCTTTGTTCCTTTCCAATCTACAAGACTCAATGCTGAAAATGGGAGGAGGCAACCCTCCTCCTTGCACAATGCCTTTTCTTATCCACCCAGACTGCCCACTCATTATACATCATTTTAAGAGAATTCGACCAAAAAGTCATATATCCTTTGAACACATTCCCTGTCTTTAGCTTAAAAACCCAGAAAATCAAAATACTCGTTACTTCTATTAACTCAGAAAAGAGGGGCGCCTGGGTGGCTCAGTTGGTTAAGCGGCTGCCTTCAGCTCAGGTCACAATCCCAGGGTCCTGGGATGGAGTCCTACCTACATCAGGCTCCCTGCTCAGCGGAGAGCCTGCTTCTCTCTCTCCCTCTGCCTGCCACTCTGCTTACCTGTGCTCTCTGTCAAATAAATAAAATCTTTAAAAAAAAAAAAAAAGAAAACTCAGAAAAGGGGTAATTATAAAGACTTTAAGATTTTATTTTTAACTAATCTCTACACCCAACATGGAGTGTGAACCTACAACCAACGCAAGATCAAGAGCCACACACTCCAAAAAATAAATAACAATTTCCATGCTCTACCAACTGAGCCAGCCAGGTGCCCCAAGAAACCATTTTTTCTTACATGTTTAACTCTTGTGTGGCATCAAACTAATTTAGTGGAATGCTGTTTGCTTAATGGAAATGAAAGCCCCCAAGACGTTTAACAAGAAATAAATCTGGGCACATCTGGGTGGCTCAGTCGGTTAAGTGTCTGCCTTCCAGGTCCTAGGATTGAGCCCCACTTTGGGCTCCCTGCTTCCCCTGCTTGTGTTTCCTCTGTCAAATAAATAAAATCTTTTAAGGGCGCCTGGGTGGCTCAGTGGGTTAAAGCCGCTGCCTTCGGCTCAGGTCATGATCCCAGGGTCCTGGGATCGAGGCCCACATCGGGCTCTCTCCTCAGTGGGGAGCCTGCTTCCTCCTCTCTCCTCTCTCTCTGCCTGCCTCTCTGCCTACTTGTAATCTCTCTCTCTGTGTCAAATGAATAAATAAAATCTTTTAAAAGGGAGGGGGGAGGGCCTGGGTGGCTCAGTGGGTTAAACTTCTGCCTTCGGCTCAGGTCATGATCCCAGGGTCCTGGGATCAAGCCCCGAATCGGGCTCTCTGCTCAGCGGAGAGCCTGCTTCCCCCTCTCTGCCTACTTGTGATCTATCAAATAAATAAATAAAATCTTTAAAATTAAAAAAAAAAGGGAGAGAGGGAGGAAAAGAAAGAGTAAAAAATAAAATAAACCTAGAGAAGTTTCCTATGTGTCATTTCATTACCTGAGAATTCCCATAACGAATACATGGTGGGGGGGAGCAAACACACAGAAGAGAACTATCATTCCTTACCACAAACCACCTACTTATATATTTGTTACCCAATACGCCCTCAGGTACTCCTGAAACAAAAACAAACAAGGAAGCTACTTCCACTGAACTCAAGATCTGAGACCAATGACTGCCAAAACCAGTAATTATCAACTATTAGACACTTACAGGCACGACTAATTTCCTTTCATTAAAATAAAACAGAACATATGGCAAGCACCCAGTCCTGGTACTTGTGAACTCAAATTGCCTATTTCTGCCCCCAACCTTCCTAAGGTCTGCATTCCATTATTAATCACAGGAGGGTCATCAGGACAAAGATAAACAAGGAAGGATCCAATCCAAACGAGGTTTGCTCAGCACCATGGGTTTGGGGCGACGCCTTAGGCACACAGGGAGCACAGAAGTGAGGATTCCAGTCCTACCCTAGAGGAACACACAGGAAGGTCCCGGAATCCTGTGTTGGGGAAAAAGAGAATGAGAATTTTAAAGGGTACAAATCACATACACTACCTGAAGAAATCACCCCTCCAAATACAAGTGACCCTTGCAACTGAACTTAAGAATCCTAAAATAGGGCGCCTGGGTGGCTCAGTGGGTTAAAGCCTCTGCTTTCGGCTCAGGTCATGATCTCAGGGTCCTGGGATCGAGGCCCGCATCGGGCTCTCTGCTCAGCGGGGAGCCTGCTTCTCCCTCTCTCTCTCTGCCTGCCTCTCTGCCTACTTGTGATCTGATCTCTCTGTGTCAAATAAATAAATAAAACCTTTAAAAAAAAAGAATCCTAAAATAACTAGAGTATTTTAATAAACAAATACACACAAACAACAACTCAAAACACATGCAGTTCTACCGGCTCACAGCCATTCATGGCAGCTACTGGTTTTCTCGCAGGACGCCCCAAACTCCCTACAGATGTTAAGGAAGGAGAAAAGTTTTCAGAGAAAACCAAGCTACGCCCAAATAAGGAATAGCTTTTGAAATAAGGTATTAGAAGGATAAATAAAAGACTCCTCCCCACTTTGACATATAATGCAACCCTTAGGAACTTAAGTGCCCTTATAATTTTTTTCAAGGTTTTAAGTAATCTCTACATCCAACATGGAGCTCCAACTTACAACCCTGAAACCAAGAGTCGCACGCACCACTAACAGAGCCAGCCAGGAGCCCCTACCTTTCTAATTTGTTTTTTCAGAAATTAATTTTCCCTACCTTAAAAGTGAAGTATTTAAAGAAATAGTACAAAAAACAATAGATATTTTTTAAACTTACTTCTTTCTTAAGTAGGATATTAAAACAAAAAGGAAAACTGTGATTCCGCATGCTCCCCTAAAAACAAAAAGTTTGAAAAACACCTATTAAAAAAAAAAAAAAAAGAGGGCGCCTGGGTGGCTCAGTGGGTTAAGCCTCTGCCTTCCGCTCAGGTCATGATCTCAGGGTCCTGGGAGAGGGCCGCATGGGGCTTCCTCCTCTCTCCTCTCTGCCTGCCTCTCTGCCTACTTGTAATCTCTCTCTGTCAAATAAATAAATAAATAAATCTTTAAAAAAAAAGAAAAAAGAAAAACACCTATAGTCGATATAGAACAAAAACATCAAAGTTTTCCAAGCTGAGCTACCCATTAAGTCATTTTCTCCAATTAAGCTTTAAATGGTCTTTCCAGGGCACCTGGCTGACTCAGTTGGTAGAACATGTGACTCATCATCTGGGGGTTGGGAGTTCAAGCCCCAAGGTGAGGGTAGAGGTTACAATCAATCGTCCTTCCATCCCTACGTTATCATTTCTATCACTATACTTATGTTCACCAACCTTGCTGTTCTCATTTACCTCCTGAATATAAAGTTCTCACAAATCCTATTTATCAAAAAGAAAGGACAGTGTTTAATAATTCTTCCCACTGTACCCATCTTAATTCCCTAATAAACCTGCTATTACGCCCATTTCGCCACTAGGTGGCGAAATAAAAGCAAACCAGATTTCTAACACGGACCACCGCCCCCAATAAGACTCACTTCCAAGATTAAAAAAAACACAAAGATTGGGCGCCTGGGTGGCTCAGTGGGTTAAAGCCGCTGCCTTCGGCTCAGGTCATGATCCCAGGGTCCTGGGATCGAGGCCCACATCGGGCTCTCTGCTCAGCAGGGAGCCTGCTTCCTCCTCTCTCCTCTCTCTGCCTGCCTCTCTGCCTACTTGTAATCTCTCTCTCTGTGTCAAATGAATAAATAAAATCTTTAAAAAAAAAAAAAAACCACAAAGATTTTTACATATCCGGTTAAAGTATCAACTTACAAATAGAAGCTGACTCCATTCACCTGATCCTTACCAACAGACCTCAGAAAAGGCATGTAATCACCGTTAACCATTAACCAACACAGCGGCTGACCCCTAATGGGCAGGCCCACTGGCAGAAGGTACCGGGAACATCACCAAGGTGACATAGTCAGCATTACACTGCAACCCTGAAAAGCTGAATTTAAAGTAACTCATGGAGGGTGAGGGTGGCTGGGTGGCTCAGTCGGTTCAGGTTCTGCCTTGTGCTCAGGTCATGAACCGGTGGTCCTGGGACTGAGTTCCAGGTCTGGGCAGGGGAGTCTGCTTCTGCTCCTTCTGCCTCTGCCCATGTTCTCTCTCTCTCCCTCTCAAATAAATAAAATCTTAAAAAAAAAAATAAGTTTTAGGGCACCTGGGTGGCTCAGTGGGTTAAAGCCTCTGCCTCCGGCTCAGGTCATGATCCCAGGGTCCTGGGATCGAGGCCCACATCGGGCTCTCTGCTCAGCAGGGAGCCTGCTTCCTCCTCTCTC
>LNAC01000193.1:521895-536498 GCA_002007465.1 Ailurus styani
TCCCCTCCTGGACCCGACCCCCACCCCCACCCCAGCATCCTCTGGCCTCTCTGCTCACAGGTGGTGTTGAAGGTGGGCTCTTGGACCATTTCAGGGAGCGCCTGGCTTTCCTGGGTGTCCCCAGTGTATGCAGGAGGGGCATACATCGCCAGCCTGCTGTTTGCTCTCCTCCTCTGGCTGGTCTTAGGTCAGCCTAATTGGTAGAGGGACAGAGAACCTAGGAGCCAAGAACGGACAGCTCTTCCCCCCACCCACCAACTGATCTAAGCCCTTGAGATCCTTTAGTAGAAGATACTTTCAACGCTTTTTATTTATAATATCCAATTAATAACCTTCACTATAGGCATCTGGACGGCTTAAGTGTCCCTGGCCCTCGTGTGTCCGACTCTGGGGGCCAAGGACAGGCTGCGCCAAGATGGATCACTCTGACCTGAAGATTATTTTGGGCTGAAAGCAAAGGAGACCCTGTAGGCTCAACAGAATTTTATGCCCCTCAATTACATGGAAGAATCTAAACTGGGAGTCTTCCCGAGAACACTGGTTATTACCAGAGATAAGTTTTATCTGAGTGACCCATCGAATGGCAGGATAAACACCTAATTAGCAAACATTTGCTCTTTTTCTTTATGCCCTGTGAATTACAGTCCTTCCCTTTAAAGTCCCAGACCCTTACCTTTTTCTTAGTGCAGGATGACATATATATACCTCATTTTACTGTCTCTGGAATTTCCATGTCTCTGTGGATGCCCTAGGTGTAAGCTATCAAATTTGACTTTTTTCCTGCTGATTTATCTCATGTTAATTTGAACCTTAGTGCAGGTAGAAGGACTGTGAAGACGAGGAATTCATGTTCCCTGGCATTACTTAAAAACAGATTGTTTTATAGTGTGTATATTCTGTTCTTGTGTTTCTTAAACATTCATTGTATCCCTTAGACCATAGTTTTTGGTAAGTGACCAGTCAGCAAAAGAAAACAAAACAAAACAAAAATGTCTTTATCTCAGTCAGTTTCCTATTCTTCCTTTTAGTAGATGATATAAATGGTCAAAAGGAAGGAATAACACAGTATTTGCTTTTGGTATGGACCCCTCATGATAAAACAGAGATAATCTCAGCAGAGACTGGAATTTCATTCAGTACTTGCGCAGTTTGGCGCTGTCACGTGTAATGGAAGACGCCAGCCAGCTGGTGGAGTTTCAGGGCCCTTCCAGTGTCGACAGTCCTCTCATGTGACATTTCACACTGAAATAGGTCCCTACAGCAAGTGTGAGCTAATCTTGAAATGCAGACAGGACAGAAACATGAATTTTAAATAGTAAGTGGCAGGCTAGCCACAAATAACTTGTTCAACCTCCCTCCGAAGGGAAAAAAAAGAAAAAGATGAAAACATCTGTCAGTGCAGTAAACTGTATTATCAGAAAAACCAAGTAGGAAAGAAAAAAGAAACCAAGTAGAACAAAACGAAGCTCCCGCCCTGACGGGATTCACATGGTACGTTGGGTGAACAGGGATGAGCATTAAGTGACATTAAATGACTCGGCAATATTTAAGTGACTCTTTTTAAGAAAAAAAAAAAAGTTAAGTAAACAATAGGAAGGATCTTTCACAATAAGATTGAGGATTTATTCCAGAATTAATGTAAGCTTAGATGCTGATGTGACTGGAAACTCCAGTCCAGAGTAAGATCACCTCAAAACGGAAGAGCAAGGATTTAAACTGGGGTGAAGCCCGTTTAGAGAGGAATGAGGAGGCAGAGTGCCGAGCAGGAAGGCGGCCTGCAGGGAGTGTGCGCCCATCAGCTTGCTGGGAACCGAGGCCTCGAGCCCCGAGGACGGGGCGGCGTCCCCTCTCTCTCTGCCTGCCTCTCTGCCTACTTGTGATCTCGCTCTGTGTCAAGTAAACAAGTAAAATCTTTAAAGAAAAAAGATTATTTATTTGAGAGAAAGAGTAAACGAGAGAGACAGAGCACAGGGACAGAGGGAGAAGCAGATTCCCCGCTGAACCGGGAGCCGATGCGGGGCTCGATCAGCAAACACATCCAAAATACATTAAGACATTGGACATAATGTGAAACCACCTTTATAAAATTATATTCGTGTGTGTGTGTGTGTGTGTGTGTGTGTGTGTGTGTGGGTCAAAGTGGACTCAGCTGTCTCCATTTTGACCTCAAACTTTGCAGTAGGTTCTTCTTTTTTTTTTTTTTTTAATTTTTTTTATTTATTTATTCATTTGACACAGAGAGAGAGATTACAAGTAGGCAGAGAGGCAGGCAGAGAGAGAGAGGAGGAAGCAGGCTCCCTGCTGAGCAGAGAGCCCGACGCGGGCCTCGATCCCAGGACCCTGGGATCATGACCCGAGCCGAAGGCAGCGGCTTTAACCCACTGAGCCACCCAGGCGCCCTGCAGTAGGTTCTTCTTTCCAGCTGGTCCCTTAGCTTAAGCCTGAGACCCAAGGACAAAGCCTCCCTGGTGGGAACGGAAACTCCGCCCTGGAGCATAAGGACCGCCCTGGGCCCGCGACACCCCCTGCATGACTGACTCCAAGACAGTGACCCATTTGACCTTCAGTACCCTCCTTCGTGGACCCACCCTCCTTTGTCCCACCTTTTCCTTATAGAAGCCCAGAAATAGGGGCGCCTGGGTGGCTCGGTGGGTTAAAACCTCTGCCTTCGGCTCAGGTCATGACCTCAGGGTCCTGGGATCGAGGCCTGCATCGGGCTNTGTCTCCACCTGTTCAAATGTACAGAGGAGCCTGCTTCCCCCTCTCTCTCTGCCTGCCTCTCTGCCTACTTGTGATCTCTCTCTCTGTGTCAAGTAAATAAATAAATAAAATATTTTTAAAAAATTAAAAACAATAGAAACCTAGAAATAGCTCCAGCATTTCGTGGAGTCCTTGAGATACTAGCCCGCTGTCTTCCCGGCGTTGGAAGTAAATTCCTCTCCTCTCTCGCCGTCCCTCGTCCCTCTACCTTTGGCTTTGTCAGCGGCGAGGGCGCCCGTTGTGGCTGGGACCCCGGAGCCAGGGCCGCGCGCACCCGCGCCCCAGCTGCGTCCCGGGTAGGAGGCTTCGGTGGGGAGAAGAGCCTGGGGCAAAAGTTCAGGAGCTTCTGTGCCAGCGGCAGCAGCGGGGCCGGGGGACCAGGGACGGGGCCGGGGGGACAGCGGACGCTTGGCGGGAAGGGCTCGCGGCCCCACGTGCTGTGTCCAGACTGTCCTTCCTTCTGCGGCATCGCCCAGCATCATAACCCCTGCGGCCAGGGCTCCCGGCGCCAGTGCAAGGGGCCTTGAGGAGGGAGCGAGGGCCCCCAGACGAAGGGCAGTCCCTTCCTCAGGGGACAGACGGTGTGGGGACACCAGACAGGAGACACGACGCTGGCAGCTCTGGGAGCGCTCGGGCGCCGCGGGCGCCGTGGGGACGATCGGGCCCCACCAGACACGGGAGGGCCAAGGACATGGCCGATGGACTCGGCTCGGCACAGTGGCAGCTGTAACCGGGGGAGTTACCGGGGGAGCGGCTGGGCGGTCAAGGGCAGGGGCCGGCTGGGGGAGAGGAGACAGAGCTGAGCTGCGGGCCGAGGAGGGTGTGACGCCCACCCCCCCCACCCGGGGAAGACGAGGTCACCGGTTCGTTCGTACCTGGGGCTTCAAAGACCCATCAAAGCTGAAATTGTTAGGAGGTAGGGGCACAGTCGGGCCATCAGGGCCGGGTCCCCAATGAGAAAACGTGGAATGAGGACAGCCAAGATCAAACAGCTCTGCCATCCTGTTCTGCTTGCGTGGACGGGACCCCACCGGTTCCCTGCAGCAGCCTCAGCAGAAGAGATTTCTGCGAAACATCCCTAAATAAGACAATTCACCACAAGGCCTGTTCCTCCACGGATGTGGGAAACAAAGGCAGAAGGAAACACAGGTAAAATTAAATGTCCTCATCACCCGCAGCCCATTGACAAATCCTTCGAGGCCCGTGGATTATAACCTTCCTCCAGGAAGCTCTACTGGAGGGAAAAGCAAGCTTAGTTTCACAGTAGCCAGGGCTCCGCTATCCACGGAGTCTTCTTCAGCGAGCCCTTTGGGAACTTCCCTTGTCTCTACTTCCCCCAACCTCCAAACCTATAACCCATGGGTCCTCATGATCCCGGGCAGGAGCCCCTCTTTCTGCCCACGGGTCCTGTCCCCGTAGTTTAACAAAACCACCGTTTTGCACCAGAGATGTCTCAAGAATCCTTTCTAGGCCGCCGCTCCGGACCTCTCCAAACCTCACCCCTAGCACGAGCAAGGGGCAGCGAAGACATGAGCCCCCAGATGCCAGCAAAAGAGACCACCAGCACGTGGACATTAGCCTACTATGTAGACAGATGTGTGATCGAAGCCCTTATTGGCACAACTCAGCACACCCTGGTTGCTTAAGAATGTTCTGCAGAAGAGCTCATAAAACCCCCTACACTTAGAAATTCCGAGGGCAGCCCTCGTGGGTCCCCTCCTGTCGGAGACCTTGTACTATTGCTCAATAAACATTGCTCTGCTGCTCACCACTCTTCACCTGGGCGTGACCAAGAACCTCAGGCAGGCAGACAATTCCAGCAACAACATCGAGGTCCGAGAGCCTCCTGGCCTGGAAAGGGAAGGAGAAGCTAAGGCGGGGAGGGCAGGCAGCCCAGGAAATGGTGCAAAAAAAGGCTTCCAGTTAGAAGAAGGGGGAGGGGCGCCTGGGGGCTCAGTGGGTTAAAGCCTCTGCCTTCGGCTTGGGTCATGATCTCAGGGTCCTGGGATCGAGGCCCGTGTCGGGCTCCCTGCTCACCGGGGAGCCTACTTCCTCCTCTCTCTGCCTGCTTGTGATCTCTCTCTCTCTCTGTCAAATAAATAAATAAATATATAAATCTTTAAAAAAAAAAAAGCAAGGGGGAGGTCAGAACATTCAGAATGAAAGTGTCGGGAGCCTCTGATGGGTCCCCGCGGGAATCGGGCCCTTGCCCAGGGTGGCAGAGGGCTGCTTTGCGGGGACCCAGGCAGGGGTGGCGGCGTTTGTCCTGGAACAGACTGAGGAAGAAAGCCAGTAGCTGGAGAAGGTCAAGGGAAGGCTTGGGGTTTCTCTGGCTGTGTTTTTTGTTTGTTTGTTTTTGTTTTTGTTTTGTTTTAAGGTTTTACTTATTTATTTGACAGAGAGAGAGATCACAAGTAGGCAGAGAGGCAGGCAGAGAGAGAGGGGGAAGCAGGCTCCTCTGTACATTTGAACAGGTGGAGACAGGTGGGACCACTGTGAAGGAGCCGGCCTGGCGCTGGGAGGCGGCCCCGGGCGACCGGGGGGCACGCGGGGCGTCGAGAGGCACGGTGCATGTGCGTGAGAGCGAGCATGAGTGAGCTCCCCAATCTTCGGAAAGGAAACGGGGACAGGGAGCAACTCAGTCAATCTTGAAGCTCCCGCACTGCCGTGTCCGGGACAGTTGGGTTCTCCAGCGGAACCGGGAAAGAACAGAGGACTAACCCAGAGGCCAGGCGAGGAAACCCAGCTGCTGTTAAGTACTGGCCACACTGGTGTGCCACCTGAATTCACCCTCGTGCCCGGCATCCCCTGAGTGCCCAGTGAAATTCCAACGTTGATGATGCCATGACTTTAACGATGCCCTGAGCCTCAGTCTCCCTGTTGTAGTACACACACGGGGACAGCTACCATACGTTGACGTGCATCTTGGAATAGTTCTTTGAGATCCCCAGATAAAAGGAGTCACAAAAATGTGAGGTATTCTATAACAATGGGCTATTTCACATACATATTTAACGTGTGTTCATTTAACGAAAACACGCCCTCCGCAGCCTCGAGGAAAACAGGTCACTTAAAAATCTCAAAGGCCACAGAAGCCTGCATCACCCACAAAGAAGCCGACGTACACAAGCAGTTAATGTTTTAGATCTCCTGCCTTCAAGACACATTGTCCCCAGTTTATATCAGAAAGAGCTGCTTTAGGGGCGCGGGGTGGCTCAGTCGGTGAAGTGTCTGCCTTCGGCTCAGGTCATGGTCCCAGGTCCTGGGATCGAGTCCTGCATCCGGCTCCCCGCTCAATGGTGAGCCTGCCTCTCTCTCTCTGCCTGCTGCTCCCCCTGCTTGTGTGCTCTCTCTCTCCCTCCCCCACTCTCTCTCAAATAAATAAAATAAAATCTTAAAAAAAAAAAAAAGAAATAGCAGCTAATTCTTGGTCGAACAGCAGAGTCTGTCCACGTACTGCAGGGCTATTCAGACCCACCCATACGTATGTTCTTAGAAATCACGTTATCCTTAACCCCAAGACACATTGCTAACTGGAAGAAAGCCAAAGTGCGGCAGGTGCGTGTGCCCTGCTACCTTTTATGTGAAAAGGGGAAGAAGGAACACAGCTCCGGTTGGCTTAGGGAGCTGTGAGGTCGAACCCCAAACACGGGGGCGGGGGCACCAGGGGGACAAGGGGAAGGAAGAAAGTGAGACTTGCTCCTGAATGGTTCTCTAGTTAGACTGTTAACTAGTGAATATATCACCTATTGAAACTTTTCCAAAACCATTTTAAAAATAAAACATTAACAGGGTAGATCTGTATGTGACCACAAGGGCTCCAACACACATTGTTGAGCTCAGAACAGAACGTACAGTATGACCCTAGTGTGTACAGAAAGTATATGGGGACAACTGGGGGTTTTCCTTTGTATCTACATTCTGTTGGAGTTCCGTATGTGCCTTTTTTTAAAGGATTAAAAAGAAGAACCCAGTATCTTTAGTGTGCATTTCTCCACCATTCCTTAGGACATCACTGGTTATGTCCAGCTGCAATTCCAGAGAAATGAAGAGTAGCATCCTTGATGTCGGGTGCTACGTGTTGGAGGCAAAGTCTTGTGACATTTGTAATGTGCTTACTTTATTTAATTTAATTCATTAATTTATTTATTTATTTTAAGATTTTATGTATTTGAGAGAAAGAGCACGAGCAGTGGGGAGGGGCAGAGGGAGAGGGAAAAGCAGGCTCCCCGCTGAGCAGGGAGCCTGATGCAGGACTCAATCCCAGGACCCTGGGATCATGACCTGAGCCAAAGGCAGATGCTTAATTGACTGAGTCCCCCAGGCGCCCCTGCAAAGTGCGTACTTTAAAGACACACGTGGGGGCACCTGGGTGGCTCAGACATTAGGCATCTGCCTTCGGCTCAGGTCATGATCTCAGGGTCGTGGGATCGAGCCCCGCATTAGGCTCCCTGCTCAGCAGAGAAGCCTGCTTCTCCCTCTCATTCTCCCCCTGCTTGTGTTCCCTCTCTCTCTCTGTCAAACAAATAAATAAACTCTTAAAAAATAATAAAAAATAAATAAAGGACACACACCAGGCACATCCTGCAAATACACGCACGTGCTGAGTCATTTAAAGCAAGCCTGGGACAGAATGCATATGTACAAATACATGAAGAGAGGAATGGGGCAAAGCGTTAATAATCGATGGATCTAAGTGAAAAATATGAAATATTCACTACTCCATAGCTTGAATATTTTTCAAAAACAGTTGCAGGGCATGGGAGGAGCAGAAGATGATTGGAGCCTCGGGCCCGGGCGGCAGAGCAGATGTGGGGGAAGCTGGGAAGGGGGCCCCGATGCTTCCTTCTTGAACCCCCAGCCCTGAGGACGCACCCACGTGTAGAATCAACAGGCCCAGGCGGAGGGAGCCGTGCGGAAACCAGTGACCCGGCCCGCACAGGCTCCCGTGCGTTTCCGGCTCGGGTAAGAAAGAGTGGGTGTCTGTCTGACCTTCCGTAGGAAGCTTCTGACTTGCCCATGACACGTCACTGGGGATGTCACGCTCTTCCCATGAAATGAGCCGAGAAGCTGAATGTGAGACGCGCCGAGGACAAGGTCTCGCAAACCCAGCACGCTCGGACTCGGCAGCGGATCGCGGCACCGCTGCGCCTGGGAAGGTTCGATCTGCTGACCACGCGAGGCCCCCCTGGGGGTTCTGCTCAGCTCAGAGACCTCTCACCACGAGACACAGGGTAATACGAAGTATGGGTAATAGCGACTGCTTCACAAACCAATTCTATACCGTCAGCATTTCTGTGACCTGGAGAGAGAAAGAAACGACGCTGGCCAACACCCAGAGGCAAGAGGGCAGCTCGCTGCTAGCGCTTCCCTGCAGGTCCGCGTGAGTTCCGAGGGCTTTTCTTTGATCCCTGCGTGGGCGACTACCACCTGGGCAGTCACATCATCGAACCATGTGCTTGAGTAATTTAAGCGGTGAAAATATCCATAAAACGCCTCACTCTCCTGTTCACCTTGCCAAGCGGCTGATCTGCGCGCCGTGTGACCACGGGACGGCTCAGCAGGCCGGCCGCGAGTATTCACCGCGGGCGCCCCGGGGTTCCAGAGCCCCAGAGAGCCTTGGAGACCCAAATGAGAATTTAAAACCATAATCGAGGGCGCCTGGGTGGCTCAGTGGGTTAAAGCCTCTGCTTTCGGCTCAGGTCATGATCCCAGGGTCCTGGGATCGAGGCCCGCATCGGGCTCTCTGCTCAGCAGGGAGCCTGCTTCCTCCTCTCCCTGTCTCTCTGCCTGCCTCTCTGCCTACTTGTGGTCTCTCTCTCTGTGTCAAATAAATAAAATCTTTAAAAAAAAATAAAAATAAAAAAAAAATAAAACCATAATCGATGGATCTAAGTGAAAAATATGAAATATTCACTACTCCATAGCTTGAATATTTTTCAAAAACAGTCGCAGGGCAGAGGAGGAGCAGAAGATGATTGGAGCCTCGGGCCTGGGCATACCTTTCTTCTAGAAGAAAATGCAAGTGAAAATCTTTGAGACTTTCATCGGCAGAGACTGTACAAGACACTAAAAGCATTTGTCATAAAAGAAAAAAATGGTATTTTGGACTTCATCAAAATTAAAAACTTTTGTTCAAACAACTCAGTTATAGGCACACCTGTGTGGCTCAGTCATTAGGCGTCTGCCTTTGGGTCAGGTCATGATCTCAGGGTCCTGGGATCGAACCCCGCATTGGGCTCCCTGCTCCGTGGGAAGCCTGCTTCTCCCCCTCCCACTCCCCCTGCTAGTGTCTCTCTCTGTTAAATAAAGAAATAAAATCTATTTTAAAAAACTCAGTTATGAAAAATTGAGAAGATAAACCAGAGGCTGAGAAGTCCACCTCCAGGACAAAAATCCATGTTGCATGTTGTTTACAACCTCACCTCACGTCTGTTGGGACGGCTACAATCAGAAAACCAAAAAGTGGAGGCACCTGGGTGGCTCAGTCGGTTAAGCGTCTGCCTTTGGCTCAGGTCATGATCCCGGGGTCCTGGGATCGAGCCCCGCACGGGGCTCCCTGCTCAGCGAAGAGCCTGCTTCTCTCTCTCTATCAAATAAATAAAATCTTAAAAACAAAACAAAACAGGGCGCCTGGGTGGCTCAGTGGGTTAAAGCCTCTGCTTTTGGCTCAGGTCATGATCTCAGTGTCCTGGGATCGAGGCCCGCATCGGGCTCTCTGCTCAGCAGGGAGCCTGCTTCCTCCTCTCCCTGTCTCTCTGCCTGCCTCTCTGCCTACTTGTAATCTCTCTCTCTGTGTCAAATAAATAAATAAAATCTTTAAAAAAACAAAACAAAACAAAACAAAACAAAAACAAAAGCAAAACCAGAAAGGTTGTGCTGGCAGAGCTGTGGGGAGACTGGCCCCCTGTGCCCTGTGGGTGGAAGCAGCAATGAGCGTAGCTGCTGTGGAAAACGGCATTCTCATTCCTCCAAGAACTAAAAATAGAATTACCAGATGACCCAGCAATTCCACTTCTGGGTGTAGACCCAGAGGATGGGAAGCAGCCGCTCCGAGAGCCACAGGCACGCACGCGTTCACGCAGTGACAGTCCCGGGAGCCAAGCGGGGGCAACCCAGCGTCCGCGGACAGATGAGCAGACATGCCAGTGTGGTCCCCGCGCGCGACGGCATAGGACTCCCTCGGCCTCAAAAAGGAAGAAAGGCCGCAGCTCGCTGCAGCAGGGGTGAGGCTTGCGGACCTCGTGCTCAGGGAAACCGGCTGCTCACAGGACAAACACTGCATGGTTTCTTCATTTCTGGGAGGTCCTTGGAGCCCTCAGATCCAGAGGGAGAGAGACGAGAGGGTGGGCGCCTGGGGACTGGGGGAGGGGATGAAGTCAGCATTTCGTGGGGACAGAGTCTCCGTTTTACCAGATGGAAAATGTCCTAGAGATGGGGTAGGACGGTCGCGCAACAAGGGACGGAATCTAACGCTGCTGAGCTCTGGACTTAGAAATGGTTAAAAACGGTAAATTAATGGGCGCCTGGGGGGCTCAGTTGGTAAAGCAACTGCGCTCGGCTCAGGTCATGATCCTGGAGTCCTGGGATCGAGTCCCGCCTCTGGCTCCCTGCTCAGCGGGGCGTGGTGGGGGCTGCTTCTCCCTCTGACCCTCCCCGTCTCAGGCTCCCTCTCTCTTTCAAATAGATAAATACAATCTTTAAAAAAAAAAAAAAAGGTAAATTTTATGTTATGTGTATTTTACCACCAAAAAAAAAAAATTGGAAAGGGGCACCTGGATGGCGCAGTCGTTAAGCGTCTGCCTTCAGCTCAGGTTATGATCTCAGGGTCCTGGGATCGAGCCCCACATGGGGCTTCCTGCTCAGCGGGAAGCCTGCTTCTCCCTCTCCCTCTGCCCCTGCTCTTGCTGTTTCTCTCTCTGTCAAATAAATAAATAAAATCTTTAAAAAACAATTGGAGGAAAAAAAATCTGATGTGTGATCTTTCAGGCTTTCCCATGGGCAATCCCAAGGTTTTGTCCCTCTCACAGATTTCAGTGTCCACTCTGTGGCGGGCACCGTGAACCGCCGGCCGGACCCACCTGGCCCCAGCAGGTCAGCAGGGGAGCCTGAGGCAGGCAGGACTTAGAGAGGGGGCAAGGCATTCACAAAATGAGGAAGAGCTGCCTATGGAATAATGAGGTCCCCATCGATGGAAGCATTCAAAGAGTGAACTGACATTTGTTGAGATATTTGAGCAGCGATTCAAGCGACAAGGACTGCACTGGAGGAGAGCCAACATTGGGACAACCTAAGATTCTGTGGGGTGAGACCCCCGCCGGTGGGGTCCCAAGGCCCGGGCGCAGCCAGCTGGACTCCTGCTCCGCTCTGCATTTCTTTCTATAGGGCAGTTTCCTCTTCCGGCACACGCCAGGCCCAGCGGAACCGGAGAGGGACTGACAAGGATGAGCAGAGAGCACATTTTCCCCGGCAGGGAATGTACGCATGGCTCCGCGAGCGGGCGAGAAAATCGCTCAGGTTTGGACTTTCAGAAACCCGTCTCTGCGGTTGGTGGGGGAAACTCGTTTTTTTGGATTCGTGACATGGGGCACCTAGCTCAGCACCCACTATCACGTAGGACGCAATCCCAATTCTGCTCCATACAGTGGTCTCAGTTTCCCTGCTTTGGGAATTCCTCCCGGAGGAAACTGTAACCCACAAATGCACGCACACTTCGGGAGCTGGGATTCTAACAAAAGGACTAACGGCCCTCAGAGCCCCTCGTCAGCTCCTTCCTCTCTCTTCCATGGACGCTAAGGAGCCCGCTCTGCAGTCACGCCACTCCGCCCGGGCAAGGTCCACCAGGTTTCCAGTCTGACGGGGCCGTCGACCCCGGGAGATCCTGCGCCGGGCAAGGACGCCCAGCTTCGGAGACACTGAGGCAGGGATCCGGAGCCAGTTTCGGATTCTCAGGATCGGGAGGAGCTGGAGCCGACCAGGAGGAGAGCACTGCTCCGTCAGATCACTCCCGGCCCCGGAGCGAAGGCCGCTTGGCGCTCCCGCTTCCCGTGTCCTGCAGCGGCGGCTGCTCTTGCAAAGAGCCCTCAGGGGGCGGCGGGACCGAAGCGCGACTCCTGGTCACTGCGGGCTGTCTTCGACCCTGAGAAGGACGCAGGGAAGAGAGCACCCGATTCTGTAGCGAGGGTGACCCCGAGCCTTTGCTCCTCTTGGGAGCCGGTCGGCCCTTGGCCTCTCCAGCGGGACCCGCTCCAGCATGGCCGTCCTCTCGTTCTCGGTGAACGAGTCCAGTCCCCCGACGTCCCCCGCTATTCGGCCGTCCGGAGGGACCTGCGAACGCTGCGAGGGTTGCAGTGACGGCTGGAGCCCCGGGACAGGGCAGGCGCCGCGCGGGTTGACGCGGCCACAGACGGGGCGCCCGGGGCTCCCGGCTCAGCCGGGCTTCACGGAGGCAGCGGCCCTGCCCTCCCAGGCCGAACCTCGCACACGGAAGCGCCCCGCCAGCCCGAGTCCGAGTGTACGTGTTCAAACCTGCAGGAACGGTGAAGAGCGAGTCACGTGACGCCCAGAAGCCCCCCGCCCCCCACGCATCGGCTGCGACCGTTTCCCTGCTCTCTCTCCCTGTCGATTGCTTGCGGGACCACGTGATAGCAGGTGGTAGCTCCTGTGACACCTGGCCCCTGGACACTTCAGCGTATGTCCCGAGGAGGAAGGAGAGTCTCCCTCGGCGCCATCACTGCTGAGAAAACACTCGGTCCGTCTCACCCGCAGACAGGCAATCGCGGGGAGCAGACGGGGCACCCCCAGGTGTGCCGTCTTGGCGTGCGGATTATTTTGAGCTCGTAGGATATCCCGCGCTCGAGGATCTGTCTGATCATTTCCTCGCCATGAGATTTAGGTGACATTGCTTGGCAAGAGCAGCTTGTAGATGTGAGGTGAGCCCACGGGGCCCCGTCTGGCTCTTCCGCTGCCGAGGGCCCAGTCCGACCCCTTGGCGGGAAGGTGGCGATCAGCAAACACTCTGCGTTACAAAGGTACAAGTGTGTCCTTGCAGTTAACACACCGTCTGTGAGATGGCACGTGGAAATGACAGCACGGCATTTGGGGCGCCTGGCTGCCTCAGTCCACGGAGCACGCAACTCTTGAGCTCAGGGTCATGGGTTCAAGCCCCATGCTGGACGTGGAGATTACTTAAAAAGAAAGGAAGAAAAAAAAGACAAGACAAGACTATGGCACGGGATTTGAAGTCCACGTTAACAGGACTGTTGATGAAAAAAGGCAGCCCACCCAGTTTTGTAGCTACAGTCTGAAAACGGAATATTCACACAGGGGTGCGTAGAGAAGGGCTCAAGGATTCACAGCACGTATTAACCACCCCTGCCCTTGTGGGGAGGGTGCCTCTGACTGTCACCTTCTTGCTTGCCATGTTTGGTGTTTCCAGATCTGCAATCAGCAGGTATTGCTTTTATAATTCTGAGGGAGGAGTTTCCCAAAGTTTCGAGGAGAGAAGAGAGGAGGAGGAGGAGGAGGAGCCCCGGGTCCTGCGGGGACGGGGACAGGGACGGTCCTGCGGGGACGGGGACAGGGACGTCGCGGGGTGCGGGGGGCGTGGCGGGGGGCAAAGGGCGTTTCCTACAGCCCATCCCCCCACCTCGGGCTCGAGGCGTGGCGCGTGCCCCGTGCGGGCCCCCAGAGCGGCCTTGCGCCTCCGTCCCCTCGCAGACACAGCCAGCCTCTCCTGGGGACACCGACCGACTTCCAGCCTCCTTCCGCCTCGCCCGCCCAAACCTGGCTCAGCGCTTGCTGCTCCTCTGGCTGCAGACGCCCCACGTCCCCTCGGACCCCGGGAGCCCCGGGGCCGCCACGGCCTGGCACACGGGGCGCGCTCGGTGCACGGCTGCAGACCCAGTAGGGGAGGAAGGGGATGAACAGCTATCGGAGGCCGGGAGCTCCGTGCAGTCTGGAAGTGCTTGCAGCCGGCGGCCAAGAGGCCCCCCAAGCGGATGAGGTCGTGCAACACGGCGGGGGGCACGGGCCCAGCCACGCTGGCCCTGAGCGGAGCCCGGGGCGTGCAGGACCCAGCACAGGCCTCCGGCCCACGGCGTCTCTGCTCTCGCGCTCGCGGGCGCAGGGATGTGTGTCCCAGCGGTGCCCCCGCTGCTCCCCTCTGCGGGGCTCCTCTCCCTCGGTGCCCGGGATCCGATCGGGATCCAGACTCAGTGGGGCCAGGGAGGAAGCGGGTACAGTCAGCTCCCCGGCGTCTACAGATGTGCAGAGACCGAACTTGTCCGGCTGGCCTGGGACGAGTCGGCCCAGCAGCCTGCGAGGACGACCCCGCGTGGGCCAGCGCCCCGGGCAACGTTGGCTCGTCCCGTCCTGCCCGCTTCAAACACTCCGCTGCCACCTGCAAAGGCCACCAGCGCGAGCCATCGACACGGGCTCTGTTTCTGGAAACGTCCGTCTGCCCCCGTCACTTGCATTGTCGTCGGACCCCGGGGCCCCTCCAAACAGGCGTCACCTGCGAAGGTCACTGGTGGCTCATCAGACACGGTGACATCGGAAAAACCGACATCGATGAACAAACAAGAACTGCGATTCAGTACAGCCGAACTTTAAGGGAAAACTTGTTTTTCTTCATCTGGTACTTTTCCTTCAGAGTAAAAACGGTTTCAAAGCTGGGAAGTCGGGGCAAATAAGCTGCTCATTCGTAAGACGTGAAATCATACTATTCTCATTGTCGCTCGGCCAGCGGGGCAGGCGGCCCCGGCCCGGCTCAGGCGCGACCAGGGCGAAGTGGCCCGACCGGCCAGGGCACGGACGCAGCGCCGCGCGGGGCTCCCACGGCC
>LNAC01000193.1:539109-555108 GCA_002007465.1 Ailurus styani
AATCTCCGGGGGGGTGGGGGTGGACAGTCCCGCCGACGCCTGGATCCCGCACGTTGGGCCCCAGAACCGGACGCCGTGTTCCTGATGCTCCCGCCCCCGGGGCGCGGGTTCTGCTGCGCAGCCCTGCGAACTCGTCCAGATGCCTGCAGGGTCTCTCCGGGGTGGACAGAGCCGCCCCTGCCCCGAAGCCTCACACACAGTCCCGGCAGCCCAGGCTCTGGCCCTGAGGGTTTCGAGAGTTTCCTCCGGGTGTTGATGGTGGAGGCAGGAGCAACCCATCCCAACGCGCTGATTTCTGACTTGGTTTTTGCCCTGGAATCTGTTCCTCCAAGGGACCCGCGAAGCGTGCCTTCCCGCCCTGATGGCCAGCAGAGCCGGGGTCCCTCTCCGTGACTGCCCCAGGGCACGAGCCGGCCGCAGAGCACAGCCCCAGCGCCTGATACAGAGGGAGATGCTCATGCAGGAGGGACGTTTAAACTGGATGAAATTGCGATTTTATTAGGTGAAAACTGTCAAGTGTTGGTAAGAATCGGTCAAATGAATTTGCCATTTTATACATCAAAACCCACCAAATATTGGTGATTTCACTGCATTCGACCTCGTATAGTGATTAATATTTAAGTATGGTTTTTTAAGAAGCCACACTTGAAATAGTACACATTCTACATCACGTGAGAAGACGGATGAAAGGGCCCCTGGTTCGTCCTGAGCTACCCTAACACAGATATCTGTCCCGCCGTCCGGAAGCGTGCTCCACCCTCATCCCCACTCCGGTGCCTTCAGAAACCTCCGGCGACGATCTCACCTCGAGTGTCCCTTCACTTACGACAGTGAATGGTTAAAATTCAAATAATACACTAAAATACAAAGAGGAGAAAGAGGAAACCAGTCATCGTACTAGTTATCCAAATGAAACGACCATGAACATCGTGATGAGCGCCCCTCCTGCTTTTTCTCTGTGCTTCTAAAACAAACATGTATGTCGGGGAAGAAAACCTTTCCCTCCACACCCTCTTAGTTCCTGTTAGGGGCGCCTGTGAATTAAACTGAATACAAAATTAGCAAGAGAAACAGTAGACTTTTATCTGTGTAAGTACCTACAGGAGAGTTTACAGAAAAATGTGACCCCAGGAGATGGTGAGACTATGGGCCTAATCTGCTCTCTTAATAGGGGAAGTGAGTTCCAAGTCCAGGAAGACAACGGGTTCTGGGAAAGACAAGTGGGCCTTCAGGAGAATAGATGACAGATAAGATGACAGTGTCCGTGTAGGTAGTTTCTTATCCTGGTGTTTGCCTTCCGACTTGTCCTCTGCTGATAGGAGTCAATCTTCCTGGGCTGATTTATAGTAAATGTGTACCCGGTCTTCCTCCTTTTCTGGCTCACAGAGCTCCAGAAACCCATGGGATTTCCCAGCTGATGAGAGGAGAATGGGGACTTTCCCCATGCAGAACTAAGCCACGTCAGCCACACCTGAGCTCCCGTGAAGAGGTAGCCCTGGGAAGCCCCTAAGGATGGGGCTGGGGTGTGGTCTGAACCTCAGCTTTGCCTCCATGTCCCGGAAGGGGCTAGACATTGAGTTCACACTGAGCCTTTAACCTTTGGTGCCCTGACACTATCTCCAGGTAGACAATGTCAGAATTGGGTTAAATCGTAGGACCCATAGGACACGTAGCTGGTGTCACGGGATCGCATGATGTGTGGGATTGGCGACCAGCATTGTGGAGCAGAGTGGACGGAAGGTTCGCCGTGTTCAGCATATCGTGTGTGATAGGAATGTAAAGGACAGTTTTTGTTTACAAGACGATCCGTTGGATTTAGGGCGCATCTAATGCAGGGTGAGCTCATCTGAACCCGTCACATCTGCAGGGACACTATTTCCCATTATGAGGCTCCGGGGGGACATGAATATTGGGGGACACTGTCGAACCCGGGCCTGCATCTGATTTAGTCAACACGCAACTCAACCCCGAAGGAGGAAGGGGTCAGGGCCAGGGTCCCGTGTCTGTGAGACAGGACACAAACTGTGGGGCCACATACTCTGTTGTCAACCTCTGGGGACCAAATATGGTTTGGAACTCAGACTTCTCCCCCACTTGGGACAGGTAATCAGCACGCAGACCATGTAATCCATCACCTGCCCAGCAGTCTGTCTACACTGACCATAAGCAGCCTCAGGCCAGCCGAGGAGGCTGGTTTCAACGTGGTGCACGCGGGCTCACGGACACAGACGCGCTCACGCAGCGGTGCACGCGGGCTCACGGACGCAGACGCGCACACGCAGCGGTGCACGCGGGCTCACGGACGCAGACGCGCTCACGCAGCGGTGCACGCGGGCTCACGGACGCAGACGCGCACACGCAGCGAGCTCGCGAGGATGCGAGGACCGGAGGGGACCGCCGAGGAGCCGCGGCCGCCGTGTGCAGGGAAGCCCTGGCTGCTGGCTTGGCTTGGCTTCCTTTCTTTTCCAGTCGGCTCCTTGCCCAACGTGGGGCTTGACCTCAGGACCCTGGGTCCAGGGGCGCGCGCTCTTCCCCTGGAGCCAGCCGGGCGCATCGGGCTTTTCTTTTTGTGCGGCGGGTGCCTGGGTCAAGCTCCGGTTCCCACGGCGTCTGGATTTTTTCTGGCCCCACGACTAGAGAACGAGCAGGTTGGCCCCCGCCCCCCGCCGCGGCTCCGTTGTTCTAGATCCAGAACGGTTTGACCACTGACCCCCTGGGCCACGGGGCTCTTTTTCTCTTCCCTCGCTCTGAATTCCCACTGTTGGGGCGCCTGGGGGGCTCAGTGGGTTAAAGCCTCTGCCCTCGGCTCAGGTCATGGTCTCAGGGTCTTGGGATCGAGCCCGTCCTCTCTCTCTGCCTGCCTCTCTGCCTACTTGTGACCTCTCTCTCTGCGTCAAATAAATAAATAAAATCTTACACACACACACACACACACACATACACACACACACACACACACACACACTGTTAGGTTTTAAACTCACCCACAAGGTGGGAAACAAAGAGGATGAGGGAGCCCCGGGCGCTGAGCACAAAGCAGGGGCTGGCCCCCCACCCCCACCCCCGGCAGTTATTCCTCACGCCCTCCCCGCTGCCCGAAAACAAAGCAGAAGGAAATGCAGATCGAATTAAATTTCCATATGACCTGTAGCCCATTGACAAATACCTGAGCCCCGCGCAGCGTAACCCTGGTCCAGGAAGCTCCCCGCGGCGCGCAGGGGAGTGCTCGGCCCGAGGGAAAGTCCACCGGAGCGGGTCGCCGGCCGCCCCGGAGCCCGAGGGTCTTCGTTAGCAGGTGAAAGTGCTTTCGGACACCTCCCTGTGTCCCTACCTCCCCAAACCCCGAGTATACAGTCGGCCATTCCTCACGCCCCCAGCACAGCATCTTCTGCCCCCCGCCCCCCCGGCCGTCCCTGTGCTTTCAGAAAACCACCTTTTTGCACCAAAGACGTCTCAAGACGTTAGCGGTCACCCTCCAAGCACACGGGCCCCGCACCCATCGGAAGGGTCTCACGACGACGAGTTTTACTGGACGGTAGTCAATGGCCCTTTCCAAACAACGGCCGCCCCCTCGGGTCCTGGAAACCTCGCTCCCCGGCACCGGAGAGGGTCACTCTCCTGCCCCTGATCTCCTCCCACCTTGACCTTGCGGCCCCTGCTCAGGACTCCGCGCAGCTCCTGCCCGAGGGCCCGG
Source organism: Ailurus styani (assembly GCA_002007465.1). Classification (NCBI taxonomy): domain Eukaryota; kingdom Metazoa; phylum Chordata; class Mammalia; order Carnivora; family Ailuridae; genus Ailurus; species Ailurus styani. The sequence goes on from LNAC01000193.1 coordinate 542,804, forward strand.
CCCCGGGCTTTACTAAAACCGCCGTGTTTGCACAGAAGACGGCTCAGGAATTCTTTCTTGACCGTTGGCTCCTGAACCCCAATATTGTGATCAACCAGTCCGGCGAGCCGAACCCCGGGCCCGCGCGCCGTCTCTCTGTCCCTCTGCCCCCGAGGTGGCTGCGTGGGCCCCGGTGGGCTGTGTCCCTTGCTGGCCCTGTAAGTAAGGATCCTGACAGATCTCGCCGGAGGGCGTCTCACAGTCAGAAGAAGCAACAAGGGCTGGAGCAGCCGCCACCTTGGCCGTGAGACTGACCGGAGACCCGGGATGCAGTGTGACTGTGACGTGGATGAGGGGACAGAAGGTGGCACAAGGCACTCTGAGGACAANAAGGTGGCACAAGGCACGCTGAGGACAAAGCAGGAGCCGATGATGCACAGCCCCCGCCCCCCGCCCCAGGGGGATCTGGTAACATTCCTCAGACCCTCCCCGCTGCCCGAAACCTAAGGGAGGGAAAAAACAAATGGTTAACCAACAGAGACCACAGCCCTGCGGGCAGGAGTCGCCCTCAGTTCATAAATGTCTAAATGGTTTACAAGAAGAACAGCATTCTTATCAATAACCGAACTTCCAGAAGGAAACGCACAACTCTCGTCCTGTTGATCCCTTGCTAGAGGGAGAGACCACCTGGGCTTGACCATGGCCGGGCCTCCCGCATCGTGGAGCTCATCTNAGCATTCTTATCAATAACCGAACTTCCAGAAGGAAACGCCCAACTCTCGTCCTGTTGATCCCTTGCTAGAGGGAGAGACCACCTGGGCTTGACCATGGCCGGGCCTCCCGCATCGTGGAGCTCATCTTCAGCAGACCAACGATCTGGAAAACCTCCCTGTGTCCTTACCCCCCACGTCCTGCGCATGTAATCGGCCACCCCTCGCGGCCCAGAGCAGCAGCCCTTTCTGCCACCGGTCCTGTCCCCGCTGCCTGCTGCTCTGACTGCTTGTGCTCGCGCGCTCTCTCTCTGTCAAAGGATAAAAAAACCACAGTATTTTATTTAGTTAGTTGACAGAGAGAGAGCAGATCGAGAGAGAGAGAGAGAGAGAGAGAGAGAGGGCACAAGCAGGGGGAGTGAAAGAGGGAGAAGCAGGTTTCCCACCAAACAGGGAGCCCAATATGGGCCTCGATCCCGGGACCCTGGGATCGTGACCTGAGCCAAAGGCAGACGCTGAACCACTGAGCCACCCAGGCCATCTTTCGAGGTCCATGAGATCACAGCTACCAGACAAAATCGTGGAGGGTCCTGAAGCGGGTGGACAGGGACTGCAGGCTCCGCAGGTCGCTCGAGCAACAGTGAGGCCTCTTGTTGTCTTTGAGCGACCGGGGGACTGGGGAATGGTGGAAAGCTGAGGAGGCGGAGGACCGTCCACAGACCGTCCGCAGATTCATCGTGCCCAGCGGGACTCTGCTGCTTGTGGTCCTGGGGCTAAACCTCTAGCGGCAAGTTCATTCCAGAATTCCTTCTTTCCCGCACGGGCGCTGTTCTGGGAACTCTTCTGCACCAGCTATAGCAGCTCACTTCGTGAGTGAAAGAAAGTCTTGACACATATTCACTTTGTATCTACTTATGAGTATATCCTCTTTTTTTTTTTAAAAAGATTTTATTTACTTATTTCACAGAGAGAGAGAGATCACAAGGAGGCAGAGAGGCAGGCAGAGAGAGAGAGAGAAGCAGGCTCCCTGCTGAGCAGAGAGCCCGATGCGGGCCTCGATCCCAGGACGCTGAGATCATGACCTGAGCCGAAAGCAGAGGCTTTAACCCACTGAGCCACCCAGGCACCCTGAGTATATCCTCTTAAAAATTATCTTTTACTATCTCCTAAGGGTGCACTTCTAAAACAGAATTGTTGGACAGAAAACAGACACGTTTTGCCTCTTAACCACACGTTGCCACGTTGGCTTCCTGCATGTAGCTGTACTTTGCTCTCCCACCAGACAATGGCGGGCAAGCAAGCCTGTTCCCTCCCACTCCTTCCCTTGCTCTCTGCAGTCTGACAGGTGAAGAATGCCACCGGTTTATCTCGTTGTGATTATGTGACTCTTTCTGAAAATGGAGAGTATTTTCTTCGCTGCAAGTGCTGGGCATTCGTCCCCTGGTGGTTCTCAGACTGTAATGGGAATTAGAATCACCTGGAGAGTGGTAAAAACAGGAATTTCCAGCTCCCAACCCCCAGAGTTTCCGATAGAGTGCGTCTGGGGTGGAGCCTGAGAATACATTTCTGGCAAGTTTCCCAGAGGTGGCTGGTCCGGGGAACCTCACTTTGAGAACCACAGTTCTAAGTGTTCCGGAGGGTGACTGACTGATGTCCAAGACAGCCTCTCAGGAAGTGAGTCAGTAGGCTGGGCAGGCCCAGAGCTTGTTTGGTACCTAGATGGAGCTTGAAGGGATCAGATATGCCTGAGAAGCAAAATAAGACACTTTGGTAAAAACATATAAGAAGCTGAAGACATTTGAGATTCAACAGATGTAGAGAAAAGGGCCTTCCTGGAGCTTTCCTTATCTGACTACAGGCCGTGAGCTCTCAGAAATAAGGTTATGAGAAATTCCTCCTCAGGACAGATCTACTCCCTGAACAGAGAATAACACCTACTCCAAATCCTTTCCCAGGAGATGGAAAAGTCTACTCATACCCACTAAACAAACATTATCACAAACTCTGTCTCCTGTTGATTCTCCTGAAAACCATTTCTCTCTCCAAAGAGACATTTGTTTTCCCCTAAGAGCCCTTGTCCATCTCGCCTTCACCTATTAACATGGTATATAAGCCCCAAATTGTCACCACCCCTCCGAGTTACTCGCCACTGAGTTCTTCCATGGGTACATGTGTTCGTTGCACATGGAAATAAAATCGTTTTTTTCTTCCTGTTAATCTCTTTTGTCAGTTTATTTGCAGCCCCCCAAGGACTGAACCTAAGAGGGTAGAGGGAAAAATTTTCTTCCTCCCCTGCAGGATCACCTTGAACTCATGGGCCAGGGTCAGATTTTTAGTCATAAATACCAGTCTGAAACCATATCCCGAAAAGACAGACAAGGAGGCTAACCTGTAAAATCACGATCCCTTCCCTAATGGAACTTACATCCAGCAACTCGGTTAACAAAAAACGCAGTTCCTGATGGAGGGTGGGTCAGAGCAGTGATTGGCAACATCCTTAGAGGGGGCAGGTCATGAGGCCCAGACCGGCCACTGTTGTAAGGGGCTTCCCTCCCAGTGTCCACATTCTCACCCTCTTTAGAACCTTGAACATGTGATGGTCCTACTGGGAGGTCCAGGCATTTCTGGATCCTGCGGAAGCCTGGAGACATGCATGCAGAGCTCTCTGGAATGGGGTTTGTCTTGCTGGACTTTGCCCGCCCTGTCAGGCTGGGCCCAGAGGCATAGGATCCTGGGGGTTGAATTCTTGCCCTGGTTTTAGGAAGGCTCCACCTAGCTACCCTCCGACTGCAGAGCCGACCAAGGGGCCGCCTGCCTGGCAGGCAACAGCCTCCAGTCTTCAGTCCCCTCCCCAGTGGATGTGGAAGAAGGCTGGCAGAGGCCTCAAGGAAAAGGAGGAGGGGCCAGGTCCAGGGAACTGAGGGCTCTTGCTCCCTGCAGGGCCTGGGAACAGGGAGGTGGGGGCCCCCAGGGCGGCTGAATTCCTCTTCCTTCTGCCTGGTGCCAGGAACTCATGACCAAATCAGAGGAAGAGCTGTGCTCAGCTGGGTGGCTCCCACTACCCTGTGCAGGAAGACAGCCCTGCCTTTCACCTCCTGCCAGGCTGTCACCCCACCCCACGTGGGTCGTTAGCAGGGCCTCTTCCAGTAAATTCCCAGGGGCCAAGAGGAGAATGTGGACACCACTCCATATCTGTATCATTCGGCCATTGACCAAAAAAACCCTCCCAAATTCCTCACTTGCAACTCCAAATTCCATATTACCAATAAATATTTTCTAAGGGCTTCATAATTGAAGGGATTTGTATTTTTATAAAACATTACCAAGAATAAGGTTAGAATTCTGTGTACTTCTGAGGCTCTTTTTAAAGTCTACCCTTGGGGCCCCTAGGTGGCTCAGTCAGTTGGGTGTTTGGGTCTTGGTTTTGGATCAGGTCATGATCTCAAGGTTGTGGGATCAAGCCCTACGTCGGGCTCCGAGCTCAGAGGGGACTTGGTTTAAGATTTTATCTCCTTGAGGCACCTGGGTGGCTCAGTCAGTTACACCTCTGCCTTCGGCTCAGGTCATGATTCCTGGGTCCTAGGATCGAGTCCATGTCTGGTTCCCTGCTCATCTGAGAGCATGCTTCTCCCTCTCCCTACCCTCCACTTGGGCTCTATTTTATGATCTGTCTCTCTCTCAAATAAATAAAATCTTTTTTTTTTTTTTTNCTGTCTCTCTCTCAAATAAATAAAATCTTTTCTTTTTTTTTTTTTTTTTTAAAGATTTTATTTATTCATTTGACACATAGAGAGAGATTACAAGTAGGCAGAGAGGCAGGCAGAGAGGAGAGAGGAGGAAGCAGGCTCCCTGCTGAGCAGAGAGCCCGATGCGGGCCTCGATCCCAGGGATCATGACCTGAGCCGAAGGCAGCGGCTTTAACCCACTGAGCCACCCAGGCGCCCTCAAATAAATAAAATCTTAAAAAAAAAAATTCTCTCTTTCTCTCCCTCTGACCCTCCCCAACTCCCTCTTTTAAAAAAAGAAAAAACCGAAACCAAAACAGAAAAACATCTATCCTGGTACAGAGTGGCTCAAGGACCCAGGACCCCGTTCTAGAACACACTAGGACAAGGTGGGTAGGGCCTCAAGGAAATCCTGAGACCAACAACGTGTCAGACGTGTCTGCCAGGGCCCAGGGATGTCTGAGGAACACAAGCCTGAGAACAGGGAGGACTCCAAGCACAGGGTGAATGAAGTGGAAAGACAGAGCAGGAGGAAGGATGTGATGGGGCCTGCCTGCCGGGGGGCCCTCCCCTTCGGGGCGCTGCAGCAGGGACGCACGGCCCTGGGCTGTGGAAACCCATGTGGATCCTGAGTCACACTGAGCCAAGCTCCCCGACCTGGGGGCCCTGGTCAAACTTTCGAGAATCTACTCCCAGAAGAAATGCAGGGACAGGTAAACGTCAGGACGCCTGGCTCCACTTGAATCCTGGGGAAACCTGGGTCACACGGGAGTGTGAACTGGTGCGGCTATTGGGGGAGGGGGGAGTGTGAACTGGTCCGCCGTTCCGGAGGGCTGCACGGAGATGCCAGCCTGTCTCTTCCCGGTGTTTCTGTTGGTTTTTGCACCGAGACTTAACTCACATACCATAAAACTCTCCCTCTCAGATACGACGACGTGGTTTCAACCTGTCCGCTGAGTCGTGCGACGCGGGCCACTCTCCAGGTGCGGAGCCTTTCCTGAGCTCCCCAGCCCCCGCCCCACAAACCCACGTCCGCTCCGGGCCTCTGACCCTTTGCCTGTTCTGGACAGTTCACGTGAAAGCAGTCTCTTTTCTCCCCCTCTAACCCGGTGCGGACTCCGTCGGGCGGCAGCCTCGCCGCACGTGTGAAGCGAGCCCAGGGACTGTGTCAGGGCGGGAGGACTTGGGCCCAGCAGCCCTGCGGGGAGCTGCCTCCTCAGGCCTCTGCGCAGGGTTCCGAGTGCGCCGAGACATCAGCGAAGCAAAACCCAGACTCCTTCCGCGAGCTCGATACCGAGGAACCCGCGGACTGGACCTGCAGAGCCGACCAACGCGACGCGCTCAGACCCGGGCAGATCGTTAGGCTCTGACTCGAACCCCGCCTGTCACAATGCACAGGTCCCGGGGCGCCGGGGAGGCTCAGTCGATTATGCGTCTGCTTTCAGCTCAGGTCCTGATCCTGGGGTCCTGGGATCGAGCCCCATATTGGGCTCCCTGCTCAGTGGGGAGCCTGCTTCTCCCTCTGCTGCTCCCCCTGCTGTGCTCTCTCTCTCTCCGTCAAATAAATACATAAAATCTTAAAAAAAAAACAATGAACATGTATTTCTATGTTATAGGAATGGGGACATCTTTTAAAAACCAGAAAAAAACCCAAAGCCAACACCGGGAAACAGAGACCGGCGAGCAGACGGAGAAGGAAGACGCGCAGGACGCGGCTCGTGGGGCCGCCGGCTGGTCCGGGCGCCGTCCTGCGGTCCGAGCGGCCCAGCACGCGTCTGGGCGTCACGGCTGCTGGGTGGACGCGACCCCGAGCAAACAGAAGTGCGAGGCTTTGCTGCCTGTTACTCTGGAGCCTGTTTGGTCTCCAGAACCAAGCAGCCTCCTCTCCGGCCTGGAGGGACCGTTGACAGAGTCCCGCCCAGACCGAGCCCACCTCTTCCTCGGACCAGGCCGCGGCAAAGCTGGGAAGCTCACTTTCTTCCCTTCCCCTTCCCTGGACTTGAAGATCACCCCACTTTTCTTCTAGGACAAAAGCTCCAACTTGTCCACTGAGACCCTGTGCTACCGGCCGAACTGGGTCCCCGTTGAGCTCTTGGCCTTGGGGGCCTGGGCTGGGACCACAGGTGGAGGCAGGGCTCCACAGAGGGGGTCAGGGAACGGGGGGTCAGTTGATGGGGGGTCAGCAGGTCAGGCTGGGTCTCGTCCCACGTGCCTGGCTTCCTTCTAAAGAGGGGTATTTGGACAGGGAGACAGAGGCTGAGGGAGGGCGCTGTGAGGCCCCACGGTGGAGATGGTGTCCACGGGCCAGTGACAGGCCTGGACCGGGCCTCCCCACCAGCCTCTGCAGGGACACCTTGATCTGGGGCTCTGGGCTCTGGGGCTCCGGACCGTGAGGACGTCCGTCTGTGGGCCCTGCACTGACGCAGACCCACGCGGGCTCCAGCTGCGGGGGGCGGGTGCCCACGGGCCCGGGCGCCCCGAGGCCGGCAGCGGCAGGCAGGTCGCAGGCCGAGTCCCCGGGGCAGAGCGTGGGGCTGGCTCTCCCTCCGCTCCGCCCGCTGGTGGAGAGCGCAGGGTCCCGGGGGGACGGGCGGACCTCCCCGGCCCCGGCCCCCTGGCCGGAGTCCCACGCAGGATGGGGGTCCTGGGACTTGGTCTGGAAGCACCCGTGGGCTGCCTGCCTCCCCGCACCGGGGGCTGCGCAGGGGTGGCCGCGGCCGGTCCCGCCGTCGGAGCTCCGGCTCCTTGACCCACGCAGCCTGCCCAGCCCTGCCGCGGGCTCCCTTCTGACCCGGGCTCCCTCTGACCCCGCGCCTCTGGGCCTGGCCGGTCCCTTCTGCGGGGACAGTGGGAAGTCAGGGCTCTGGGCCCAAATGCCGGGGGAGAGGGCTTCCAGGCCCGCGAGCCTCTGTCCAGCCCCCAGCGGGACCCCCATGGGCCGCTGTCCTCCAGGGCAGGGCCGGGCCAGCGGGACTGTGGGACCGTGTGCACACGTGCACACGCACACACACAGCGGTGCACCCCACAGTCACGCATGCACAAAGGCTGGCACGCTCACATGTCTGTACACACACGCATGCTCACACACAATACACACGCTCACACACGTATGCACAGGCGCGTGCACACACGTGTAAATACATACATACACACACACACACACACACAAGCAACACCCGCCCTCAACACGCAGAGTGAACTCTGGTACGGCTGGTCCCAGCGGGGTCGGCACGGCGACCGCACAGACGTGTTCACTTGAACCTTAGCTTCGACTTCAACATCCTCGTGAAAACAGTGCTGTGAGTTGTGAGCGTCACATCAGCCCAACATAAATACCCAACACGATCACGGGGCCTGCGCCCCAAAGGCAGTTACTATTAGTTCGGAAACATGTCACACACGACACAGGAGTGGAAACAGCCCTGTGATTTTTCCTGCCACACGGGTGGCGTGCGGAGTGTGCGTCCTTGCCGCCTCCGGGGAGGGCCACACCGCCTCCTGGGAGTCCTCCGGGCGGGGGACCTGTTCTCCTACCCCCGTGGGAGGGCCTCCTGCGGCTTGGCCAGGCCTGCCCGGCCTCCTGGAGCAGACGCCCGGGGGCGTGCGGGGACCCGCGGCCGGGAGCGGCGGTGGGCGGGCGGAGGCCGGGCGCGAAGTTCCGGGGAGCTCCCCGAAAACCCCGACGCGGGACCCGGGCCCTCCTCCCGCTGACGCTTGGAGCTTTCCTTTGGGGTTTTTTCTTTTTCTGTTTGTTTGTATTGCAGGAAAACACATCAAATTCACCTCTGGGACATTTTTAAGTACACGTTTTTGGGGCGAAACGGGTGCTCACGTTGTCAGGATGCTGCCACCGTCCCCAGAACATTCCCGTGTTCCAAACGGAAACTCTGTCCCCGTCAACACTAGTCCCGTCCCCTGTACTGTCCCCTGACTCTGTCCCCTGCACTCTGTCCCCTGACTCTGTCCCCTGGACTGTCCCCTGCACTCTGTCCCCTGCACTCTGCGATCGGACACTCCAGGGGCCTCGTGGGGGTCACACCGCATCCGTCCGCTGGGGGCCGGCTGGCCTCGCTCTGCGGCTAGTCGTCAGGGTCCGTGCGTCCCGCAGCGGGCGTCCCGGTCCCGTCCGTGTCTGGGGCCAGCTCCTGCGCCTGCCCTCACTCCTCCCCATCCTCCCCTCCGCCCACCGGGAAGACCCGTGCTGTCAGCACAGCCCGTGGCTCGCACTGCTCAGAGCAGTCATAGGACAACCGGTGACTTTGTCCATCACTCGGCTGCTGGCGGGGGCGGGGCTGCGGGGAGGCTCGCAGGTGTAGACACTGCTCCCATGCACCCTCGTCCCACTGAATCCACCGGCTCCTCGAGGTCAGAGCACTCGGCCCCTCCCCCGCGTGAGCCAAGGAGAGGCTCTAACCTGCCACCTGCACCTTCGCCCGAGGCCCCCGAAGCGGGGGTCCCCCCCACGCCTGACCCCTCCCCTCCGGCCAGCGTCTGGCGACAGGCTCTCCAGGGGAACCAGGTGAGCCGGCACGGCCCCTGCCCTTCCCGGGAGCACATGTGCACGTCCTCCTGGGCCTCGGGGGCCTGCGCGAGCGAGCGTGGTTAATGGAGCCAGTGTCAGGAATGGGGCCCGCGCACGGGGCCACAGCTGGGGACAGAAGCCCTTCCAGGAGGCCCGGGCTGCAGAGCGCAGTTCCAGCACCGTGTCCGCCCGCCCGCCCGCCTGCCGCCCGGCCGGGCAAACCTGTTTGCCTCCTGACCTGACTCACTCACTCCGGTCTCCTGCCTGCCCACCCCCACGCAGGAAGTGCTCCCAGCCCCTTCCTCGCGGCACCCCTGCGCCTCCACGGCACCCGGCCAGGACAGGAGGGGACGCCGCCCCCACCCTGTCCCATCTCGGGAGAAACCTCTCCCAGCGCCCATGAAGGAAACGCTTGTCCCGGGAGCGCACCCCTCCGCCCTGCCAGGCTCTTAGTCACTCACAGGTTAGCGTGAATAAGCCGGCTTTGCCGTCAGGCTGGGACAGAGGGACCCATTCAGGGAGGAGGCTTGCCCGGGGAGCAGGGAGGAGCCGGGTCCTTCCCCGGGAGCAGGTCTGGGTGGGGCTGGCGCGGAGGCCCCAGATTTCCCCCCGAGAAACACCTGGAGGTGACGAGGCCTTGAGGGGGGCGGGGAGGAGGGGGAGGGGACAGGTCTCTGCTCTGCCCAGGGACCACTCTTCCCAGGGGCCTGTCCCCCGCAGCCTCACAACCTACATCCACCCCTTCCCGTCCCGCGCCCAGGGCAGCGTCCTCTGCTGCTCGTGGGGTCCGCGCCAGCCGGGCAGGGGTCTGTCCTGCCGCAGACCAGCTCTGACCCCCACGGCCTTGCTCCGGATCACGCCCTTAGGCCGCTTGCCCAACAGGAGCCCACAGTCCGCCGGGTCCTCCTGGCAGCGGCGGACCCCGCCGGGCCACGCAAGCCGCTGCGCATCCTTCGTTCCTGTCTCTCCTCGGAGCCCGATTCGCGCTCCCTGTGCAGCGACGCCGGCCAGGCTGGCTCCAGACCCCTGGCCCCGGGGTCCTCCCGCAGGGCCGTGGCCGGCCGAGCAGGTGGCGTCCCTGGGCAGGTGGGCTGAGGCTACTTGCAAAACCCTCCGGGGGCCGTGCCCCTGCTGTCGCTGGGAGGAAGGGGGACCGTCTCTGAGCCGTCTTCCGCCGGCATTGGGAACCCAGGCTGCTACCTGGCGAGCCCACCCCGGGCTTGTCCCTGTGGGGGAAGCCTCATCCTTGCGCTCCCGGGGTGCAGATGTGTGCAGGGAGGGGCGACGGCGTCCTTCTCCTGACAGGGCTGGGCAAGCAGGAGCGTGGGCACGGGGGTCGGCCTGCAGAACGTTCTAGAAGAGGATGTAGACTCCAGGGCACAGAGCAGGCAAATCTGTGCTTCACACTGCGCCACGGTCGGCGGACCCACACCGCCGGCCCTCAGTGGGACCCAGGAAGACCGTGTGGGCCCCGAGGGCTCCAGAGGGACGAGCCGCGGGCCCCGTGGGAGGGAGGGCAGACGACGGGCTGCCTGCGGTGGGCCTGGCCTGTGCGGAGGCCGGCGGCTCCTGCAGCACTTTATGGAGCAGAGTGTCTGAGCACGTCTGGGCGAGAGGAACACCCACTCCCCGCGGAAAGGCCGGTCTCCGGAGAACAGCTTCCCCGGCCCCGCCAGCCCTGCCTACGCCCGCGGCCTTGGCCAGGCCCAGCGTGGCCCCCAGCCAGGGACACCCCACCTGTCCTGACCAGAACCAGCGCCCAGACAGCTGAGGCCCCCACGGTGGGCAGGTGGGGCCTAGGGGCCCCTGGTGGACTGGCAGCTTCTTCAGGCCCAAGTCCCCCTCCGAGTGGCACTGCCCCCCGTCGCTGGCTGCTCCTGGTGGGATCGGCCCGCCCCCCCCTGGACCCTGGGTGCACCCCTGCCGCTCCTGGCACGACCAGCGATCCCCAGCCACCTGGACTGGATGCCCCGGTGGATTAAAGTGCTTGCAGGGGGCGCCTGGGTGGCTCAGTGGGTTAAAGCCTCTGCTTTCGGCTCAGGTCATGATCTCAGGGTCCTGGGATCAAGGCCCACATCAGGCTCCCTGCTCAGCGGGGAGCCTACTTCCTCCTCTCTCCTCTCTCTCTGCCTGCCTCTCTGCCTACTTGTAATCTCTCTCTCTGTGTCAAATGAATAAATAAAATCTTAAAAAAAAAAGTTAAAAAAAAAGTGCTTGCAGACACCCCAAGATGTGTGTGAAGTCTACGCCATCCCAATGCTCTCAGCAGCTCGGGACGGAGCAGCGTTTCTTGCTAACAATTTCAACTGAAGCTAAAGCCTTGTCCCCAAACAAAGAACTAAGGTGCTAATAAAGAGCCAAGAAATGTATATTAAATGTGTATTGTATATGTAAATACGTAAATACGTATATTGCATATGTAAATGCACATTGTATATGTAAATGTTTATTAAATATGCCTCAGGTCTGAGCTTTCCCTTGTTTTTTAGTAAAAAATAAATCAAATAGAACCTCTCCTTTCGGGTGCCTGGGTGGCTCAGTGGGTTAAAGCCACTGCCTTCAGCTCAGGTCATGATCCCGGGGTCCTGGGATCGAGGCCCACATCAGGCTCTCTGCTCAGCAGGGAGCCTGTTTCCTCCTCTCTCCTCTCTCTCTGCCTGCCTCTCTGCCTACTTGTAATCTCTCTCTCTGTGTCAAATGAATAAATAAAATCTTAAAAAAAAAAAAGAACCTCTCCTTTCTGCCTATGGAGACGGTCTTAGTGTCCACTTGTTCCGTCATCCCAAGGAAAGGACCGTTAAGGTCCCGGGAAGGAGGGACCCTGGTGACCGCTGGTGTGGTGTCTGTCTCGGCGGTGCCGACACGCACGTGGCCACTCTCGAGGAGTCCGTGCGGTGTGGCAGGCGGAGCGGCCGTCTGGGCCGGGCTGGCCGGGGCGAAGTCTGCAGGTCGCACCCAGCGCTTCTCGGCAAATACAGATGGTTCTCTGAATCCCAAGAAACATCACTGGAGAACTGGTAGGACAGGAAAAAGGACTACAATTCTGTTGCAAGAGTTAGAGCTTAAGCATCCCCAGAAGGGCCCCGCTGGCTGGGGGATCCCCCGCTGTCAGGTGGGAAGCGGGAGCGTCACGGAGGAGGTGGTGTGGATGTTCTCGGAACCGGGGCGGGTGGCGTGGGAGAGCGGCGACATGGGGCAGCCGCCCTGGCAGTGGCTCTCGTGATGGAGACGTGGGACGGGGCCGTCCGCGGCCACCGTGAGGCAGGCCTGCGCGGAACCCCAAGCCCGGCGGGCCCCCGGGGCAGCACCGCTCAGAGCCCGGAGGGGCCCCCGGCAGTGACGCGCTCCTGGCCTGGGGGGGGGGGGCTC